>VRYO01002784.1:4629437-4657367 GCA_009812075.1 Sialia sialis
GGGGGGGGTGGCAGCACCTTGAGCGGGATGGTCGCTGGAGGATGGGGAGGTGCTGGTGGGGTGGGGAGGGGTTAATTCTCTGAGCCGCTCTGCAGGTATTTGGGGGTGTGCGGGGTAAGGGAGTGGGGGGTCGTGTCTTGAGGCCCCCGTAGCAGCGTGTGGCCTTGCAGCAGCGTGCGGCCTTGCGCAGCGGCGGATGCTGGCGGGCGCGGATGCTGCTGTCAATGACAACGCCGCTGTTGCTGTGGTTACCGGTGTGATGCTTCGCCAGAGCAGAGTGAGGTCAGACGGCTCCAGCAGGAATGGGGGGGATGCATGGATGGATGGATGGACGGACAGATGTACAAAGGGGGAAAGGATGCTTCCAAATCCCCCTGGATGCGACTCTAGGCCCATCCTGGGGGGTGCTGACACTTGCTCCCTTGAAGGTGCAAGGGGCCAAAATTAACTCACCCATGAAGCCACAACCTCTTTCTGACAATTTTTGGGGGACCCAACCCTGGTGGGAGTGAGGGCCAGGCCCCACTGTGAGGCTGGAGGGGTCAGGGCAGCACAGAGCTGCTCAACCCACATTTTCTAAACTCGTCCCCCAGCTTTGTGCTGTGCCATTACCCTGCAGCACATTGGAGTGGCACCCACGGGTGCGTGTGACACTGGAAGGACAAGGAGACACGTGGGATGTGCTGCTCAGGACACTGTTGTGGGTGAGGGATGCAGGTGGGCAGGGGGCGCCCCAGGCTAGTGCCGGGGTGTAGGGACCCCTGTGTAACCCCTTCCCGTGACAGGGGGCTCAGACAGCCCCAAATCAGCAGCCCCGTGGTGATGCCACAAGGCTGAGACGGGGCCACGTTCTGGCCTAGGGGGGTGGCCGGGGCAATGGGCACTCAGGGTTCCCGTGGGTGCCTGGATGGACACCTCGTGTCTGGGGCAGGGGTGCCCCACGCTGCACTCTCAGGAACGCTCAGTTTGTGTCCCAGTGGGTGCACGGCCCCTGGGTCTGGCAGCAGGTGCAGAAGGGATGTGGGGTGCTGGCTGCTGCTCCACTGCGCTCCTCGAGCAGCCAGGGAACGGCGCGGGGGGGCTCCGGAGGGGTCGGGGAGGGGCCGGGTCCCGTTGCAGCCCGGACCCCCTGCCCGGCTCCGGGCCGCTGTCCTCCCCCCGCGCCGATATAAATAGTAGCGTCTTCCCGTTCCCTAAATTTCCTCGCTGACGTAGCGCTCACGTCATTGTGTAGGTTGATGCTTTTCTATGAATGAGCCGAGATCCCCGTTACTACGAGCCCGATCCTATAAAAGCCCCGCGCGCTGCGGACAGCGCAGCACCGACACCGGCGCCGGCCCCGCCGGGAGCCGCGGGGCCCCTGCCCGGCCCGGCAGCCGCGGGGCCCGCAGGAGGTAAGGCACCGGCCGGGTTGGTCCCCAGGTAAGCGGGGACGGAGCTCGGTGCGGGGGCGGGAGGGGGCAGCGGAGCCCCGCGGCACCGGGAGCTGCACCTGCCGGCCCCGGGGCGGGGGTGAGGCGGAGCGGAGGGCAGCGGGGCCCGGGGCGGGGGGGCAGCTCTGCGGCGGGCGGGGGCGGTGCGGTGCCGCCTGGCGCAGCCCCACGTGCGGGCCGGGCGGCGGGGGCGGCGGGGCCGGGCGGCGGCGCCGGCGGGGGCGGTGCGCGGGGGCGGGCGCTGAGCGCGGGGCCGCCCCGGGGGGAAGCACGGCGGGGACCGGCCCCCCGCACCTTGCAGGGGTTGGTTTGGAGGGGGAGGAAGGCGGGGAGAGGTGCGGAAGCGCATCGGTGTGTGGAGCTGTGCGTGCGTGTCCCGCTCGGCGGTGACACCGCCGCTGTCCCTCCTCTCCGAGCCTCCCCGCGGCCACCCCCGACGGGACCCTCCCCCAGCCCCGTCCCGCCGTGCCAGGCACTCTCCACCGCCACCTCCCTCGGGTTCCCCCGCAGCCCCGTGTCCCCAGCCCGGGTGCTGCCGGCTCCGCAGCCCGGGGGGGGGTCGATCGCCTTCACCCCGCTGCGTCTAAAGAGCGCGGAGAGCCCGTCGAGGAGAGCCCGAGTCAGAGCGTCGGCACCTTGGCTCTAGACTGCTTACTGCTGCGTAGGGACAGGACAGTAACAGTCTACAGTCATGGCTACTGAAGCATGACCCACCGCCGGCCCCGGCCCCGCAGCGGCCCCGCAGCGGCCCCGGCCCCGCCGCAGCGCCGGGGGGGGGCAGGCGCTGTCCGTGGTGCTGAGCCGTCGGGGAGCGCGCCCCGACGGGGGCGGGGGGAAGGCGGGAAGGGGCGGGGATGGGGGGGTGTCCCGGTGCCCGCCTGACCCCGCTCTCTCTTTCCCCCCCCGCAGACACCGACCCCCCCACGGCGGACGCCCCCCCCGCCTTCCCGCTGCAGCCCAGGTAGGGGGGGACCCCCGGCGGGGCGGACACGCGTGGGAGGGCAGGGGGCGGGGATGGGGGGTGGGCGGATGCTACCGATGCTGCCGATGCTGCCGACACTCCCCCCTCCCAAGCACCGGGAGCCCCCCCCCTCCGCGCCGCCCGGTGGGGGTCGGGCGCGCTCGCTGCGGTGGCGGGGACGCCTCCTCGCCGTCGCCAAGGCACCGGCTGCCCCCTCCCGACCCGCCCTCCCGGCCCACCCCCACGCCGACGCCGCCCGGGCGACCGTGGCTTTAGATTGTTACTGTGCCGCTGGGGGGGTAACAGTCTACAGCCATGGTCGCCGGGACAGGCGGACTCGCACCGCGGGCAGCACCGGCTCTCCCCACTCGCCCACGCCCAGGGGTCCCCGGGGCGGCGGAGGCGGGGCGGCGGGGGTCCCGTCGGGGGCGGCCCGCCTCCCGGGGCAGTAGGAGCTCACATGCAGGATGCAGCTCACCGCACATCAACTCTTACTGTTCGGGGGGGCGGGCGCCGAGCGGCTCCTCCTCGGGCAGCGAGAACCATGGGGACCCCCTCCAGGATCGCCAGTCCTGCCCCCCCGCCCCGCAGCCCCTCACCTGCCCTCCCGGCGGGGACGCGGAGCCCCTCGGGGAGCGTCCCCGCCGGGCTCGTCCCGCCGCATCTGTCCGCTCGGCAGTCGGGGTCGCGTCCCCCCGTGCCGTGTCCCCTCCGGGGCACCGCGGGCCGGTCGCGGAGCGGGGCTGGCGGCGGGGCCGGCGCGGCGGGGACTGAGCGCGGCCCGCGGGGCCGGGGCGGGGGCGGCCGGGGGCGGTCGCAGGTTGCACAACCCGCCCGGCGCGGCCAGGAGATTCCTGAGCGGCGAAGTCAGAGCGGCCCGGCCTGCCCCGGCACCGGGCACCGGGCCTTCGGCAGCCGGCGGCGACCGGCGCTGGCCGGGCTGGGCTCCCGGGGGCATCGGGGACTCACAGCCCTGGAGAGAGGGGGCTGGAAGGGCTGTAGTGACCACACAGGTCCCGGAGGGGAGGGAGGTACCTAATTCCATGGGGACACCGGGGATGTAGGGTCAGACCCAAGTGGGTGAGGGTGGCAAGAAGATCAGGGAGAGTCCCTGAACAAGAACCTTTGGTCCTGGGATCCTGCAGCACAGGGCTCCTGTGGGTGTCCCACCTAGACCGAGTCCCCTGCCCACGCTTTCCCTCTCCAAAGCAGCCCCACTAGGATCCCTCACCCATCCATGGGGCCATGCAGCTGGGAGCTCTGCCCTCACCCAGTCAGGCATGGCCACCACCAGGTCCCCAGGGGCCAGCAGGGCCACAGTGGAGCATGGGAGCCACGGGTAGGGGAGGATCAGAGTTAGCAGATCCCCACTGTGCCCTGCCATGTCTCTTGCTTGTTTCCTTTGACTCCTGCTTTTCCCGTGGCTGCTGTTGGTGACGGGCCGAGCACCTCACACCTCCAGGATAGAAATTTTCAGGTAAAACCACAGCTATGTCCAGCACATCCTTGCTGCAAAGATGTCACTGCCACAAAACCCACCCTCCAGCCTCTGGGAAACACCTCCTTGTTTGTGCCCCATCACCAGCATCGCAGTGAGGTCCAGGCCATGGTGCCATCAGTGTCCCTTCCAGGGTGCCCCTAGGTGAGGGGACATGTCCCGTGGGCATCACTGTGGCCCCTTGGACCCCAGGCTCCAGCCCGGGAATGTTCCAGCTGCGCTGTTGTTTTGAAGGCCAAGTCTCTCCCGCTGACACCCTGGAATCAGTTTTTCTTCCAGAGTCCTTAAAAATATCCTGGATTCCTGACACTGGGACTTGTCTTCCAGCGGCGCTTCCAAGCCGCTGGGCCTGGGGCCAGCCATCAGCGCCGGGGGACAGAGCCCATCCAGCTCCTGTGCTCCTCCTCAGCACGGAGATCGCAGCGCTGCTGGGAAGGAATGTGGTGCCAAGGAGGATCACAGCCCCTGCCACGGCCTCTTCCACGGTGGAATGGTGCTCAGCAGGGCACAGGCACGGCGCAAACACAGCCTCACCTCGGCAAGCACCCAGCGGCTGCAGAGCGTGTCCCTGTGCACGGCCAGAGGGGGGAAGGGTCTTCCTGGGACCTCCAAGCCATGACCTACAGAGCCCGGCGGCCGAGGACCGGGGTGAAGCCCCCCACTGCCTGCAGCGAAAGTCCCAAGGGACTCTCCCCGATGGGATTTCCCTGTGCATCCCTGGGAAAGCACGTGGCCCCAGAAAACTTCTAGACAAAACCTGTCACCCACTCCTGGCTTTGCCAAGTGGCATCCTGGCACCGTAGGAATTTAGGGTGGGCCCAGGGGGGCTGAGCCTGCAAAGCTGGTGGGGGCTGCAGGGAGAGGTGCTGCTGTCACCCCCCAAAGGCCAGGCAGGTGCCCACTGGCCCCACACGCTGTTGCTGCCATCTGACAGCTCTTGGCGAAACGGCCTTTTGTGATTCAGCCGTGTTTATCCCAGCCTGCAGCCCGGCCCAGCGTGGGTTTCCATGGAAAACTTCCATCCAAAACAAGGAGAGAGAAGGAGCTACAGCAGGAGTGACTCAGCCACAACTGGAAGCTTCTGCGAGTGAAGCAGGGAAGGGGGGGCTGTTCCCAAAGGCTTGGTCCTGCTCCAGCAGCGGGGCCCAGGGATGGTCCCGGCTGTCCCCTGCCCGTGCCACTGCCACTTCACAGGCAGGAGCTTGGCAGGTTTGGGGGAAGCCTCGCTGCAAAACCACCTGGGAAACACGTCACCCTCCCGATGCGCCCCCTCCCCACGCCTGTGGTCCTGCTGGCAAGGACAGAGGAGGAAGAGCGTGAGATGAGTAAGGCTCAAACCCTGATGCCAGGCTCGGCGGGGCGTCGCTTTCTCCAGCGCTGCCCACAGGAACCCCTGCCTGTGCCTGGTGTGCTCCAGGTGGGTGGCAGTGGCAGTGACCTCGAGGTGGCAGTGGCACAGGGGGAAGGGAGCTGGGGAGAGGTGAGAAAACAGCCGGGAGTTTGCAGGGAAGTGGCAGCACTGGCAGCATCTCAGCTCCTCCTGCTCTCCCTGGGACACTGGGAGAGCGCTGGGGGCTCTGCTCCTCCAGGCAAGGGGCAGCAAAGCTCTGCCTGGCCAAGGCCTGGACTCCATGCCCACGGCAGGCTCCTCACAAGCAGGGCCGCAGCCAGAGTCCTTCCTGTCCCTGAGGTCACACAGGTGGCTCCACGGGCTGCACTGGGGTATGGAAAGGCACATCTGGGGACAGGGGTGACTTGCCCCCTGCCAAAACACCCAGGCTCCCAGTGCTGCTGGTAACGCTGGTGATTGTCCCCAGGTCCCTCTTGTCCCAGGCAAGTGGCACAGCTGCCACCCAGATCCTGAGCTCACTCCATCACCCCCTGCTCAGCAACAGCAACCAGCCCACGCTGTTTTGGGGGGAAAATCAACTCTGCTGGGCCACGCCGGGTGATGGAAAAGGGAACTCCCCTGCATCAAGCTGAGTGACGGAGGACATCAGCCAGTCTTGTCTCCAGGCTCACCTCTGCGGGCAGCCAAGGAGTGTGGCTGCATCCCAAGAACGGACCTGGATCTGCGACCGAGGCAGGGGCCAGCCCGAGGGCATCTCGCCAGCGGACAGAAGGTAGAGAGGGCAGGATTCCCATGGCAAACCCTCCGTCTGCTGTGGACACGCCGGGACAGCCGCGGGAGCCGCTTCCCTCCTCCCACCAGCCGGGACCAAGCAGGACCTCCCCCCGCTGCTCACACTGGCACCTCCTGTGGACAAAGGTCGCGTTTATCTGTTTTTATTAATTCCTTTAAACCGGTACAGCAGATACCCAGCAGGAGCCATCGCTATGCAGACCCCAGGAAAGGGGCAGGTACTGCAGCACCCCACCGCAGGCCACCCATCCCTCTCTGACCCATGCCGAGGAGCTGCCTGCAGAGCTGGGACCGTGCTGCTCACTCACCGCACCCTGCGCTCCTTCCCCTTCCTTCCCTCTCCTCTTCCCAGCAGCTGCCGGGGCTGCGGGGCCGCATTGCGGTCGGGTGGCCATGGCTGCGGTGCCTCCCCCTGGCCCGGGCAAACCGGAGCTCGGCGATCATCAGGCGGCTCCCGGGGGCTGGCGAGCGCGGCCGCTGCCGTCCCTGCCCGCCGGCGCAGGGACAAAAGCTCCGCTGCGTTGTCACAGCTGCAGCCGAGCGAGCGGCCCCCCTCGCAAAAAAAACAGCCCCTGGTGTCCCCGATGTGGTCACCAAGGGGTGCGGACACCCCACGCCGTCGCAGCAGATGTGACACAGCCCGCGTGAAGTGGCACAGGCGGCCAGCACTGCCCGAGCCACCCCAGCCCCGCAGGGCAACAGCAGAGCAGGGAGACAGCCACATCCTCCTGCCACCATCACCATCTGCAAACCACGGGGAAAAACGTGATGGGTTTGGGAACTGCTTGCTCCTCTGCGCTGGTTTAACCCACGGCGGCTCCCAGGCCTGCTCCCAGCCGAGGGGAGGGGAAGGGATTCAGCACCAGTGTCCTCCAGCCCTCACAGAGCTGACACTGCGCTGCCCCGCTGCTCAAGCGGGGGGAAAATTCACATTTTTCACCCAATTTCCCTCTTTTACCAACTCTACAGCCCCAAGGAAAGCCGTGGTTAGAGAAGCTCTGCTAGCACTCCTCTCCTGAGATGGGTGCCCAGTGCTGAGCTGGGCAGAACACCTGCAAGTGTCACAGCAATAAAGATTTTTGTGTGCTTCTGGATAATGCAGAGCAACACTGACAAGTTTTTCTCGTTCATGGAGGCACTTCGTGCTGGGAAGATTCAACACATGCACACCAAGCCAGCAGGAATTTCATTCCTGAAACAAACACCAGCCCTGGCACTGCCAAGGATGAGAAGGTTTTGCAGGCCCAGAGCAGCTGGAAGCTTGGCTTAACAGATATTACAAACCACGAGGCTTTGGGGTGTAAAACTACAGCTCTGTGCTCTGCACACACTTCCTGTGGCTGAGCTGAGACTCTCATTTTGAGCAGGTGTTTGAGTCTCTGAAAGCACCTTGCAGAGAGCAGTGTCACCTCCTGCCCTCAACCCCCTCACTGTCACACCCCCACACTCACTGTTACATGTCATAAATGTTATATATCTATATAAAAAAACCTTTATATACATATATATGTATATACTTTATCCTGATGTGTACAACAAAGTTGAAAAAAAGGGAGATAAAGAACCATTTAGGCTGGCCTGGGTGAACGCTGAAGAGCAGAATGTGCAGTGAGCCGTTCTCTGGTCCCTCTGGAAGCAGGGCAACAGTGATGCTTCACGGGATGGGCGGCTGCACGTGGCTCACCAGAGCCCTTTTTTATTACAGAGCCCGTTCTCAAGCCTCCCCAGCCCCTGGGAGCTCGGCCTGGCCCTGCCCGGGGCAGAAGCGTTCCAAGAATTCCAGGTAGGCTTTCTTCTGCGCCGGGGCCGCGGGGATGAAGTGCCCGCCGGGGTGCGTGAGGACAACGGGCTCCACGAAGCACTGAGCCAGCTCCCTGCTCAGGGGGGCTGCGATGACGGCGTCGGTGTCGCCCACGACGTGCAGCGTGGGCAGGGCGATGGGCTCCCGGTAGAAGTGTCCGTGCGCCGGGGCGCGGCTGGCGAACGCGGCCACCAGCACGGCGAACGCCACCGGGAAGCGCGGGTCGCCGCGGGCCCGCAGGGCGCACACCATGGCGGCCAGCGCCGCGCCCTGGCTGAAGCCCAGCAGCCCGTCGAAGGGCCCGTGCTCCGCCAGCGCCGCCGCCACCGCCGCCAGAGACTCCTCCAGCCCCGCCGGAGCCGCAGCCGCTTCTCCCGCCTCGAACGTGCCGGGCCCGGAGAACCACCAGCCGCGAGGGGGGTCGTCCCCGTCGGGGTCGTCCTCAGCGCTGGCGGGCAAGCGGTGCGGCGCGTCGATGGCCACGAGCTCGGCGCGGCCGCGCAGGGCCTTGCGGAGCGCGCCGGTGCGCTGGCGGAGGCGGCGGGCGCTCTGCCGGTAGCCGTGCAGCGCCAGCAGCCGCAGGGGCCGCGACTCCGCCATGGCCGCGCCCCCCGGCAGCGCCACTTCCGCCTTCCCGCCGAAACGCCGCGCGCTGATTGGCCCGAGGAGAGAGCGAGCGGCGCGGCTTGGCGGGGGTGACGCGCACCCCCTGGCGGCGGGAGGTCTCCGGGGGGGCGGTGAGGACGGGGCAGCCCCGACGGGGCGGGACGGGAGCCCCGGAGCGATGGCGGCGGCCGCGGGCAGGGCCCGCAGCAGGGCCCGGCCTTGCGAGGGGCAACTCCCCGCGCACAGCCGGGGGCGGTCCTTGCGGGCAGTGGTGTCGAGTTACGGGGTGAGACCCCCTCCATTCCGGTAGAGGGGGGTGCCGGTGGTGTTCACCCTGGTGGGGGGGGATCAGCGGTGCCCCCGGCGCTGCCCGTGCCAGGTCCCGGAGCGCGACACTCACGAGGCTGCGGGGTCCCCGGTGCTTGGCTGCTCCCCACCCTCGGGCGGGGCAGGGGGCGCGGGTGGCTTCTCCTGCAGGGAGAGGGAGGGTCAGGGATGTCCCAGCCGGATGAGCCAGTCCGTGCCGCGGGGCACTGCGGGGGCACCCCCCTTTCCCGGGGAGCCGCGGGGCTCGGCAGGCGCTCACCCCGACCAGGGCTGGGGGGACCCGCGTGTCCCTGCCGCGAGCCGGGTTGGCACTGTCCCCGTTACTGTTCGGTGGCAGTGACACCGCGGGGTGGCGCTTTGGGTACGCGGCACCGGGCACCGAGCGGCACCGAGCGGCACCGAGCAGCACCGAGCGCTCAGCCCGTGCCGGTGCTGCCACCGGCCCGAGGGACGGAGCGGGGACCCGGTGACCCCTCGCTGCCCACCTGTGCCGGCCGCCCGCGGCGCGGGGGCTGTGTGCCGCCGTGGTTCACCGTCCACGGCCCCAGGGACTGGCTGGCGTAGAAATCCATGGGATAAGGCTGCTGCCACTCGATGTCCTGGAGAGCCACTGCCGCCTGTGGAGAGGACCGAGGATGAGTGCTGCCTGCAGAGGGGGAGCTGGTGGAGCTGGGAGAGATCCCAGCATCCAGCTTGGTGTGCCGGGGAGGGCACTGCAGGGGAAAAGCTTGAGGCACTGGGAATCTCACTGGTTTCACAAAAGATTGGACTGCACTCCGATAGAGAGAGGAGGGGACACTGTCTGGGTGCAGGGACATCCCCAAGCCTGCTCTGGAGCATCACCCCAAGCCAGGATTGTTCCCTCAAAACAGAGAGGGGTGCTCACCTCATAGGGTGTCAGCAGTGGCTTGCTGAAGGCTTCTCCCCAGTCAATGGAGAGCCGAGGACAGGCTACCTGCACCCACCTGGAAGGGAAATATCAGTGGGGATGAGCATTTTGGGAAGAGCAAGCCACAATGACACTCCTCAGCAGAACCCCAGAAGGTCCTTCCTGTGCCAGCACCACCCTGGGAAGGACAGCCATGCCCCTTCCCTGCACAGTGACAGCAGGACAGATGTGTCAGGGACAGCTTCAAGTGACAACTGCACAGGGATGGAGCACGCTGGGGCTGGAGGGGGCTCAGCAGCACTCACACATCCACCTCTGGGAAGAGCTTTAACTTGCTGGGGAAGATCTCAGACAGCAGCACCCGCACGTAGGGCCGGCCCAGGGCGCGGAGACGCAACTCCAGGTGCTGTGGTGGAAAAAGGCAGCTGGCAGGGTTAGGGTCCCCCAGCAAGCCCCCCAAGCCCTGCCCATAGCCTCTCCCTGGCCATCAGACTCTCTGTGGGTCCCAGCTCTGCCCCACGGCCGTGTCCCCTTGGCAGTCATAGGCCAGACTGCGGCCGTGGCTCCGGCTTGCGCCCAGCTCTCCCCAGCACGTGCCTCAGCCTAATGAAGTAATTACTGCTCAATGACAACAATCTGTTCTCGTTAGCGGCTGCCTGCCCTGGTACACCCGCCTGTCATGGGCTGGCTGCAGCCAGAGCTTTCAGGAGGAGGAGAGGGGCCAGAGATGTCCTTGTCCTCCAGAGGCAGCGCTAATCACCCCCTGCCCAGCCAGCCCTGGCCGTGCCCATGTCCTGCCCACTGTGGAAGAGCAGCTGCTGGGACCTCGCTGCCCTGTTCTGCCCACTGGTCCCTGCACTGCCTTGAATCTCACCTCTGGCTACCCCAAAATTTCTGGGTGTGAGCAGGGCCACCATGCTCAGAGGGCAGAACTCTGCTGTCCTGCTCCCCTCACCCAGCCAGGGTGCAGAAGGCGCCAGCATGGCAGCTGAGCAGGGATGCTGAACCTGATCGGAAGTTCATCCAATTAAGACAAACCCAGCCAATTAATTGCTGAGCTGTCTGGCCAGGGGGGGCGTTCTCCAAGACTGGCCAGCTCTCCCCAGGAAGGAGTTTAATGAGCCCTTGTCCAGCCTCCCTCATCTGCTGCTAATTGCCCACACAGACCGAGGCCAGTGGCCACTGATGGGTTGCCAGTGGTGCCACATCCACTCTCACCCTGGCAGCGAGGACAGCAACAGTGCCATCGCTCACCAATCCTTCCCCCCACCCAACTGGTGCCTGGTGGGGACACTGGGGAGGGGGCTGGTACCTGCAGGATGCTGGGGGAGCCCTGCCGTCCCAGCGTGCCCAGGATGAGTCCCCAGCAGCGGGCACTGGTGGCAGTGCGGATGGCGTCCTGCCGGGCGCGGTGCATGCGCTCGTGGCTGTAGTGCTCCTGCGAGAACACTTTGCTGTAGGGATCGTACCTGCAAAGCACAGCCAGTGCTCCATCACCTGCCCTCCTCCCAGTGATGCCCGTCCCTCATTAGCACTAATTGCCTCCCACAACATCTGTCCTCCTGGCTGATGTAGGACCCAGCCGACTTGTTAGGGGACAAGGACAGGGATAGGGACAAGTGTCCCACCACAGCACCCCAACACTCAGCACAGCCTCAGCTCCGTGCTTGGCTTCACACTCAGCTCCCCCCCATCCTGGCTCATCAATTATGAAGAATTCTTTGATTTGTTGCTTTGTTTGACGAGGAGAATTTTAATCAAATCCCACTCGGGTTTCGGCAGCTTCACCAGCGCCATAAACCTGACGCGCGCCTCCCGTTTGTAACAAACGACCTACTAGGAAATTCAGATTCCGCCAAATGGGCCCAGCCTTTCACTCCTGATATTTCATCTGCTTTCAGCGGCCTCATCATCGCGCTTTATGGCCTCTGCCTGCAGCAGCCAGCCTTTAATGGCTGCACCTCCACGAGCTTCCACAGGTACTTGTCAAAATGTTTATATTCAGCCGGAGTAAATGGCTGGTGTTCATCTCCCCCAAAGCATCTCCTCACCCACCCCGTGGCCTCTCACCTGCCCGTGCCTGCTGCTGGCAGCTACAGCCCAGCCCAGGGGTGTTCCTGGGGTGCACATGGGGACGGATGGGGTGGGTGCCTGTACCTGTATGCAGGTATCCCTGGGTTGGCAATCATGATGGACTCCAGGTGGAAGCGCCCGTCGCCCAAATACCTGCAGAGAGGGGAGGGAGAGCTATGGCACTGGGAAACAGCAGCACCCCATCCACGTGTCCACTGGTTTCCCAAACTGCAGCACAGTGGAGATGCCAGGAATCCAAGCTGCTGTGCTGGGACCCGGGGGCAGCAGGCACAGCCAGGGCTCCCTGGCATGGCAGGGTTGGAGAGGCAGCCATGCTCAGAGCAAGGAGGGGTGCTCACACCAGCACGGGGTGGCTGGGAGCTGCTCCATCTCAATGGCTGGTTCTAGACGTTGCTGCTTCCATTTCTAATCGGATTTCCAGTCAGCAATTACATTTCAAAGCCTTTCATTCAGCTGCCCTAATGGAGTGAGGGCTTGGAAAATGAATTCAGACGTAAAACTTGACTAGATTTTGCCCTTAATTGGAGAATGACATTTTGGGAGATCAAAGCTAATTTGTCTGCAGAAGTTAGCCCCAGAGACGGTGCAAAGAAGAAAATAATAACGCAGGGAGGACGCAGGTAAGGCCGAGTGCACCTGCGCGGGTTGGTACCGCACTGCCACTCCTCTGTCAGCTGAAAGGACCCACTCTCACCAAAGCAGTGCCAGCCTGGCTGCCCCACCTGCTCCTGCTGTCCTTGGAGAGACAGAGAGTGCATCAGGATAAATCCAGAGCTCCCACTGACCCCATGCGCAGCGACCCAGAGCCCAGGTCCCTGCATGGCTGTGCTTGGAAAGGCAGCAGTGCTGTTGGCTCACAAGAAGGAGCTCAGCACGGCCCAAACCCACACCTGGGCTCCCCGGCTCCCCCCAAGGGTGGGGTTCTTGTATTTATTTATTCTGCAGCACACTGTATTCACAGTACATTAAGCATTTCCATTACCTAAAATAATTAGGTGATAGGAAGCGAAGTGCTCCCTCTAATTTGCTGTCCTTAAATAAAATTAATGTTGCTGTGATGTTGGGCCCCGGCCATTTGTCTTTTCCAATTATCCACCCGCCCTTCCATCTATTATCTATTCTGATATACGACTCAATTATTTCCTCTGTGCTACAAGCACACGCCACTTAAAGCAGCGTGAGGAGCTGAAGGGGGCCCATCCCAGCCTGTGGATGTCCCTCACCACCCCCCAAAACTGCACAAAACCAGGCAGGGGGTGCAGGAAGGATGGCAAGCCTGGGCCAGGCAGGAGGGTGCTGAAAGAGCCCCGGTACTTACACAATGGCATCTGTGTCCTGAGCAAGCCGGGGTGACGTGCAGCCCAGGATCTCTCCTGGGGACAGTGGCTTACACTGGGGCACACACACCTTGTACTGCGAGCGCAGCTCCTGTGACACTGCCTGTGGGAGACGTGGGGTCAGCAGGGCATGGCACAAAGGGTGGCTGAGGACCTCTGGGGACACCCCAGCCCTGGCAGTCCCAGCTGTTGTGATCCAGCACGCTTGGGGGTGGCACTTCAGGAACAGCCCCCGCGCAGCCGGGATGCTCAGCGAGGCTCAACCATCGTATCAATTAAAAGACAAGGAAAAGGCTTAACGCTTGGATAGCCCCGTGTTTTGATAGACACAGCTCAAGAGGCTCATTCATCTCCTCCCGTCCTGCCCAGCCGGCCGTTCAGGGGCAGACAGACAGACCCGCCGGAGCTTCCCCGGCCGCTGCCGGCACTGCATCAAAATGCCAAGTGCTCCACCGCCTGCCCTGACATTTCCAGAGCAGCTCCCGGGGGAGCTGGGGAGGGGTGCCGCCATGAAACATTGATCAGAGTTATTATAAAGTACTTGATCAACATTATGGCAGCAGCACGTTATTGCAGCGACTCGTCAGAGGGGAACCAGCTCCCCCAGCACCCCAGGGCAGCTGCTCCTACTGCGGGGCTGGGACGGGGAAGGGCTGAGCCAGAGGAAAACTCAGAAAGAGATAAAAGCCAGGGATTTCTATCTCACCTGCACTGTGGAGACAAACTGGATGGTGCTGACCAGGGCCAGGGAGGTGCCTGCTGCGAAGTTGAAGCGAATGGTCTCAAGAAAATGGGATGCATCAATCTTTATGTCCACAAACACATAGAGCATCTTCAGCCCCTGTGTGGAGTCGATGGGAACTGGTGATGGGAAGAGACAGGGTCTGAGTGTGGGGTACACCCAGGGCTCCAGTGAGCCCCAAGCTGTTGCTGCCTGCAGCTGGGGGATAAAGCATGTTGGTGGGGATCCCTGCGCTCTAAATTGCCCTGGCACAGGCAGGGTGGGCTGTGCTACCCCTTTGCCCATGCTGGCACCCAGGGCAGGGGATGCAGATGGGAGCCACGGAGAGCACCCGCTCGTTTCTCTCCAGATAATGGCAGCCTGGGGAATCAATGAACACAAATCTAATTACCCCTGGTGCTAAGAAGCCTTTGTCACCACGATTAAGTGAATAATTAAAGTACACAGAGTCCACATCGATCTGCAGCTCCGCGTTCACTTCCCATTTTGGTGCTCTTCGCCTGATCACAATTAAGTGCAAATTACTCCCTCCTGTGGGGCACGTGGGGCTGGAAAGGAGCAGGAAGCACCCGTGTACCTCACCATTGGCCACCTAGGTGACAAGGGCACCGTGGGCAGCTCAAAAGGAGCCCAGAATCCTCACAGCAGCCTGTGGGTTGCCCAGGGCGCCCTGTGACCCACCCAACCCAGAGCAGGCAAGGGTGACAAGGCCACGGGCAGCAGATGGCAGCTGGGCTGGTGACAGTCAGCCTGGCAGTGCCTGCCTGTCCCTGCAGGGAGCAGCTCCAGCTGATGTGAGTCCCATTCCCCGGAGCAGCCTGATGGATACAGCCCCTTCCTGCTGTTCATTCATGAGCAGTAGGCTACAAACCAGGAGTTTTATACTCCCTGTTCCAGGGGTGCCCATAACCCTCCTTCCATAACAAAGCACCTAGCACACATATTTATCACCACAAACGCTCACACCAGCATGGCTTTCAGGACAGAGTCCTCAACTGGGGAGTCAGTATTTCATACAGAGCCTGATGCAATTCTTCAAACCCGTTTATAGGGCCCCATAAACATCCAGGAGGGCTGCCAGGTGCTGGGAGCGTGGCAGCAGCAGGGATGCACACACCTCCTACTCGCTATGGCAATTCTGCAGATCCACCTTAAAACCCACAGCGTCTTATTGTTATTTTTGGGCTGATTCCATCCTGGGTGGACTTCAAAGTTAGCAGCATCTGGGACAGCAGCGCAGTTTCCATGGCAACTGGATCCAGAGTACTGTCCGCCTGGGGAGCACACAGCCTCCTCCTCCCTTCCCCGCCCAGCCTGCACTGTACCCGCAAAGCCGCCCTCCCCAGCCCTGGGGCAAGTGGGACCCCCGGGCCCTCGCTCTGCTCTGCCATCATTCCCTTCCTCATCACTCCACAGAGGCCAGGTGGGGGCAAGAGCAGCCTCATCCCAGCTGCCAGCTCCTGGGCCAGCAGGGTCCTGCCACGCCATGGCCTTGCTGCTCTGCTCTTGGGGACAAGGCTGGATCTGTGTGCTGCTGCAGGATGAGCACGCCCTGCTGCACCCAAAATCCTGCCTGTGAGCAACCACCCAGCCAGCCTGGCCCCAGCCAAAGGCAGCAGCTGAAGATGGAGAACAGAAAGCCCTTTGGGAAGGGATTAACCTTTGGCACTAAGTCTCCGAGCTGGTGTTGAGAGGGGTGTGGAGTTGCTCGCTGTGGCATGGTGGCAGTGGCATAGCCTCCACAGTGCCACACAGGGCCACGCCAGCAGCATCCCGGGACTCAGTGTCACCTACTTAGGCAGCTGTGTCCGTAGTGCACCAGGAAATCAGCGCCCAGGGCCCGGGCCGTGTAGTCGTCCACGCAGCAGGCGCCGTAGGTCACGTCGCCCATCACCACCGCCTCGGCATCCGTGAATCTGTGGGAAGGTACAGCACTGAGGGTCACGGCTGTGTCACCACAGCCCAGGTTCTGCGCCCCAGCCCCGTGGCATGTCACTACGGGGGGACCCCGTGCTGCCACCGAGCCACGCGCCGAAGAGGACAAGCACTGGCTACTCTCCGAGATGTCAACATGATTAAGCTGGAGAGCGGTAATCCGCCTCTTCAATTGGGTAAAGCTGTTTGCAATTCAGCGGATTATCCACTCATCAAACAATACGCTGCCAGATTCCTAATGCTCCAGCAGGGAGAGCAGCAGAGGGAGACCCGGCACAGCGTGGTGCCACTGCTTCCACCAGCCAGCCCTGAGGACTGGAGATGCCAGGATGGGCAGAACAGCTGTCCTGGCATCCCTTGAGGTGCCAGCCAAGCCCCCATCTCCCCATGCCTGGGCACTGTGTGAGGTGGTGAATGCAATCTGCACCTGCCTGTGTCATCCCTGGATGCCAGTTTGGCCAAGCTGGGTGATCTCCATGGCACTTGGTGAGGGAAAGTATCAAACCACCACTGGTGCTGTCCCCTACCCCCACTGCTCCACTCCAAACCCACCTGGCACCTGCCACTCTGTGGGTGAAGGGGCACACACCAGCACCGAGCAGCAAAGCCAGAACTCTGGCATGATTCAGAGGCATCACCTTTGTGGGTATTTATTGCACCATTTTGGGGGATTATTAGCTTGGCTGCCTTCCCAGGGAGCCGCCGCAGCAGGATGAGAGCAGGTATCGCGATGACAAAGCCCGGTGCCTGGAGGGGCTGCTTAAACCAGATGCTAATTATTTACTCGAGGCCTGCCGTAGCTCGGTGCCAGCGAGGTCCCCCTGCTGCTGGCACAGGGCACCAGGGAGGGAGGGGGCCCTGGCACAGCATCACCCCCTGCAGCACCCATGGCTGGATGGGGGCCACGGTCCCGCGCTCCCCCCCAGCGCCAGGCAGGGAGCGTTACGTCGGCGGCAAGAATAGAAATGGTGGGCAGAGCTGGGCAGATGGCAGAAGGTGGAGAAATGGCGGAGCGTGCTGAATATTAACAAATCTGGCCCTTCCATCAGCGCTCGGGGAGGGGGAAAGGGGAGCAGCAATGCTGGAGCATCCCTGAGGAGGGGGCACAGCCATCCTCTCCTCACGAGTCCAGCCTGGGCAGCTCCCACTCCACAAGAGTTGGTGATGCAGCTGGGGAGCGTCAGAAGATGGGCTGGATCTTTCCAGCACCCAAATCCCGCGATTCCTCGCGGCCAGCATGGCCTGGATGGGAGGATGGCTCCTCCACTGCCCACACGGCCACACCGTGGGGCTGAGGGTTGCCAGTGAAAGTTCGAGAAGGCTCTTCCCACCCCTCCGAGACCCCAGCCCCCTCCTCTAATGAGAGGTGATGAGATGAACATGAATCAGACTCCACACATCTCAGCAAAAGTGGAAAATTATTCAGCTCCTTAAGATTCAGGATGGGGAGGTCTGACTCAGAGCGGCAGCCAGCGCCGCTTAATTTTTTATAGATTAAAATGTATGCAAATTGGCCCAAACCCCAGAGAAAGTCCCTGGGGGTGAAGAGCAAGAAAGTGAAATAGCAACGTGGAAGGAGGAGGGCAGAGGTGCCTGTGGCGGGCCCGTGTGTGGGGCTGCAGCTGGGCAGGGAGAGATGAGGCTGAGCCCTGCGCTGGCCATGGGCAAGATTCCTCCTCTGGCTGCAGGGCATGGAGTCAGAGGTGAGCAAAGAGGCCACGGGATGGTGCCTGATGAGGAGGGAGCCCAGTGGTGCTGGCAAGGCCAGGAGCCTGGTGGTGCTGCCAGAGGGGCTCCAGGATGGCACACACCGGGATCACCCGCTCCGGCTGGGCTGGACAATCGAGCGGAGCCGTAATCATCTCCTGAGACAAATCAAAGGCAAGCACCAGAGCCTCCCCTTGATGTTTTAATCAGTTCGGTGTCGCCAGAGTCTTTCATCAAACTACAGAGGAAGGAAATGTCAATTAGCAGCCACCTGCCTCTAATGCAGGCTGGGGAGCTGCTTGCCAATCAGCCTGGCCCAGGACGTGGGCAAGGGGCAGCCACTGCAGCGTCCTTGTCAGTGTTTTGTGTCCCTGAAAGTTGTCACAGCCACGCATGGGTCCCAGCAGCATGCTGGCTGTGGTGACAGGGATGTCCCCACCCAGCGCTGAGACGCTCATTACAGCTGGGAGCTCATGAATATTGAACACGTGGGGAGGTTATTCATCTTTTACGTCCCGCAAACCCCGGCTCATTCTGAAAAACCGCCTGGCCTTAGCATTTTTCTCATCTCCCCCTAATTCATTATCTGCTCCCTTAAACAGATGGCTCCCAAAATCCCATTTATAAAGTGCCATGCTCAGCACTGGCAGGATGTGCTCCAGGGTGGGCCAGGTCCTGGCCCCGATGCCAGCTGGGACCCCCAGCCCTGCTCCCCAGCGAAGGATGGAGGCAGCAGCAATCCAGAGACAAGTTTTGGGGCTGAAAACGCTGTGTCAGAGACATGCACACTTAAGGGCTGCATGTCTCCAAGCATGGGGTAGCCAGTCCCTGTCACCTAAGCACAGGCACTTGGCTGGAGCAGCCCTGATTTATCCCAGCCCCTCGAAAAATGAATGAGAGCATTTGCTGCTGGCAGGAGCACAAGGTCCCTTGGCAGTGTGTGAATGATACAGTGCTGGTCCTCAAGCCATGAGGCAGAGCTGCTCTGCCTGGCAGGGACGAGTCCTCAGCCCCTTGTTCACCAGCCCTAGGTGGAAAAGAGATTGAGGGGACTGGGCTGAGAGTGGCCAGTCCTGGCAGCCCTGTGCTATGGGAGGATGGAGCCAGCACTGGGATGCAGGGCACCTGCATGTTTGTGCTGGGAACAGGGACATGGTGCAGATTGCCCTTTGCCTGCATGTGGCCCTTCAAACACCCCACAACCACCCCATCATCACCCCACAAACGCCACCCCCACTGCCGGCCCTGCACCCAACCCAGTGTGTCCCAGCACACCCGTGAGTGCTGCTGTCCTGGGCTGTGGGGCCTGAGCCCAGCCCTGGCCGAGAACAGTGCACTTAATTAGCAGAGAAGCCCATCACCAAGCCCCATTACCAGACTCCCAACTTCATTAGCACAGGAAGGCTGCACATAATTAAAATAATGAGCTTGCAATTTTATTGCAATTGGTGCTGGAAGAGCATGGCTGCAGCTGGGCAATGATGGGGCCTCACAGAGCTTCTGCAAGTGGGGCACCATGGGGAGAGCTGGGTGTCCCCATAGCCCCCCAGGAGGATCCATCTCCAGCTGGGTCCCCTCCCCTGAGGGTCTGTCCTCACTATAGGTGGCAGGGCAAACACCACCACCCCTTAACGGGTATGTCCCAGACCACCCCAGCTTTGCTGGTCCCATAGCAGCAAATAAAACCCAAAATAAGGCAAACCAAAGGCCAGTGCATGTTGGTTGTAAAGCCACCACGACCATCCTGTGTCTGGATGGTGCCTGTCCGCTATTCACAACAGCCAGGTCACAAAGCTCTGTGGGACACAAGGGGCTGGCACAGGGCACCTGATGGGGGCACCACACATCCCAGCCCCGGGAGGTGGCAGCCCTATAGACCCCACACATTCCCCCTGGCCCAATCCCCCTGGCACAGCCACCACCCGGGCAGAAGGTTTTGAACATCTCCAATGAAGTGAGAACTTCATTCCTCCTAATGATGCTGTTGTGTGGTTAATGACAGTGATTAAATTCCCCTGCACAGCGTGCACTGATGCCAGCGCCTCCAGGTTGTGTCTAAAAGGACGAGAGGGAGAAGGGAGGGCAGCGCTGGCCAGCAGAGCCATGGCACTGTGCAGCTGAGACCAGATCCTGATCTGTGTTAGTGTCCCAGGGTGGCCTTTTGGGACCTCCTGGTGACGCTGCCAGCTTCATCACAACATTCAGTGCCACACTGCTCAGTGCCATATGGCAAACCTGCCTGGCCAAGGGACCTGCTGGCACTGGGAACCTGCTGGGAACACCAGCCATGGCACTGGAGACTGCAGGGCACACTGGCCATCAGGGCCTGTTTTGTCCTGACCATTGTGGGGCATTTCAAGCTCTGCCACAGCTGTTGGGCTGTGCGCACAGATGTTTAACAGTTCATTGCTCAAGCAGGACCCAGCCATCACTCCAAAAAGTCCCCACATGCTCCTGAGTCACCAGGATGAGACTCGGACGGTCTGCGCACCTCCAGCACCACTTTGAATGGATCTTCAAAAGCCACTGGGAGCTGTTGAAAGTTGTGCCAGGGCAGCTGGGTGGGCATCAGGACATCCCTGGGCCCTCCTGCCATTGCCCATCCCCGCCACCAAGCATCGGCTGATTAGCAAGAGCCTCTCACCCTGGCGTGGCACAGAAAGACAGAGGGATTAGCAGCTGCGAAGCCCGACAGCCGACTTTATTAACACGGAATCAAAAGCCCAGCTGAGAGCCCAGCTGATCCGTCTGCTCCAGCCCCGGCAGGGAGGGGAGCAGGGGTCCGCCGCTGGCTGCACAGCCCCCAGCTGCGAGCTGCTGGCACAGGGGGACACGACTGCCACCTCCCCGGCATGACAGCGGGTGGGCTGGGGGGCTGCCCCTCCCTGAGCTGTGGTCCGAGCTCCCCCCACGCGGCTCTCCACGCTGCCGCCCCCCAGCACGAGCTCCCCTCTGCCGAATTACATCAGCCGTGACAAATGGAGCCAATTTGGAAGGTGCCGCGGGAGCGTCGTGATGCGGCGCCGGCAGCGCGCAGACCCCGGCCCCGCCGCGCCTCCCCCCGCAGCCGGGCCGCTCGCCCCGGCACAGCTCTGACAATGACAAACCTATTAACGGTAATTAACTGGCCTCACACCGGTCAATGCTCCGAGAGTGCTCTCTCGATTTCAAAGGCTCCAGGCTAAGAACCCCACCGGCCTTTCCGGCAGCGGCGGCTGCGATGCTTCGGCTACATCTTCATCCCTGCATCCCCCCGGGGCTCGGCAAGCGCCAGTGCAGTGCTGGGAAGCTCAGGCAGGCCCCACCTGGCCGCCCCCCTCCCCTCCTTACTCCACGGAGCTCCCCGGGGGCCTGCTCGCTCCCACATGGCAGGGAGGGACGTGGTGACACTGCCATCCCACCGCACGGGGACAGACAGACGCACAGCGAGCAAGCCGCCTGTGATGCGGGGGAGTGAGCCACATCCCTGCTCTCGGCTCCCCCCTGCACCACCAGGCCATGGCACAAATATTCTATTAAAAGGCAGCTCCAGCAGAAGGGATAAATATTCCGTCTGAGTGGCGGCTGACACGGCTCCAGTTCACAGGGGTGGGCACTGTCACCCCAGGGGCACCAGCCCCGGGCATGGCTCTGCAGCCAGCAGCAGAGAATGCAAGGGAGGGGGAGCTCAGTCCCCAAACTCCCCAGCAAGGACAGGCTGTGGGGCTGGGCTGGGGAAAGGGGCTGCTCATGAGCAATGCCCCTCTTGGGCACACAGGTATTCCTGTCACGATCAGCCCTCACATTCTCTCTGTCACCAGGAGGAAGGGGTCACCAGCCTGGGGCTGATGGTAGCCCAAGCCCCTGTCCCCAGCCTGGCCACGGCAGCCAGAGCACACAGCTGCAGCGATTCCTGTCACGTTGGAGGCTCATCCGGCCCCAGCACTGGGTGAGGAGGGCCAGCAGGAGCGGGCGGCCGAGCTGCGATTCCACATTAATGCTGGCGATGAATATTAATAGCAGGAAGAGGCAGGAACTAACGAGGCCACCTGCAGATTCACACCTCACCTCCAGCAGTGTAACTGGGTCCCCAGTGTGTCCCCCAGAGAGTGGACACAGGGCCCACTCCTGCCCACAGCCACAATCCTCTGGCTGGCAGCAGCACTGCCACATCCCCAGCCAGGGTCACGGGTGGCACCCAGTGCTCCCAGTAAGAGGGTGGCAGTGGGGTGTCTGGGTGCTGCATGGTGGCAGTGAGGGAAAGATACGTCTCTCCTGCTCAGCCTTGAAGCCATCCAACACCCTAACATCCCATCAGTGCCCCCATATCTCCTCTCTTGCACCCCTCAGCAGCCCTGTGGAGCACCCCCAGAAAAGAGGGTGAGTCCAGCAAGGATGCCAGCACCCCAGAATCCACCGGCACCCTGGCATTCGGCAGCCTGGAATCCACCATCCACCGGGAAGTGGGGCTTAAGGTTTCATTCAGATAAAAGAGCCCCTTAATCCGCTGCCTTTGAAGTCGGAGACATGAAAGCGGCTGGGTGCCAAAGCCGGAGAGGAGGCAGCTCCACTTAAAGGGACAAACCCACGCGGAGCTGCCCACACTCGCACCCACCCCCTGCCCCCTGTGCCCGTCCCCTGCCCACGCCCACCCTCCCACCGAGTGTGGGGCTGCTGTGATCCCCCGGGGGAGACGATGGCAGAGTGGGGACAAAGCCCACAGGCACGGCTGCCTTCCCACCCAGCACGGCAGCAGCGGGGAGGCAAGGCCAGCAGCCTCGGCAAGGCAGCTGCTAATGAGTGCCACGACCCCGATGGCAGACGAGGCACCAAAGTGCTATTAGCACTAATTCATTGTGCTAAAACTGAGAGGGGCTGCGGATGGGGGCTGTGGTGGGTGGGGAGGAAGGAAGACGTGCTCGGCAGGAAAGAGATCACAGCCAGTTTCTGCAAGGTGCCTGCATCCACTGTCACTGCACAGCCCAGCTCCTCTCCAGCGCCTCAGCCTCACCTCTCAGGCGGCACAGAAAAATCAAGAGAGGAGCCACAGCGAAGGGGTCACCCAGCAGGAGTGACCCTTTCCGTGGCCTCAAGCCTCCCCAGCCGCAGCAAGGCTGCCCCTGTGTGTCTCCGTGCTGGGCAGCGTGGCTGCAGAGGCAGGACGAGGCCATGGGGGAGGAGGATGGCTCTGTGCCGCAGAGGTGGCCCCGCTGCCGGCCCTCCCCTGGCTGCGCTGTGTGGCCAGCGTGGACACCGGGCTGGCGGCAGCCGGTTGTTAACACGGCTGCTCCCGGCTCCAGCACCCCCACGGGGACCCCGGCATGCTGAGCCTGTCAGCAGCTCCGGGCTCAGCAGAGACGGGAGGAGAAACCCAGCAGCGAGGGCTGGGCTGGCACCGTGCTGATCCCTGTACTCAAGTCCCCATGAGCTGCGGCAGGGCTGCTCAGCTGTGCCCAGCCAGGCTGCAGCCCCACAAAGGCACTCACAGCACCTCCTCATCACAGCCCTGGGCCTCACCCTGCCCAGTGGCCAACCCATGCCCAGTAATAGCCCCCGTGTCCTCGCCAGCCCCGGAGCCCCGCAGGGAAGCAGGGAAAAGCCGTGGTCTTACCGCTCAATGATGTCAGCGATGGTGCAGGCGAACATGAGGAGCCCTTCTGGCATCTGCAGGGCCACTGGGAAGAGAAACGGCCACGGGGTTAGGAGGGGATGGAAGGGACATCCTGAAGTGGGGACCAGCTCAAGGTGCAGTCACAAAACACCCTCCCCAAACCAGCCAGGTGTTGGCCAAAAATCTGGGTGGCTCTGGCAGCTGGGGTGCAGACTGTCCTGCTTGGGCTGTATCCACTCTCCCTGTGCTCACACCTCATCCCTCTCTGAACCCGCTGGCACTGCTGGTCTCTCCCACTTCCCGCAGTAATGACTTCCAGATTTTAATTATGTGCTGCACAGTAAAAGGTACTTTCTTCTGTTTATTTTAAACCTGCTCCTGATAATGTAAACGTGTGCCCCTGGTTCTACTGGTACAAGAAAGAGCGAATAATCATCCCCTGTTCAGCCTCTCCACATCATTCACAATTCTACATCCCTATCATATCCCCCTTCATTCACCTTTTTTCCAGCTAAAAGACCTAAATCTATTTAATCTCTCCTTATACAGAAGCTGCTCCAAACCTTTGATCATCCTCACTGCCCTCCTCCACAACCCCCATCCCAGCTTCTCTCTCCATTTCAGGAGGGTGGCCAGCAACAGCCGCAGCATTGTGCCTTGCAGGAATTTTATTCAACAACAAATTATGTTTCCTCATTTGCTCCCTCCTCACAGCTCACAACAATCCCTCTTCCTCCAAAGGCCAGCAGACTGCCCAGTGCCTGGGGTCCAGCCAGGAGCACCCCACAGGGTGGTGGGGAGGAGCAGGGACCATGATGGAGGAGGAGAATGAAGGAGGCCCCATTAATCCTATTGTTGTTTCACCTCCCAATCCCACTAAGACATCCCAGCTTCCATGCTATCTTATCCAAACACTCTCTCCAGATTCCCCTTCAAGAAAATTCCAGCGCTGCCAGGCCCAGCCCGCTGGCCAGTGTGGAGCTGTGTAAAGGCCTGGCTCAAATTAGGTTAATCCCACCCTGTTCCAACCCACAGGACCCAAGGAAAGCTGCATGTGCTCTGCTAGCCCCTGCCTGACCTGACAGGGACGAGTCTTCCACAGCCCAGCATCCCCCAGCCCATTTGAGACCATTCTGGCCCATCTGGGGCTGCCCTCCACCCCAGATTGGCACACAAGGGGTTGGCAGGAGGCAGCGGGGTCGCTCTCCACCATCCCAGCACAACGGGGAAAGGAGGTGCTCTCCAACCCCCTCCCCAAACCCCACAGCAGGCAGGGCACAGGCAGGGCTGGCTACAGCCCTGTGGGAGGCTGCGTTCCCCCAGCAACGAGCCCCTGGCTGGTCTCTGCACACGCGGATTTTTAAATCCCAGCACGGCTGGCTGGCTGATGGGCTCCGCTCCCAGTTCAGAAGCCTAAATCCCAGCCGCATATTTACATTTAATTAGGAGGTGCCAAGCAGCAAAACACAGCAAGGAAAGCCAGAGCAGCGAGGCTGGGCAGGCTCACTGTGTCCTGATGGGACACGTCCAGCCCTGACTGCCACACCACAGCCAGAATGGGCCGGAATGCCCCACACCCTCCGGCCCTTGGGCATCGCAGCCGGGAGCAGCTCAGCTTCCAGAACATCCCCCGTGATGCCTGCCAGCCCTGCCAGCTCGGTGGCAGCAAGCAGAGACATTCCCAGGTGGATACAAAGCATTTCAAACCTGGCTCTGCCACACAGCTCTTGTGTGCACGTGAAGTCAGGGTGGGGACGCTGGTGACACCCGGGGATGGAGGGGGAGGCTCCGTGCCCTGCTCCCCGTAGCTGATCACATATTGCTCAGTGGGATGCACAGGCTGTGCAGGGAAAGCCCTGGCACCGCTCCTGAAGCCTCCACGATCACTCCCAGCTCCTCTGGGGCTGCACAACTCTCTGAGGAAGGTTCAGATCAGAGAGCAGCACAGCCCAGATCCCTGCCAGCCCCTCCCGGTGCCCGGTGTTGTGGGGCTCCCCCTTCCCGGCCCCAGCAGCGTGTCAGGAAAGTGCAGGGAGAGAGGAGAGAGGCAAGAGGAGCACAGCAGGGACCTGGCCAGCATCCCAGACACATCTCCAGGCTGACAGGTCCGCGCAGCTCAACCTGTGCTGTCCAATGTGATTATAATCCAGAGATACAGATCTATTAACCCCCCTCGAGAGGAGGAAAGCTCGCCAAGACAGAGCCTAAAACTCACGGGGAGGGAGGCACAGCAGCAGCTCAGCCCCACACCTCACCTGCCTCCCACCGGGGGTTCAGCAGCACAAACCAGCCCCAAAACCGCTCATGCCCCGGGTCAGCGCTCACCCTTCCTGGCCCGAGCCTGCCGGATGCGCCAGACGGTCTTGGGGATCTCGAAGTTGTAGTTGGGGGGCAGAGCCTCCGCCGCCTCCCGCAGCTCCGCGTTCCCGAGGATCTCCTCGGGGATCTGCTGGGCCACGCTCCGCGCTCGGGCTGTGGGACAAACGGGGGGACCTGAAGGAGCCGTGAGAGCGCAGCGCATCCTGCTCGCCACGGGCCAGCAGCAGCCTCGCTGTGCTCACGGCAGGCTCTGGGTAAAGCGGGAGAAGGGTCACTGTGTCCGAACCCCGTGTGACAAGCGGGAAAAAGGGATACGGTCCTGCCCTTCACGCTGGGGACAGATTGTCAGCGCTTTTTGGGGGAACAAGAAGGCTTTATTTAGCCCAGAAAGCACCGCAGTAACTATGTGAAACGCTGTGAGCGCAGCTGGCTGTCCCCACACCGAGGGGACAGCACGCACAGCCCCTCAGGGCTCACCGGCCAGCACCTCGCGACACCCTAATGCATCTCTGTGTCCCCAGCAAGGGGATCCCGTTATCCCACCGGGAAAAAGCCACCCAGCGCCGGGTGATCCATCCCCGGGAGCCTCATCCTGAAGCCGCCCCCCCGACAGCAACCGCCCCCCTACATCTCGGCGATGCCAGAGTGCAGCGGGGGAGTGACAGCAGGGGGATTATTCACTATTTCCAGCCCAACACCGGCACTCACGAGCCACCAAACCCTCCCCGCACGGCCCACGGGACAACCGACAAAGGGCCAGCTGGGCCGGGACGGCGGCGGGGGTGGCCGGGATGGTGGCGGAGCCACCTCCCGCCACCGGGCCGGCCTCCCCCGTTAAGGCAACCAAAACAGCGCCCGGTGGCAGCAGCGGGAGCCCCGCGCTGAGGCGGTCGCAGCGCACCTTTGGCGGGCAGCGGGGCCGCGCTCCCGGCCCGCACGGGGGCCGCCATGGCTGTGGCGCACGTGGAGGCGGGAGGCAGCACCGAGCGATCCCCGCGCCAGGCCGGAGCAATCGCCGGCCGAGACATCGAGCTCGGGAGCGCACCGGCGGGCCCCGACGGGACGGGCGGTGCGGCGGGGACCGAGCGCTCTCGCCACCGTGCCGGCGGGACGCTGGGAGTGCAGTGGGATGGCACAAGCGCTGCGATGGTGGGGCTGCCCGCCCTTCACGTCGGGGATGTGGTCCCGCCGCATCCCTCGCGGTGCTTCAGGGTTAACGGTCCTAATGTTAACACGGGGACGGGGCGGGGGCACCGGGGACGTTGTCATGGTGAGAGGTCCGTGTGTGTGTGTCCTCCACGCCTGTGTCGTGGGGCGAGAAGGACCAGAGGGTAATGGGGACCCCCTGGAGACAACGGAGATCCCGACGGTGCAATAAGGAGAGCAGTGCTCCCGCTGGAATAACGGGACCCTCTTGGGGCAGTGGGGACAGCAGCGTCCCCGTTGGGATAACGGGACCCTTGAGAAGCAGGAGGGACAGTCCGGGGTCAGCGGGGACCTCAAGGGGACGATAGAAGACCGAGGAGGCAGCGGGGATCACCCGAGGAAAGCGGCGATCCCAGCGGGGCAGTGGGGACAGCTGCGTTCCCTGTGGGATAACGGGACCCCCTGTGATGAACAAGGGAAGAGGCGCGAGGGACTCTCTGGAGGCAGGAGGGACTGTCTGGGGACACTGGGGACAGCCGGGGGCAGTGGGGTGTCGGGATGACGCCGAGAGTGCGGGGACATCAGGAATCGGGAGACAAAGGGAACAGCAGCGACCGGGAGGCAGAGGGGACAGCAGAGCCCCCGCTGGGGTATCCGTGACCCCGGTGGGACAGCAGGGACCCGGTGGGGCGGAGGGGACGAGAAGGGACGGAGAGCACTGTAGAGAGCGGCTGGGACCGTGCCGGGGCGGCGGGGACAGCGCGGACAGCAGAGACCCGGATCGGACGGCGGCATCTCGGCAGGACACGGCGGGCAGAGGGGACGATGAGGAGCCGAGGGGACAGCGGGTCCCCGGGGAGCGGCAGGGACGGGGCTGGGCAGGCGGGACAGCGGGGACAGCCGTGAGCACGGCAGGCGCGGGGCGGCGCGGCGGAGCCTCGGTGCGATAGAGGGGCATCGTGTGGACGAAGACGGCAGAGGCGACAACGATGTGCCGGGGGTGACAGTCGGTCCCGGGGGGACCGCAGAACCCCGGTGGGGCGGCGCTGGGCCGTGCCCCCGGTGGGGCGGAGGGAGGGCGGCGGCGCGGGGAACGGGAGCAGCGGCACTTTCACGAACTGTCCACGGGAGGCGGGAGAGGCGGCGGCGGCGGCGGCGGTGGAAGGGGGGGGCCCGGGGGGGCTCGCCCAGCCCAACCCAGCCCTGCCCGCCCCGTCGCTGCCCCGCCCCGCCCTGCCCAGCCCTGCCCGCCGCTGCAGGCAGCGCGGCACCGGCACCGGGCACCCCTTTATAGGCTCTGCCCGAGGGGGTGGGGGGCGGCAGCGGCCCCAGCCCCGAGGGGGCGGCTCCCCCCTAAAAGCCGGCGGCGGGACGCGCGGCGGGCAGAGGCGCGGCCGGCGCT
>VRYO01002784.1:4658367-4774023 GCA_009812075.1 Sialia sialis
GACCCCGGCTGGACCCCCCACTGCTGTCCCGTGCCCCGGGGAGGGGGTGGCCACACGGCCCCGGGCCCAGCCCTTGCCACCAGCAGTACATGCCCCTCTCCGACGAGGCTCGGGCGGCGGAGAAGGTGACAACGCTGTGCGTGCAGCCCCTGGCATTGGGGTGCAGACCTCCAGCCAGGGCAGAGTCCCTGCTGTCACCCCAGAGATGCTTTTTCCCACTGGGGGAAATGTCACCTTGCGGCTGTGGGGCCTCACACTCGGATGCTCCTTTCTCTGCTCGCGCCTCAGCTTTGTTTGGTGTATTAACCCAACCCGGCTGGATGACTTGAGAATAAACCCCAAGCCTTTGGAGCGGTCCCGGTTTGCAGCCTGGATTCCCAGCCCTGGTGCTGCCAGCTGGAGGAAAAGCATCATCCAGGCTGGGAAGCTGGGAGCCTGAGGTGGAGGCAGGCAGCGAGGCTGCCGACAGGGTTGGATCCCACCAGGGGTAGCCTGTTAAGGTCAAGATCTACAGCTTTCATTTGTGGAGCTAGAAAAACAAAATGCAAATTGAAGAGCCTGTGGGCTAAAGCAAAACCTATTCTTAAAGTTTTTGTCTTGTTAAGCAAGGAAATAGAGTGCCAAATAGGCTTTGTTAAGTGGCAGTCTAATTAATAATTTAAAATCTTGTAGCTGTCTTTCATTAGAATTTATCTGTACATCAACCACAAAATCAGTCAAACACACTCATTTATAAGTTAATACCGTTCCTGAATAATTCAACAGGCAGTTAGAGGAGGCCTCCATCCTGCCGACAGGTTCTCCCCTCCCTGCCTCACCGTGGCCAGGTGTCCCTGGGCAGGGGGTCCCTGCTCCCAGCATTAGCCCCAGTCGGGGTGCAGAGGGGGACACCCCACATGTGACAAGGGCACAGCTGCAGGGTTTGCCTGGGCTGGGGCCAAACCCCTCTGCAGGGCTCCGAGGCAGCTGGTTTTGTCGAGGCTGTGCTGGTGGGTGGCAGCACGGGCTGATGGTGGCACTGCCACCACCTTCCACATCCCACTGCCGGGACCAGGCTGAGGCTGGGGCCACGGCAGGGCTTGAGGCAGCAGGAGCTGTGCCGTGGTGGACACCTTCAAGGGAGGGAGCTCTGAGGGGACAGCTTCACACACGGTGCCACACGATGGTGGCAGCGTGGCCGGGCGAGTGCTGCGATTCCTGGGGGCATTTTGGGCCTCTTGCGCCCCGTGAGCTTCATCTGTGGAGTCACTGGTGGGATTCAGGGTGGATTCTGTGCAGTGGGATGTCATTGGTGGCATGGCGGTGGGTGACAGCGTGGGGTGCAGCTCCATGCCAGGTGAGGGTGTCACAGTCTTGTCAGAGGTGGCCGCAGGCAGCCGCAGGCGGGAGTGCAACTCTGGCGATGCAGGAGAAGATTTCCAGGTCAAGGATGACACCAAGGTCATGGGCAGCCACATCCCTGTCCCTTCCATGGCTCATCCCATCCACGGGGTGTCCAGCCTCCATCCTTCCCTGCCAGGCCAGCAGCCAGTGGGCAGGGTACGGGCACAGGCTGGACTGCGGTTCTTGCGCCGGGGAGCCAAGAGCCCAGAAACCTTTCTGCTTATAAAAGTTTAATTTCCTAAAGAGCTGATAGGAAGCCACAAGCTCTCTGTGCCCGGTGAAGCAAGGGAAGGGGTCAGGATGTGGCCCAGGCTGTCCCTGCGGTGGTGCTGGGGGGAGCAAGGAGGGCTCGGCTGATGAGACCTGCCCAGACCTGGAGTCGGAACCGGGATGTGAAGGAGCCGTCTCTGCTCAGTGACCTGCACTGATGGAGCCTGGCAGGCCAGAGCCATGACCATGCTTGCTTGGCTGGATGTTATTCCCACGTTTTGCCTAAAATGCCACACCCGGTGCCCTGCAGTCCCATCTGGGTGCCGGAGGCTGTGGGTGACACTCCAGGTGGCCTCGAAGCACTGCCCTAAAAACATCAGTGAACCTGCTGGGGAGACGTAAAAATATGCATTTTCCAGCGTGATTTCACACCCCTCTTTCCCTGAAGCACCTGGCGGTGCTGGAGCCAGTGGCACAGGCCAGCAGCAGGGGCACTGGGGCTCCATGGCTTGCACGAATGGGATGTCATTGCCTTGAGGCCAGGCAGGAACTTGGGCTGCTGGAAACTGCTGGAGCATTGATAGGTTTTGACAGCAAAAGTGGGTAAAATCACTCTTCAGAATCTTGTTTGAAGGCAAAAACCAGGAAGGGAAATGTAGGAGCCTGGGGGGACATGACAGTGGCCAGGTGTGACCGGGGCTGTCTCCCATTGGGGTGTCCCCTGCTCCTGGCAGTGCCCCTGGGCGAGTGTAGAGACAAAGCACCCCTTGCAAAGGAGGGACCCAGGACGTGGCCACTTCAGCCCCACATCACTGGGGCACTGCCTGTCCCACTGTGCCCCACACTGGGGCACCCCTGAGTGACACTGCTGCTCATCCCCACCCCAGGGAGCTGCTCCAGTCTCCCCCAAACAGCCAAAAACTTGGGCTTTGTTTGCAAAGTGCAGTTCCAGGGTTCAGCCACAACCAGTAGAGACCTGGGTTACTAAGAGCAGGTGATGTTTGCAGAGCACTTTGGTGGCAGCAGCACAGGCACCCACACCCCAGCAGTGGTGGCTGTTTGGGTTCCCAGCAGGTTGGGATGGGTGAGGTGTTGCCCTCGTTCAGAGCCTACTGAAAGAGGCTGGAGTCTGTTTTAAGAGCAGATCCAACAAGTGTGAGGCTGCAGAGAGAGCCGTGAGGCCAGGAGCAGGCAGGATCCTGGTGGGAGTCAGTGAGGAGGAGCAGGGGATCCGTGTGCTGGCACGGGGTGCAGGACAGCACTGGGATACAGGAGCATCCGTGTCCTCTCCAGCAGGGCTGCTCTTCCCCTGCTATTTTGGGTGATGCTGCTCAAGCCCAAGGTGGAAGGAGCTGGCTCAGCCTCAGGATCCTCTGCCAGCAGCAGGGCTGGTGCTGTCCTCACTCCGGATGTCAACACCACGTCCCAGCTCCCAAATCGAGGAAGCACCAATCCCACCGATCCCCCTGTACCAGCCCTGCGGAACAGCATCACCATGGAAACCCACAGCCCTGCCGCCTGGCAATCAGAGGGGGGACACTTTTAGGAATATTATTTTTACTGATGACAAATGGTGGAGGCTCAGCGCTCACAAAGGAGATGAGCCCAGTGCTGGGCATCGCCTGTTTTCCCATGGCCGGTGTTTCTCCTGCTTTTCCTGCCCAGGGCACGTGCTGATGGGGCTCTGCCCGGGTGTTAAGTGCAGGCAGGGCGAGCGGCAGATGCAGGACGGGAAGATGCGGGGGGCAATCTTCTTTGCGCAGATTAGGATTGGGAGTTATTAAGCGGAAAATACTCCATTTGGTGTAGAAAGCTCCTTTTCCTTTTTAACAGCATATGTGCCCGCTGTCTGCTTGCTTCGCGGTGCTGTTGGCACAGCGGCTCGGAGCCCGCACGGCAGCTTGGAGCCGGCCCAGCTTTGGTGAGCAGCTTTTAGCGATGCTCCTGCCTGGGCTGGGTGAGCCGTGACCGCTCTGGTGGCTCACGGTGCCAAAAGCTGGTTCCTCTCACGGCTGCGTCTCTCGGGTGGGGTGGCAGCAGGATTTGGCCCTGGAGAGGCGATGGCACAGCAGGTCCGTGGTGGTCCAGAGCATCCAAACAGATCCCGTGTGTGGGGAGAGCGCGGTGCTGGAGCTGGAGGGTGTCAGAGGTGCTCCACGTGCTCCCTCCGTCCCGGCATCACCAGCACACAGCGGTGCAGCCGCTGTTTGCCGGGGAGGGAATTTGGCTGCTGCTGCTCTGGCAGGGCTCCTTACGGAGCAGCCCTGCAAGCGGAGGGGAGGTGCCAGCGGCTCCGCCAGCCCCGTGTGCCGCACTTGGGAACCGCTTTCTATTTTTTTCCAGCTGCATTTGCACCAGCGTTTGCATTGGCTTGCTTGGGGAAACCCCATCCCCGTGACCACGGGACCCCCACGGTGCCACCCGAGGGGTGCAGAATGTCACGGGGAGGTTTTTTTGGGTTTTTTTTGGCCCGAGGTGACCTGGTTGAGATCTTGTCCATCAGACCTTCACCCAGCTGGGTATCCATGTGCATTTGGTATGTGCAGAGTCCTCCTGATCCCCGCGGGGTGAAGGCAGAGGGGGACAAAGCTGCCGGCTGCATCCTCTGCCGTCTCCTGCCTCCCTCCTTCCCTCCCCGCTGCCTGCAAATTCGGCATCCCATCGGGTGCTGGATACAGCCACCCTGCGGGAAGCACACCAGAGGCAGCAGAGGGGCTGGGATGATCCCCCCTCGGCAGGGATATGCCGGGGTGTTTGTGCTAACAAGCCCAGCGTATTATAATTTCAATGGAATTTAAAAAACAAAATAGTCCTCAGACAAACGACTCTGCAGTGCCTCTGCCAGGGCCTAAGATCTGCTGCTATCTATTTTTTAATAATTGAGGGTAATAAATATGTATTTCTTTCTCCTTTCTCTCCGTACGCCGCAGCTTGTCAGCTCCCTGCGTCTCTCCTCTGATCAGACCCCATCTTTGCCGCGTGGAAAGGAAAAGAAAGGGAAAAAAAGAAAGAGAGGGGAGAGAGAAAAAAAAAAAAAAAGATTCTTTAAGCAAAAAGGATTAAAGCCTTGAAAGTAGGTCTTCCCGAGCCACTCGGCTCTTCCTGCTCCCTGCCAGCCGCAGACAGGGCCAGGGACAAGAGGAGCATCCCCAGGTGGCGGAATCCGTGCCCGCGGGGTGTTTTTGGGTGCAGAGCCCGGCTGGGCAGCGGCAAATCCCGCGGGGAACGGGGCTGTGCTGGGCAGAGCCGCCGGGTAACTTGGCAAACCGCTGCTCAGAGCCACTTCTGCTTCGGCGGCAGATATTCCCCGGCTTGTTATTCCCTCTGGTTTTCAGATGGAGATGTGGGCGCCGAGATGTGGAGGGGGGTTTGGCGGTGGGGCTGAGCCCCGGCCAGGCTGCGGGACCCCCCCGGCCTCGGGATGCTGGGGCGGTGGAGGCGCTGGTGTGAAGGAGGCGGCTATTTATAGCTTCCCTCGGCTTTTGTTCCTTTTCCAGTAGAGCTCCTCTCGAAATAGAAACAGTGCCGACTGCGCGGCCGCTCCCGGGGCCCAGCCTGGATGCGGGGGGCGCCTCCCGGCCCGGGGAGGGGGGATACCCCGAGCTGTGAGCTGCTTTCACCTTGGGCATCCCCCTGTCCTGCATCCCTGGAGATGGGATGGTGTGGGATGGGGAGCGGGAGCTGCCCCTCGTGTGCTGGCGATGCACATCCCGATCCTGAAGGGGGTGAATGGCTCTGAGGGGAGCATCTCTGTAGGGTGACAGCACTGGGAGAGCAGGTTAAATCCCTCGGGAATGCTCTGACAGGTTTGTCCTCGTTTTCCAGCTCAGTCGTTGCCTCTGTTTCTCCCTCCCAGCATCCAGCAGCACCCCCTTGCTTCCCCCCCACCACCACCACACTCCATCTCTGATCAATATAGCTGGGAAAAACAAAACAAAACAAAGTAAATATTTAATACGATCCAGGGAGCCACAGCGAGCGCTCCCCCCGTCTGTCTCCTCCAGCAGCCGCTCGCAGCAGCTCCCCGGCCCTAATGAGCCTGAGTGCAACAGGGATCGATGGCAAAGGCAAGCTCCGCAGAGGGGTCAGCTCTGCCACATCCCCCGTGTGCTCCGGAGCTCGGGCTCGGCCCCCTGCACCCCCCAGGGCTGCCTGCCCTCCTCATCCTCTTCCTTGTGCCCCGTTTTTCCTCTCCTGTGTCCCCTTTGTCATTTCCTGTGAGGGATGAAGGTTCTGCCGCTCCTTCTCAGCCATGTGAGCTGTGTCAGGCATCAGCTCCAGGCTGGGGGTTTCCTCGGGGTGGGATGGGCTCTGCGTAGGGCTGGATCCAACACGGGATGAATGTGTCCTCCCCCACACTTGTGGAGCAGATCCCTTGTGGATGGAGGTGGGAGCCTTTGGGAGACCCCAAATACCTTTAGAGCTGGTGCTGACCGGTATTTTTAACTCTGGTATTTCTGGCTCTGGTATTTTTAACTAGAGCCAAGATAGTGTTTATGGTGTGACCAGGTGTGCCTCCTCCTCCTCCTCTTCAGCCTCTCACCCCCTCAGCTCCAGCCCCTGGTGTCCTCCAGAGACCCCAAGTGCTGACAGAGTTTGGCAAGTGCCAAATGCCAGTGCAGTGCAATGTCAGTGCAGGACCTCACTGCACTCTAGTTCTACGTGTTTTCTGAGTTTGGATGGTCTCTGTCACTCCAACATCAACGGAGCTGCCAGATTTCCTGTCACCCTGAGCAGCCCTGCACTGGATGCTCCCTGTTGTGCCCTCCAACCTCTGCTCACACCTATGGATGTAGGAGAGGGACCAAGCTTTGCCCCCAGCCATGCATCCCATCAGCTGGACCTGTGCATGCCCGTGCAGCCTCATCCTGCCCTGGTGTCCCAGCAGGATGCAGGGGTGGCACACAGGAGGCAGAGCTCAGGAGGGGCACCAGGCTGTGCCTCTCTGCCACCATAAAGCTTTGAAAATTGTTTTATCATGGAAGAGTCAATTGTCCTTGGTGGTGCCTGGGATGAACCCACTCCTGAATTCCTCCTCTGGGATGTGATGAGAGGGATTCCCATCCTGCCAGACCTCCAGCACTGCAAAGCCTCAGCCAGGCTGTGCCTGGGGATGGGAACTGCATTTACAACAGGAAAACAACCCAGTGTGCCCTGAGCACAGGGCTGGGAATGTGCATCTCCTGCCTCCCAGGTGATGCTGCTGAGCACTTCCCTGCAGCTCAGGGTGTCCCAGCAGGCAGAGGGTGGCAGAGGTGCCAGGGCAGGACACCCCTGGGAAGTGCAGCAGTGGGAGCAGGAGTTGGGACAGCGGCGCGGGTCCTGCGTCACAGATGCAGCTTGTGGCAAAGTGCCGAGGAAGTTTTGCAGCAGCATTAGAAAATGTTGACATGTTTTTTGAAACAATTTCAGATCTGATATCTGCGCCAGATTGAGTTTGTAACCAGCTTTATTGTTTAAGCCTGCTGGGATTTCATCAAAGGCGTCTGCTGTTTACCCAGAACCATTTCATTGGAGAAAACAGCAAACAGACCTGCATTTCTATCTGATTTCACTTTTTCCTTTTCCTCCTGAATTTAAGTGCTTGTGAAAAGCATGGCTGATAAGGCAGAGCAGTGTGGATAAATCCCGAGGACTGGCGTGGTGGATGCTCTACCAGCTGCTCCAGCTTTATTAATAGACTGAAGGCAGTTGCTGGACCAGCTGCTGGGTGCCAGCCTGGAGCGAGGCACCCGCCTCAGGGGCAGCTGGATGTCCCCAGATGGTTTTGGGATCTCCATCCTGGCAGGCTGAGCCGAGTCATGACTCCTCAGGATGCCGAAGGCTGGGAAGAGGATCCACGCAGAGCTTTTTTAGTGCTTTCAGTGTGAATTCAGATTTAAACTGTGAGGTAGCCAATGGCTGTCCCTCCCCAGGGAGTGACCCCAGCAGGCAATGTGCTCTGTCACTCCATGACAAGCCGGGCAAGGCAATGCAGCCACGGGGAGCAGAAGGAGAAACCAAACTAGAAATGGATTTGGTGTAAACTGCATCAATCCTTCTCTCACATCCCTGGGGAATCCAATAGCTGCCAGCCTGGCTCTGCCTTTTGCCCGTTGCTGACCTTGGAAACACACTGGAGAGGAGGATTTGGGGCTTGAGACAGAGCCCAGGAGGCTTTTACAAGGAGTTGACCCGGGGTCTGCAGCCCCCTATGCCACTGACTGCTTTGCTCTGGGCATCTTCCCACAATTGCATCCTGGTCACCATTACCAGCAGTGTTTTGGCATCTACCTCACTTGGGGATGGCCTTGGTGGCTTGTTCCCACTTTTCCTGGCTTTTGGGACAGAGACACAGCAGGGGTTGGTGGAGTACATCCCAGAGCCTTTCCTGGAGTCCCTTTGGCATGTCCCAGCTGTCCCAGGTGCTGGCACTCCCTGAGTGGGTTGTGCCACTCCGAGGGCTTGTCTTGCCCATCTATCACACCTGCACGGTGACAATGTAATTTTTATCTCCAGTTGTTTATTTCTCAGACAGAACTACTTGTAAATTCCGAGAAGAATATATATCCCTGTGCGTGACAGATCCAGCACATGGCGATTAATCTGCCCTCTTAAGACCTGAATACAAAAGTGTCCCAATGTCACTCCAAGATGGGGTGTCAAGCCCTGGGGCAGCACTTTGGGGATATGCAAGGACCTGCTGCCAGAACGTGCCCAGGTCCTGGTGACGCTTCCCAAATACTTATTGCACTTCCTACCAGCTCCAGTGGTCCCTGACTGATATTCCAGCTCTCCAGGCTCAGGCTCCAGCTCCTCTTTTTGGGAGGTTTATGCAAATAGGGCTGCTTTTTTTTTTTTTTTTTTTTTTTTTTTTTTTTTTTAATTCCTCGCCTCTGCTGCTCTGCTGTGCCCCAGATAGCAGAAGTGCTGAGGACAGGTGTTTGCGTCAGGTCCTGCGGCACCCGCGTCCCGCCCGGCCGAGGGGAGGAGGGATGTGCTGAGGGAACACCCCAGGGGGAAAAAGGGGCAGGGAGCAGCCAGAAGAGGCCAAGGATGGAGAGTGGAGAGGAGAAGCTCCTTCTCTGGCTGCACTGCGCTAGTGAGGACGGGCACTGATGGCAGTGCAGGTCTGTTCCAAGCCCAAGCACGGTTCTGTCCCCAGTGGGGAGCGGGATGGGGATTGGGGTGTCAGTCTGGGCTCTGCAGCATCCCACAGCCCCACTGGCAACACCCTCTGTGTCATAAAGCCTCTCATTTACAACGTCCTACTCGGGAGCATCTGGGAAGCGAAGCGCGTCATTTCCAGAGAGAGCAAAAATGCTGCATATTTCAGTGTCTTTTGAATTTTTTAGGTTTCCCTGAACTGTGCTAATGGGTTGGTGGTGGCGGGGGGGAGGTGAGGGCCCAGCCCAGCTCCCGGCCTGCCTTGCTGCTCCTCCGTGCGGCCATCACTGCATTGCTGCTCTTAAAATATTCAGTGCTGTTGGCCACAATTTCACAGCGGGTCAAAGCGCGCCGAGCCAGCAAGAAGGAGGGAAAGTGTGACAACGAGATTAACCCTGGCCCAGCAGGGCCTGGCCGTGCTCGGCAGGCTGAGCACGATGTGCTGCAGCCACCTCCTCCCAGGGGACCAGCAGCGAGTCCAGAGGGGCCACGAGACCCAAAATCCCTCCGGCTGCCCAATCTTGCTGAGTCGGTGGCATCACCTGCAAAATGGTGAAGGGACATGGAGAGCATCCAGAGTCCTGCTGGGAGGGCTGAACATCCCTTCCTTCTCCAAGCTGCTGCAAAGCTGGAGCCTGCTGATGCAGTGGGATGAGGAGCTGAGGATGCCCTCAGTCCTTGGGGACCTCGCTGAGAGCCCTCAGTGCTTTTCACCCCAAAAAGTTGTGGTTCCCAGGCCTTGCACAACCATCAGTTGGTGCCAACGGTGGAGCAGCAGATTTACAATGCAAAAGAGCAGCTGCTTGAGCCCTGTTTGCTGACAGGATTTAGTAATCCTTTCGTCAGCCCGGAGTTTGCTCTCAGAGCCGCTGGCTTTGGCTGCCAGGCTTTTCCAAGAAAACTTCTGAGTTTTCTTTCTAGGGGAAAGAAGTGAAGCAAAGCACATGGTCTGTGCCCGCTGTGCAAGGGGGATGGTGGGTGGTGTCTGTGATTCTGGGATGGGTAAGGAATGCTGCCACAGGGAGAAGGTGTGTGCCAGGCTCACTCCTGGAAGCCACACGTTGTTCAGAAGCTGGAGACCCCCAGGAATTGCCTGTTGCATGGGCTGCACACCCTTGGGCTGGGATACCCTGCATGGCCAGGCTGGCTGAGGCTGGGTCTTGTGTCTCCTGCACTTTCCTTGGATTCTTGGTCGTGTGCCACCACTTCAGAGCTCGGCACCAGCAGCGCGGATGGCTGTGCCTGCAAGCGTGGTGTCACCTGCAGGAAGTGCTGCAGCCGATGGATGCTCTCCTGGGGTTTTAAGGGCACTGTGGCTGATTTATCAGGGTGTCTCCAGAGGTCAGGGTCATGCTACCGATATCCATGGACAAGAGGTGGCTGCTGGGTCGGGTGTTCTGGCAAGGAGCTGGCAGCACTGTGCCCATCCTGCTGTCCCAGGCAGCCACCTCCAAGCCAAAGGCAACCAGCCCTGAGGTGACACCTCTGTCACTGCCCCATTCCCCAGAATTCACCCACTCATTCCCAAAATCACGCTTCCCAAGGGTGCAGGGCTGTGTTGGTGTCTCTGCCAAGCCTGGGGCTGGACCAGCAATGTCCTCCTTGAGCCAGTCCCGTGGTTGCCCCCCTGCACCCTGTGCCGGCAGCAGGCCAAGCTCTTCTCCCTAATTCTCCTTCATCCCTGTTAATGTACCACCAGATGTTCTCATTATCCATTTAAACATATAATCCTCCCCCGAATCCTGCTAAGCTCCTGGCCTCCCCGATACCTCATGGCAGTGCGTTCCACAGGTTAATTATGCATTTTTAATTAATCACCAAGCAGAGAATGACCCATGAATAAGGGATATGAAGATCCTTCAGCTGGGAATAGTTGGCAAATCGTCCCCAGGCGGGGCCATGCCGGTGTCATGGTCTCCTTGAATAACAAGACTAGCTCTAAAAATTCCTGGTTTGTGGATCTACCATGACTGGTGGTTGTGACAGAGCTGTGCCTATGTGGATGGGACCCCTCCTGTGCCTCATGTGCCCCTCTAAATGGGGAGGAACCACATCTCCACCAGAGCTGTCTGTGTCCCACCTGGAAGTGATGGAGCAAGCACAGGGAGGAGGAGGAGTGAGGTAGGGAGGAGGAAAAAATAAATCACATGTTGTTTTAAAAAGGCATTTTTGAGTGAGTGCTGAATAGGGTTTGGGAAAATTGCCTTAAAGGCCTGTTCTCTGCAGGGACGGAGCTTTTCATGGAGCAGGAGTATTCTGAAACTTAATTGCACATTTGCACGGGCTAGTGTTTTTATTTCTCTCAGGTCTCCGAGGTGGTCTTTGAAGATTGCTGTCTCTCTGTAATGGTTTTCTTTATCTCAAATAAATTCCGCACACCTGCGAGGTGGAGCTGCTTGAAAGAAATTATGTCGGAATTGGCTCTCGATTTAATAAATCTGCAAATGGAACTGGGATGCAGAGAGGCGAGGCGGTTGGTGGGGCTGGCTGCACCTCCTCCCTGCTGCCCACCTCTCCTCTCCTCTCCTCTCCCTTCCCTTCTCCACCAGCCTGCTCTCAGCCTCCCCAGGGGCTGGGAAGAGTGTGGGGCTGAGCACAGCGAGTCCAGATCCTGCCTTTTCCCCCTGTCAGCCACTGCTGGCACATCTGAGGGGGCTCCAGCTGAGTTCCTGGCAGTGCAGACCCCTCTAATGCCCACCTGGCTGCCTCCTCCAGGAACGTGCGACCCTGGCACAAACCCATCTGCGCTTCCAAAAGCTTCCATTAGGATCTGTGGATCCAAACACTCACTTGATGGAGATGATATTACAAGCTGAATCCCCAAGGGGTCTCCTCAAGGAATGTCCTAAGGACCCTCCTTCAAGGAAGTCCGATGCCATTATCTTTCCTCAAAGCTCAGTTTGGAGCTGTGGTTTGCCCCACCACACTGCCACCATTTCTCCTTCTCCAGGAATCACCTCCAGCTCACCGGGGAACGTTTAGCCAGCGCTCCATTTTGGAAGCAGCCCGGAGGAAAGCCTGCGGCGGGGCTGTGTGCAGGCACACACAAATCCCCGTGTGCCAGGGCAGCCCGGGCTGCGGGTGGGCAGGGATGCAGGAATACACAGACAGGTTAATGGCAGCCGTGGATGCTGCACAATTGGATTTCGCCTCCTCGCTTCTTAAGCAACCAGCAGCTCTCCCTTGCTGACAAACCTGTTCCCGTGAGCCTTGGGATGAACTGTCACCCTTTGAAAGCTCACCCAGGGTCATTTCAAACCCTCCCTCCCCTTGCCCGGCTCCCCAGGCACGAGGTTGCCCACAGAGGCCGTGCCACGTCCTGTGCGAGCCCCGGCTGCTCGGGCTTCAGGTGAACAAGGCGCCGGGAGGTTTTATTGCATTGCTGGGTTTTGTTCCACTCTGTTATTTGCCACGATTGAATTTGCAGCCGTGGAGGCAGGAGCCGGCGCAGCCGGAGCTCCCGCGCCGCTCCGGTGGGACCGTGACCTTGTCTGGGTGCCTCACTTAGCTCTCGCCTGGGTAATTCGTAATTTGGTGCCGGCGTGGGAGCTGGGAGTTCGTCTGCCTCCCACTGAGCATCCCGGCGTGGTCCCGCTCCCCTGCCTGAGCCAAATCCTCTCTCCGCTCCACTTTCAAGCGTTGACCTTGGAAATGCTTTCAGGGAAAGCATCTGCCTTCCCAGCTCTCTCCTCTCTTTCCTGCCTGATTATGTCCCTCTGTCCTCACCTCCCTGAGCAGCTGCTGAGGTTGCAGTGCCATGGGCATCACCACAGTGCCTGAACCCCTGTGCAAAGCATTCCCAAGTTTTAGTCACACTGGCTGGTTCATGGTGTCAGCTGGGAAACAGCATCTCGTCTTCCTCCTGCCTTGCTCTTGCACTTCAGTAAAAAGCACCTCAGTTTCCTGAAAATGCAGTTTCCTGGCTTGTTTTCTCTTTGGCCAGAAGAGCTGGCAGCATCCCCCCTTTCAGTGCAGGTGGCCTTGGATCAGAGCGATCCTGAGTGGTGGCACCGATGCCACACCAGCACAGGACCAGACCCCAACCCATAACAGTGACACTGGTAAAAGCAGCTGTGAGGGCTCAGTGGGCAGAGCCATCCAGGAAGGCTGTGGACGCCTCGCTCTCTCTGTGTTGACAGCGACAGCTCCTCTTCCCCACCAGCTGCGCATCGCCTCTGCCCCGTGATTGAATTAGGGGGCTGGAGCCCACCCCCCTCCCGCCCGGTCCCCGGCGCGCCGGGCTCAGATGCTGAACTCGAGAGCCATAATTTAATAAGTCTCAGGCAGACAGTGCTCCGATAGCCGTCGGGATCTCTCGCCTCTTCCCTGCCCAGCCATGCACTGATTTATGCTCCCAGGTGATGGCTGGGATTTTGCCTGGCATTTTGTGCTCTTCCGGGATGATCTTTTCCCAAAGCAGGGAGCCTGTGGGGTGAGCTGGGAGCAAGAGAGGGGCCATGCAGGCTGGGGTGAGCGTGGTGTTCACCCTTCACTAGGCTGACCCTTTATTTGAGGAGGAAGGAGAGATGGGGAGCAGAGGGACCCCATTCCTTACAGCAGCAGCTGCTCTCGGGCTGTCTGGGCACAACGAGTTAAAAGTTGCAATTAGTAAAGTGCTGACGATGGAAAGGTGGGGTGGAAGCAAGCGGCACTAAATGAATCCTGAAAGGTTATTCCAATAAGCAGCAGCACAGTTTCCAGCTGCGCTCACTTTCCTGGGAGCTGGGGGACAAGGGATGGCATCCAGGGTGAGAGATACCAGGTGGGATGAAGGATTTTGCTGGAGGATGCTCAGGTGCCAGCAATGCCTGCTGGGGTGGAAAATATGGCAGGGGAATTAAAGCAGGAGCGGGGACAGGCCACCAGATCCCAGAGATGCTCATCCAGGGTTGTGCTGGGTGAGTCCTGCCCATTCTGTGCCCCCGGTGGCTTTTCCACACGGTCCAAACCCCATCACAGGCCTGGAGCCCCGTGCCCCCTGTGCACAGGGAGGGGTTTGGGGACGGTGTGAGCCACGCTGCTGTGGCAGGGAATCCTTGAAGTGAGGACAGGGGTCTGTCAGCTGCAGGGGGGGCAGAGGGAGGAGGATCCCGGGAAAGGCGTTGTTCTTCCAGCTGAGCAGGCAGGAGCCCGGGCAGGCACAGGCAGCCAGCGGTGGCCTCTCCCTGCCAGACAGAGCTGTTCCAGCTCTCTGCTGGTGCAACACTACACAGCTGTTATTAGACTCCAGTTTTCTTGGGTAGCTCTGAACTCCCCGGTGCCTCCAGCAGCTCGGCAGATGCCATGGCAGAGCGAGGTCTGCTGGCACTGGTGGGGACAAGGGTCCTGGTGAGTTCAGAGGGGTGTGGGTGGCAGTGAGGGGTGGCAGAGCCCCCCAGCACATGCAGGGACATGCAGAGCAGAGCACCGCAGCCTGGTCTGGAGCCACGGAGCAAAAGGCAATTAGCTGTCTAATGAGAGGCTTGGCTAATGAGGAGGGCACAGAGCCCCTGGAAACACTGCTTGGGTCAGTGCTAGGTGAGAGAGATGCTGCCCCAACAGAGATGTGGTGTGCAGAGCTCTGCACCTCAAAGCAAATCTGGATTTCACAGCATCACTCCAAAATGGAGCCACAGCATCCCCATCACTGCCATCCTCGGCAGGGGGGCACGTGGGAGTACCAGGGGGTTGTGGCACACCAGAACAACCCATCCCATGCCAGGCGAGGGCTGGGACTGGGGAGACGTGGCATCTCCTTGCTCCCACCCTCTCCCAGCCTGGTTTCCAAGCAGGAGTGTTTAAATGCCTTTTATGTTGTGACTCAAATGATGAAAGGCCTGAAAATGGGACTAACAAAGACGAGTTGTACTTCAGAATAAAAAACCCATGAAAGCAGCAGATGCTGTCATAGGAATAAATTGTATCAACAGCGATCAGATGGGAAGTGAAAAGTCAAGAATGGAGTTGCTCTGTCTTTCACGCTTGCAGTGAAAATTTCTGGGTCCATGAATTTAGCCAGAATCAGGTAGGATGAAAGACTTTGTCTGACAAGGCATTTCAAAGGATCTGGGAGCCTCCAGAGATGTGGCCACTTGGACAGGGAAGTGGGGCCCCTCAGTTTTAATGAGCATTTCAGTTGCCTTCCTTTATCCTTCTGCCAAGATCTTATTTTTGTTTTCTTTTCTTTTCCCTTAAAACTGCCGATTTCCGCTCTTTTGCGATTTCTCTTAACTTTGCAAAACGTGCATTCGAGCAACACAACATGAGGAGGAGGTGGAGGAGGAAGGTGGAACATCCCCATCACTCCATCCAGCCCAGCATGTTGCTCCTCACCATAAACCCCTCCTTGCTGTGGCCAGCCCGGATGTTTTGGCTGCTGCCAGTTTTCACCACCAACCTTCAACATCTTCTTTCAACATCTCCCTGGCCCTGCAACGATTTCCCATCTCCCTTTTCCACGGTGACAGGATCCTACATGGGCTGTAATTAGTAGAAATTAGACTGTCAAGACCTTGCAGCCCCCATCCCGTAATTACTTGGCCTTGCAGTGTTGCAGGCACAGGGATCGGCGGCGGGCTCGATGATGGGAACGCATCCCGTTATCAAGCTATTTTTATTAAGCTTTTAATGCAGGCACTTGCGTGGTGCTGGGGGATGTGCAGCATCTCCACAAAGTCCATTCCCAGAGGGATGTTCAGGGGGATATTTTGGGCTGGAATACCGGCACTGGAGCTAGACAAAGCAGGATATTAGCAGAGTGCCGTGTCCTGACCACGTTCATCGCTTGTGCATTAATTCCCAGCAGCCAGCTGCTCCAAGAATTCAGATTTCAGGAGTTGGCAAAGCATTGCTGCTCAGTCCTCAGGTCCCCCACATCCCCACACACCCCAAGAGCTGTGTGGGAGAGTGACAATGCCCAACATCCAACTGGGCACATGGCATTTCCCTCCGGCTCATTAAGCCTCCGAATGGCCCCGGATGCCGGGCGGCACAACTCAGCTATTCACACTGCTCTGCTTTTATCACTGCCTTTTTCATGAGCTGCTAAAAAGTTCAGTGCAAAGCACAGGAGAGGTCTCTGAAAGGCAGCCGTGCTCATGACCCAGCGTGCTGGCTCACGTCTCCGGTGGGGATGGGGTTTTGCTGGGACCTGCGGTGCTCACTCGGCTGGTGACCCGCAGGGATGTTCACTTGGAGGGCATGGTGGCATCACCCTGAGAGGAGACCAAGGGCACAGGGAAAGGTGCTGCTGCCCTTTCTGGGTGTGGGAGAGAGACCTGAGGCTGTGGGCTGGGCTCCAAATGACGCCAACACTTCTTTTTTGGTTGGGGGGAAGAAAATGTGACAGAGGCGGCAGCTTTGATGCCTGCCCGTCCGTCTCCTTCCCCCCTGCTGCAGGCAGAATGATGTGCTGCTGAATGAGGAAGAAGGTTCACGACAGGCTCCAATTTGCCCTCTTCTCCACCAAACACAAGGACATCCAGTAAATCTCAAATGCAGGAAGGCTGAAAAGGGATGATGAAAGGGAGCCCACGCGGCACGGTACAGAATCCGCTTGTGGATCTCAATGCACAGGACACTGCTGGGGTCGGGACCTCAGCAGGATTACGAGTTTATAGGACTGATGCCCTCCCTATTAGCAGTGCTTGCATGAAACCATCTTTGCCTCCCTGGGTCGGGTCGCTGTCTGCTCCCAGCTCCAGCCAGGTAAAAAAAAATCCATCCATCCTTGCTTTTTCCACAGCCTCCAGTTTTTCCATCTCCCGTGGATCTGGGCTGGATGGGGCAGCCGAGCATGCACTGAGAGCCTGGGCAGCTGTCACTTTGCTCTTGCATCTCATATTTGTTCTGTTTTGGCTGTATTTCTGATCCTAAAGAAACCCTCCGTAGCTGCTGGCAGGGAAACGAGCTGGTGAATCTGCTTTCTCTACACATGAGCTTGTTCAGCGTTTGATACCGATCTGGTTGGTGCTCAGCTGGGGTGGGTTTTGTCATTTCATCTGCAATTGTTTTGCTGTAAAGCACCTCCAAGGGTTCACTCCCCCGGCTGTTTTACAAAGGACATCGTTATTATTGCTGCTGTGAATGAACTGCTTTGCATTTCTGTGAATGGGAAGGAAAACTTGTCACCTCAGGACAAAATGGGAGTGGAAGTATGTGATGATCCCCTGAGACAATGCACTAAGCTCAAGTCATCCTCCTGTATTTCTCTTTCCTTGGGGGCAATTGGAATTATTAGTCCCTTCTCAAGGACCTCTCGACATCTCCCTGTCCTTTGCCAAATTCTATCCCAGCTTCACTGCAGGCTGCTGGCAAGTCCTGCCAGAGCCCTGTCCTGTGCTGGGGACCAGCAGAGGATGCTGGGGGTCAGGACAGCAGTGCCAGCAGCCAGTGAAACCCCTACCCATGCCTGGAATCCTGCTCAGGGTGTTCCATGGCCTGTGCCATTCTCTCCTGGAGAAGCAGGAGCGTCCTGGTGTCCACAGCAGCACCCAAGGATTTGCCTCATCCATGCACAGAGAGATGTGCCTTTCCCTCCAGCATTCCTGCACTCCAAAAAGATCCTGGTGGCTTTTGAGGTGCACAGTGGGGTGAGACACAGGGGCACAATAAACCCTGCAGCAGCAGGAAAGGAGACCCAGAAAAAGAAGATGCTCCTTCTCCCCCAGTGTCCAGGGACAGGACATGAGGGAATGGTTGCACCAAGGGAGGTTTAGACTGGACATTAGGAAGCATTTCTTCACTTAGAGGGTGGTCAGACTCTAGAACAGGTTTCCTGCAGAGGTGGCTGATGCCCCAAGCCTGTCAGTGGTCCAAGGGCATTTGGACAGTGCCCTTAATAACAAGCTTTAGCTTTTGGGCAGATGGAGGAGATGATCATTGTAGGTCCCTTCCAACAGAAATATCTTATTCCATTCTATCCCATCCCATCCCATCCCATCCCATCCCATCCCATCCCATCCCATCCCATCCCATCCCAATGATCTGTCTCCAACTGCTGCAGGCACCAGCCCAGCCTCTGATTTAAACATCTTCTGCCAAACCTGCCCTGAGGCACTGGGGGTGTTCCCTGTGCCTGCAGCTACAGGACCAGCAGCATCCCACTGCAGTTTTCCACCAAGGGCATCCCTGCTGTGGAAGGTGTGCTCAGAACTGAGGTTAAGCAGAGCAGATTATGCTGGGAAAACACACTCTACACTCCCTCTGCTTCTGCGTGTGTTAATCCTGAAAGAAGCATTTAAATTAAACAAGTTTCTATAGCCGAGTTTCAATCCCACAGCCACTTCCACCATTGACCTCCTTTTTTCCCCCTTTTTCTCTAGCTTGAGAGCAGGAGGAGGAGATGCAGACAGAGAGAAGTGCTAATTAAACAGGGAGTTCCACATTAGGGTACAAATCCTCTGGAATAGCACAAACCCTGCCAATTTCTGCATTTATTTATTATTTTTTCAGTACAATTGTAATTTCCAGTGGTGCCTCCAGCACCAGGAGAGAGTTCAGGGGCTGCTCTTGGAGAGGATTAGCACGCTGGAAGCATTATTACTTTCCTTCACTGTGAATTCAGGAGTGATTCCCTGACGGCTGCACTCTATATAGAAGTGAATCGGTGCTAATTTGTTTTTGAGGATCACACATCCACCAACATGTGAAAGACAATCCGGCTTCTCGATGTATATTTTGAGCCAGTGCTACAGCAAACAACAGAAAATAAGCAAGCAAAGGGAGCCAGACCTCCCTCGCCCGGGAAGCCAGAGCTGGAAAAAAGCGGACTTTCATTATTTTTTGCCAGTGTGAGTTGGTTCTGCATCTTTCCAGAAGTATTTTGGGGTTTGGCCGTGCTGCCCATGGCAGCTCTCACATGGAAAGCCTCAGGGACGCTGTGTTGGACGGGATGTCAGCGAGACCGAGCATAAAAGGCTCCTTATTTTTTCCTGTTAAATCATCCTCGAGTTTAACTGCAAGAGAGGAATAAATGAACTAATTGAATCTGTAACTATGGAGGGACTGGGCACCTGGCAGGGGAGCAGCAGCCCCGCCACCCATCGCTCCTCTCTCTTTATTTGTGTGATTCAGAGGGACGTGGTCCGTGGGGAGATATCAGAGCCGGCTGAAATGGAAGACAAAGCTATTGTTTCAAACAGAGTTATTGATTTTTACATTATTACACTATGAAATTTATGGTCTGGTTTCAAACTGCAATAGGAGTTAATGACCACCATCCAGAAACTTCCAGGTGACCTTGGCCTTGGCTTTGGTGGGGGAAGGTGAGCAGCTCCAGTTACCAGGTCAGCAAATGTAAATTCAAGTTGCAACGCCCTAAAGGACTTGATTTTGGGGTGCTGCTGGCCCCAGGTCTCTGCCCTGAGCTTGAGCTCACAGCAAACTCCAAGCTGGTTGACAACCACGATGGAGTGGGAAAACGGGACCTTCTCAGCTCCAAACAAAAGTTGTTCCTGCTCTTAAGCCACGTTTTTCTCCCAGCCAGAAGAACCACGGTGTCCCCAGAGCTCCTGAGCATGGTTCTCCATCCTCAGCTGACCTCCCAGCACAGCTTGGCTGCCCAAGGGTTTGCTGCTTTCACTCACAGCTGGAGAAATGCAAACCAAGGGGCTCTGGGATGGATGAGGAGCATCCAGGGGATGGAGGAGCAATGCAGCCCAGAGCAGGAGAACCCCTGTGAGAGGGCAGAGCAAAGGGCAGTGCCCAGAGCAGACAGCTGCCTGCAAAGGCCATGGCCCGTTCCTGATTCCAAATCTCCTCTCCAGGAGGAGGATTTGCTTTCAGAGTGGCCAGGAGGACATTTGTACCAGTTAACACATGAGATACGGGTGTCACAGAAGGGTTTGCAAAGGCGCTCTCCAGTCTACAGCCTTTTCCTGGCTTTTCTTTAAAAGGTACCTCCTGATGCATCTTTTGGCACCAGCCTCTTCCCAAAGCTTTCCTTAGCACTATTCCTTCCAAATTTCCTTGTACACTTCTTCCTGTGGGAACAGTGTTTTCACTTGCCAGCCAAGGAAGGCAATTTCCAGCTGCTGGAGAAGGTTTTTTTTCCTTGTAGTGCCATCTCCCTGGAACATCCCTGATGCTGCACCCCGAGCTAAAGTCGTGTGAAGCCAGTAGCCTCCAAGCTCATCTTCTGCCTCGGAGGTCATAATTGCCATTAAATCACAGCTTGCCTAACCAAATTATGCAAAACCGAAATTATCTCCAATGATTTTTATGTTGCTGAAATGTTCCAGAACTGCCGGGGTGATGACTGGGGGATTGGGAGCAGCTGTCACTCCATCAGAAGCCATAACTCCAAACAGCTGGGATCTGTCAGTTATTTATGACACCGGTCGCAAAAAAAATAATAAAATGATGAAGGTGGATGGGTGGCTGCCACTCTCTGGCTGAAAGGCAGCTCGTGCAGAAAGCAAAGCCTCGTGCTGTGTCCTGCTGCTGGGAGCTGCAGCTGATGTTCTGGGAGCAATCCCAGCCAGGATGCTCCTGCTGCAGGATGGAGGGGCAGCACCTAAGGGGCTCTGCACAGAGGCTGAAAGGGAGCTGCTGCTCACTGGGGAATTTAGGCTTTGTGACAGTCAGCATGGGCGTGTTTATTTTATCCTCTGTGTTGCAAAAAAAAAATTAAAAAAAAAAATAGAGAGGAGAATAAGAGGAAATAAGCCCTGCAGCTGCTAAGCAGGGTCTGACACTGCTTTGTCCAATCGTCCCAGATCCTGATTTTGGCTCTTGGCTCATGCCCAGTTGCTTTTGCTACTCTGTCCTTGCCTTTCATTGTCCTTCACTTGGCTGATGAAATTGTGAGCATTTGAGGCTGCTTTTTCTCCCTGAACAACAGTTTCTCTAGATGCGAACATGCAATTCTGAGGTTGTTCCCAAGTTTCAAAGTGCACTTTCCCCCCGGGGGTTGTAGTCAGGTCTTTGTGCACCAGCTTGTTAGGGGTGGACTTTGAAAAATGCTTTGATAGATCCAAGGTGGGAGCAGGACAGGAAAATCTCTGCCTAGAGCTCAGTGAGGTGCTGGTGTTAGAGCAGGTGTGAGTTTGGCCTCAAAAGAGGGTGAGTGATGAGGAAGCTTCTCTCTTTTTGATAATCCCGCCTGTGAGCAGATGCTTTGTCCCCACTTGTAGCGCACTCTGGTTAAGTATTATTATTTATATTATGTAGTAGCTATACATAGTGTTTTATGGCAGTAAAGATACATAAATCATCAACCAGAAGACGAGGGCTTTGCTCTAAAGAGCTTATAAATCTAACAGCTTGAGCAGCCCTGGTAATGGACACAGTAAGCAGGCAGTCAAGTTGCATGTAGACATGAGCTAAGATGGGTCTCCCAAAGCAGATGGTGGGTTTAGGAGAGATTTGGAAGAGAAGTAACCTGCTCCATCCTCCAGAGCGGATTCTCCTGCTGGAGAATTAGACAGGATCTGACCCATATAAGCCTGTCCGGGTGGAGAGGTGAAAAATCCATCTGAGAGGAGCAGCTATCCAAGAGGGAATCGGCAAGGGTTGCTGGGGTTTGTGGCAAGGCTGCATTTTGGGGTTGTTCTGCAGGGACAAAACCACCCTTGTACTAAGTGATGTCTTGGCCTCGAGTCTGAGCCTCCCAATGAAAGTAAGTGGCATCATGTTCTAAAGAAATCAAGTGCCTGCCTGGCTCAGAGGTACAGTAAAGTGTTATAAACCTTAAAAAGCAAGAAAACTGCCAGGGCAGGTACACCTGGCTCTCTGGAGCAAGAGGCACTGCAGAGTCAAGAGTCCCTGCCGTGGCGGCAGAGAAATGCTCCAACCCTTGAAACCACCCATCTTTGATCCTGGGTATCAAACTGTTGGTTTTTGGTTGTTTTTTTTTTTCAAATTTCTTCCTGTGCTGGCACCGGCCTGGGAGGAACCTGGAGAGAGATGTGCAGTGTCTGGCCGATCACGCTGGCTCCGGGCGTCTGCATTCTTCTGGCTGCTTTCAGCTCTTGCACAAATTGAGGCTTCACGCTAAATGCATTACACTGTATAACAATTAATCCCGTGCTACATATAGAAAGTCCTTACTCATCAATAATGCATGTGGGAGGAGTGATTTTCACTCTCAGTAATAAGGCTAAGACAATGGAAACAAGCAGGTAATGGAGAACATTTATAACGATGTTAATCTAATAATGAGTCTAATGCTGTTAAAAGTAAGACTGCAAACTGGACGCATCCAAAGATAAATTATTTCAAGCATTCATTAACTGATGCCTAATTAATGCCCAATTAGAGGGATGTTACATGGGAAATGGTTTGGACAGTCAGACGAATTCATTCCAATCACTGAAACCTCAGTCAGAAGCAGGAGGCAGCAGAAGGACTCGGTGAGCAGAGGCCAGGGTGACACAGCACGTCAGTGGGAGAGAGGCAGGAGATAAACACCCCTTTGCTGGTTTTATCCGTGTCAGCAGGGATTTGGTTCTGCTCACTACACCAGCAGGTTTCTGGAGGGTTTTTCTGTGCTGCTTTTGAAGCTCTCCCTCCCCGGTGAGCTCCGAGGCTGGAGCTGGTGACCCTCTGTGTGCCTCACGACCTTTACAAGATGAACTTGAAAGGGCTGAGTCAGGAATAACAAGTTAGACAGGGTCAAACTCTCAGGAGAGCAGGCTGGGCCTCTCAGGAGGCTCCCATGGTGTTTTCCAGTCTGGGAAGCCCAGTGAGACCCAAGGATTTGGCTGCTGGATATCCCAGTGCTGGTGTTGCCAACCTCAGGAGCCTCATAGCTCCATGACCACTTTGCTTTTTGGGGGTCTCATTCCCAGATCTAAACTGGAACCAGTCCCAGAGCATGCCAGGAGCAGCGTCTCACAGCACTAAGCAGTCAGCAGGTTTTACAGGCTTGGAGGAAAACCTTGATGATACCACAGACCTTGTGTGCATCCACTGGGGAGTCCAGACCTTCACAGAATCACAGATTGCTTTGGGCTGGAAGAGACCTCAAAGAACATCTAGTTCCATCCTCCCTGCCATGGCAGGGACACTTTCCACTAGGAACAAGTTGCTCCAAGCCCCATCCAACCTGGCCTTGGACACTTCCAGGGATGGGGAAGCCACAGCTTCTCTGGGCAACCTGTGCCAGGGCCTCACCATCCTCACAAGGAAGAATTCCTTCATTATACCTAATGTAAACCTACTTCCTATCCAAGTCCTGCTCCCTGTTCACCCTTTTTTCCCGAATGTTTCCCCATTCTCCTTACTCCCAAGTTACAATAGGGGGAAAGACATCCTTGTCTTTTCTTCCCACTATCCTATTGTCAGGAAGCTGAAAACCACTAACAACCCCAGCCTTTCCTCACCGCCCTCCCTGGCTGCAGGAATCCCATCTCTCTCTCCGTAGGAGCTCCAGCCATTAACTCACAGCCGCCTGTTAATTAAAGAGATGGACTCAGTTTCCTCTGACCTTTACCTCCGGAGCTATCCCTGCAGGCAGCGAGCTGTTAAACACCGCGTTCCCTTTCGGCAGGAGCCTGTACCTTGGCCATGCTCCAGGGAGGCCTGGGCTGCCTTGGTCCATCACCAGGCGTTGCTAACAGCCTCCTGTCATCACCATCCCTATACATGAAATCCTGTATGCTCCCAGATCCCTGCCCAGCTCCACCTCCCGTCAGTAATCCCGTTAGCCTGGCAACTGTCGTGTCACGGAAGAGCGCATAAAACTGTTGTTTGGAAGCAATATGTAATCTTCCAACCTGCTGCGTGTAGCTGGGAGATGGTTTATTGATTCAGACCCTTGTGATTTGGTATTTGCAATAACAGACTCTGCATGTGGGAGATCGTCACAGCACTTGTGCCTGGCAGGGTTTTACTAATAAACATCAGACCTACGGAAGGCGCCGTGCGCCGGTGTCACCGAGGTAAGACGGGGCTACGTGGAGCTGTCCCACCTCAGTGAAGCACATCCTCGCGTTTAAAAACCCAGCAGAATATTTCTGCAGACGTGGCTTTACCTCTCCCATCGCAGGATAATCACTACATCCTCAGGACACCGCTGTTTCCCGGGCTGTGAGTGGCAGCCAGGGCTCCCATTTTGGCAGGGAGCTCTGGGTAGTCAGCACGATGCTCCCACCAGCGCAGCCTCTCGCTCATGCTCGTCGTGCAGAGGCACGACAGCAAAGCCAAAATGCTACGGCGGTGACTTGGAGAATGTTCCTTTTCCTACACAGCCGTAGGAGTTGTCGCGAATTCAGCGTTCCCGACTCACCAGCCCTTTTTGGCACTGGTGCAGGGATGAGACATCCCTCCTGGTAGCCCATGCTTCGTTTCTGAAGGGCAGTGCCTGGAAGTCATCCCCCTCATTCCCATTCCCAGGCAAGACTCTATCCAATGCTTTGGGCAGCAGTGCTATTTTTTAACTTATTAACCACCCAGTCGGTGATGACTGGCTCTTACTGGTGATTTATGGAGAGTCTGAATAACTCAGTTTGTCTAAAATATGTGGCAACTTTGCCTTGAAAGGATGGGTCTAGATGGACGGGTCACCTGCTGTTAACTAAACAGCAATAGATCTCCATACCAAGGAAAAAGCAACAGCGACCACGCAGTTATATTTCAAACACAATTAACAAGAAAACAGTGAGTTTTTCGTGCCTCCAACTTGTATTAGGCTGTAGGCACTGAAAAGAGGGACTGTAAAAGCCCAAGGGGTCCCAGCTCTTGGACTAGCTGGTGATAACGACGTGGAGTAATTAGAGATGAACTGCACTTCCACTCTCGTTTTTCAGATTATTACAAGCTGAGCAGGACTCGTGGGCAGGATGGCACCGGCAGCTGTGCACTGCTCTGCTGTTACTCCTTTTCCCCGTGAAGTCCAGAGGCAGAATTCATTAGACATGAGCAAATTCTGTGTGTAAGAGGAAAAAGCCAAATCTAGGAGGAAAATCTGAATGAGAAATGACAAGTCTGGTGCAATGAGTCTGAAAAGCCACTCGGCACAGAAGGAATAGCCTGAAAGCAAGCCTGGTGCGAGGAGTGGGAGCGAGACAGGAGCGGGGCGGCGAAACCGGAGCTCTGGGAGCTGAGCAGAGGGAGGGGATGGATGATTGTGCCTGGCTCTCTGCTTCTCTGCTGCGAGAGAGCCCCAGTCACAGGCACACACCGTAGCATTAGAGGATGCAATATGCTTTGCCACAGGACATCCATTTAAAAATATGTCTGAGCATCCCACTTCCAAACGGAGTTTTCGGCTCAGCCTTTTCCACCAACTGCTGACAACATATTTCCCTGTAAATCACTCGGGTTTCGGAGTGGATGGTGGTGTCTAACAGCTGTAGGGAAAGGAGACGGTGGGGATGGGTCCGTGCCTTTGGGGGGAGTGGGATGCATTGCACACGTGTGATTTTAGGTGGTTCGCTGGGAACTGCTGAATCTCTACAGCTTTTCCTCTCCGGTATGTGCAGGCGATTTAACAGATGCGTTTCAGCAGGAGTGGGGGCACCTGCGAGAGTTTGAATTTCCTCTGTTTGCTCTCACACCGCGGCGTTTCCTTGCCTGCAGGCAAGGGGCTCCTCTGGCAGCGTGAATCCTCACCGAGAAAGTTTCTCCTGCCTGCTCGGGGCTGGGAGCACAAGCAGCCGCCTGTTGCAGGCAGGGAGAGGAGGCAGGGAGTACTCCATGCATCACGTTTGAACTGCCGTGGGTGATGAGCCTACTCATCACAGCCGCGTGGGTAATTCATGAGCGGAGAGGAGGGCTGAGCTAATTGGGGGCGTTTTGCACCCGGAATAGTCTCCACAGCAGCGATGGGTGGGCGGGAGGTGCCCGGTTCCCGCTGACGCCGCTCTCCCCTCTCTCCGCACAGGGGGGTTTGCGGAGCTGCTGCTGGTGCTGCTGGGGCTGAAGGTGCCCGGTGTCCTGGGCTGCCCCACCGACTGCGTGTGCTACCCCTCCCCGATGACAGTCAGCTGCCAGGCTCACAACTTCGTCACCATCCCCGAGGGCATCCCCGAGGACAGCGAGAGGATCTTCCTCCAGAACAACCAGATCACCTTGCTGCTGCGGGGCCACTTCAGCCCTTCCATGGTCACCCTCTGGATCTACTCCAACAACATCACCTTCATCGACCCCAACACCTTCGATGGGTTCGTCAACCTGGAGGAGCTGGACCTGGGGGACAACCGCTACTTAAGGGCTTTAGCTGCAGACACTTTCCAAGGGCTGGTGAAACTCCACGCCTTGTATCTGTACAAGTGCGGGCTGAGCTCCCTCCCCAGCGGGATTTTCGGTGGCCTCCACAACCTGCAATACCTTTACCTGCAAGACAACCACATCGAGTTCCTTCAGGACGATATTTTTGTTGACTTGGTTAACCTCAGCCATCTTTTTCTCCATGGAAACAAGCTCTGGAGCCTCCATCAGAACACGTTCAGGGGACTAATAAACCTGGATCGGCTGCTCATCCATCAAAATCAGCTGCAGTGGATTCATAGGCGGGCTTTTCATGACCTCCGAAGATTGACCACCCTTTTCCTGTTCAATAACAGCCTCTCGGAGCTGCAGGGGGACTGCCTGGCCCACCTGGCAGCCCTGGAGTTTCTCAGGCTGAATGGGAACCCATGGAGCTGCGACTGCAAAGCCCGTTCCCTCTGGGAATGGCTGCACAGGTTCAGAGGCTCCAGCTCCAGCGTCATCTGCGAGTCCCCCGAGCAGATGCACGGCAAGGACCTCAAGGTGCTAAGAGCAGAAGACTTTAGGAACTGTTCAGGGTCCGAGTCGCTCCACCAGATGAAAACACACACCTTCTCTACAGCGGACAGAGGAGCCTCCAAATCCCACCACCCTCACCACTCCTCCAAGGAGAAGGGCAAGGAGCGAGGGGCTGAGAACAGTTTGCACAGCAGCCAGCCCGCCGGCCCCCCCGGCTCCCGGCCGGGCTACCGCAAACCCGGCAAGAACTGCACCAGCCACAAAAGCCGTAACCGAACCTCCAAACCGGTGTCCTTGGGGCCGCGCAAAAACGGGCAGGAGGTGCCAGACTATGTGCCTGATTATCAGCACAAATACAGCTTTGGGGCCATGCCCACGCTGTCCCCCAAGCGCAAGGGTAAGTGCACCCGGCGGACGCCCATCCGCCCGCCCAGCGGGGTCCAGCAGGCCGCCGGCTGCCCGGGGCTCAGGGCATCGCTCCTGGTTTTTATGGTGGTGTTGGCGGCCGTCATCCGCTGAGCCCCCCTCCCTCCGGCCGCGGACGGAGCGGAGCTGTACTGCCACCAATCTACAAAGGACCAGAGTTTCTTTTCTTCTTCTTTTTTTGTACGTGGCTCAGCGTTGGCCTGGCGAAGGGAAGAACGTTGTCTCGGCTTCTGAGGGTTGTCTCCGTGCCCGGCCGGACTGTGCCGAGTGCAGCGGGAGCAGATTAAAAGGCATTATCACACCTTGTCACAAACAGCCTAACCGAGCACCTACAACAACAACAAAGCCAACCTTACAAAAAGCAGATAACGGGGACGGTAACCAATTTGTCGGTGACAACATCTGGACAAATGGACTGTATCCATGCTCTTGTGAAATCCCGTTCGTTTGAGAGCGCTCCGAGCGACCCCTCCAATTACCGAAAGGAACATAATTGCTGTAAAAACCATCACCGATTAAGCCTACACAGTTTCTCTCTGAAAGTGAGTGCAAGGACACTGATGTAATAAGGACATTTGGTTCTCCCACGTTTTAGCCCTTTTGGCTCCAAACCCAGAGGCCAAAGTTGGCTGGGAATCTCTTAGAAGACAATCTCAAACCCCTGAATATCTCAGGCATTACAGCAGAACAGGGCTTGCCTGCTGGGCTTGGAGTAGCCAACAACCAAAGGAAAGACTGATTAGAGGTGGAATTAAACAAAAAAAACAAACCCCGACAAACCTAACACATAAAGAAATGAGGTACCCGCAGGAGGTGTGTTTTTTGTAACCATGTTCACACATCTGAGAAAAAAAAACCCCCAGCAATTGCACAGGCTCCCCCTCTTCCCCTCAATTATCCATATGTATGTCTTACAATGTTTATAAACTATATGGAAACTGTATCTTCAGAACTAAGGATTGTATTATTGAATTTATAGCAGACCAGTATATGATTTTTTTTTTTCCTTGAGAAAACAAACCGGCAGCAGTGCCTACAGATGCTGAAAGCCATCGGGCGGGCTCAGTACATGCGGGGGAACCACGACGGACCAATGTTCTCAGCAATTCAGAGCACTAAACTTCGGGAGGGGTTGGGGGGTGGTTGTGTGTGGTGCAGCAAAGTCCATACCCAGAGAGCCAAAATTCACCCTTACATCCTAATTTATAACTGGTGGTGGGAGGAGAAAGAGAGATTAATTATCCCAAATAAATAGAGCCATAGAGCTCTGTCTCTGGAGAGCACTCGGAGGCCCCAGGGAAGAAAGGGGCTGGAGGCACAGAGGGGCTTCCCAGCCGTGGTGGTGGCGTGAGGACCTTTATAGCTGGACTAAGGTTTTCACTGGGGCAGCAAGGAGCAGCTCCCAGGCTGCAGACAGACCTGACAGAGTCAGGAGGGGTTTTGTTTCTTAAAAGGAACAGATTCTGGAAGAGTCAGATAAGAAGGGAAACTACAGCTTGTAGAGGACCGGCGAGAAGAGCGGTGCCCGAGGTTTGTGGTCCATGGCAGGAGAGACAAATCTGTGGTCCAAGAGAGATGGACAAAGGAGGTTGTGGGGAGGTGGAGGAGAAGGGAGGAGCAGGGCATCCTGTTCCCCTCTTCCTAGGTTAAACCATGTGCTGGAGGGATGTGTTTGCTGGTCGGGGGCATGGCAGAGCCGGCAGCTCCACCGACGGCAGCCCGTGGGCTCGGGGAGGTGCTGCCCAAATTCTGCAGTTGGTGTGAATTCCCTGTCAGCATGGATGTGTGAGACCAAACAGACACTGAAGTTAATGAAACAAGGGAAATAAAAGTGTTCTTGGACAAGAAAAGTCTTCTGTTCTTTCCGTAACCGTATCTCACTGGCGGTATTTCAAGCCCGTGGCTCAGGTGTGGGGCAGGAAATCCTGAAGAAAACAGCTGGAATATTCCATCAGACACAAAATTAGCTCCAGGAAGGATGGATCAGCTAGGAAAACATGCTCTCCCAACCACTTTGGGGAAGTGGACAGGGTATTTACGTAGTGGCAGATCCCTTGGAGGTATCTGGAAATGAAAAGGGAAACTCCCACTGAAAAGAGAAGCAGAAAATTCCCCAATGCACTTGTGTTTATGAGCAGCTAGACTTTGAGAGTGGGAAGCTGGAGGGGCATGGCCTCCTCTGTCTGTCTTGCAAGCAAGGAAGGCCAGAGGTTTGGATGCTTCTCTTTTAAACACCCTTCTTGGGGAATAGCAAGAGTAATTCTGGGAGGAGAAAGGAAGAGGTTACTTCATCAAGCCCTCTGCCTTCCAGCTCCTACCCAAACTTTTCTGTCTACAGGGCTCTAAAGCTCCACTAAAGGGATGTCCAATGCAGCCAGAACAAATAATCCGTGATCTGAAATAGCTCCCTCATGTCCTACTCTCTATAACCAATAGCAACTGAATGAGTCTGGCACTGTCCCTCAGAAGTGGAGCATGTTGTTATGTTGGTTATTTCGTTTCATACTCTGGAAATCAAAGCTCTCAGTGGGAGAATGAAGAAGAGAAGCACTTTATTAATTTTTTTTTTTTAAGTCTGCGTGTAACTCCTGTAATATAGGAGTGAAATGTCAGCACAGGAGATGCTAATGTTTTATAAATGATTTGGGTGCAACAGGCACGGTGGATAGTCTTTGAGATGAATTATATTAGAACAGACTATGCCTGGCTCAAAACTATAATTGTATTTTTAGTATCTTTTCCTTTAACATGTAGGAAAAATAAAAGCAGCTCCATGGTGTATTACAAGCCTTGTCAATCAAGTGCTCTAACTCTTAGTGATAAAGGCAACTGTTTAAAAACCAGAAGGGAGACATGATACACTGCTAAATAGGAGATGTCTCTTGACATGGCATTGTGGTTTAACCTGGTAGGCAGCTGAACACCACATAGCCCCGCTGGAATGGGGGAGAGGATTGGGAAAAATACAAGTGACATTCATGGCTTGAGATAAGGCTGTTTTAATAGCACAGAAATGGGAGAAATAATAATAGCAATAATAGGATTGGAATATGCTAACCAAGTGATGCACAGTGCAGTTCCTCACCATCTGCTGATGCCCAGCCAGTCCCTCAGCAGTGGCCCTCAGTTTAAATACTGACCATGATCCCATTTGGTTTAGGATATCCCTTTGGCCAGCTGGGATCAGCTGTCCCTTCCCAGTTTCTTGTGCCCCACAGAATCCTCAGAGGAGCAGAAAAATCCTTGACTCAGGGCAGACACTGCTGAGCAACAACAAAAAATCCACGTGTTATCAACATTATCCTCATCCCAAGCCCAAACCACAGCTCCTAGAAAGAAAATCATCTAACCCAGCCCAAACCAGGACACACACAGGTTCCTGATATTCCTCTTGCTTAGCTGCCATCCCTCCCCACTCCCACCCTTCTTCCACGACCACAGCTCTTTGAGGATAAACTAAATTTTTATGGCATGCTCTGACACTCAGGCTGGATAGCGAACTTCCCAGCTGCGTGGTTCAGCTCATCACAGCCCTGAGTTCACACTCGTGTGTCTTTTCCCCAGCTCCTTCCTACTGCATGTCTTCATGCATTTTGAATGCTGCTCTGAGGCCCGGCAGAAATCCCCTCTCCTCTGAAGCAGCAGCTCTCCCGACGTGGGCACAACCGTGACTTGCCAGAGATTGTCTGGAGATAACTTGGAGAAACTTGGGATCTCATTAGAATTGCTCCCAAAGTGTCTGACAGGGTGAAGAGCTGAACCCCAGAGTGGTGAGAAGCACCACAGCCACTTTGAGGAGATGGAACTTTGCTGGGCTGCAAGAATGGGCTGAGGCCAGTGTCTGGAGAGGTGGGAAAGGACCTGGAGGTGCTGCTCAACACTGGCTGAACGTGAACCCAGGTGTGCCCAGGTGGGCAAGAAGCCCAAGGACCTGGCTTGGGGTCCCCATCCCTGGAGGGATTTAACAGAACTGTGGATGTGGCACTTGTGGGACATGGTTTACTGGTGGCCTTGGCTGTGCTGGGTTAACTGTTGGACTTTATGACCACAGAGCTCTTTTCCAACTTAAATGATTCTGTGATTCTATAAATTCTAAACCTTTCCATGCTCCTTTCGCAACTCATCCTTTGGATGTGCCCTGATCTCCTCTTGCAGTGGGGGCAGACAGGCCCTGCTGCCTGGGCAGACGCTGGTAGCTGCCCACAGCTCCCCTGGGGAAAATGTCACCTGAGCCTTTATTTGCTCATCAGTTTGCCTTTCCTTTAGTGTTCTCCAGTCTGTGCTGCTCTGGAAGATGAGACAAGTCCCTGCTTTCCCCTTCCTTCTATCAGCGAGCTTTAACGCTCTGACTTTGGGCTGTTCATGCAAATCCTTTCCATTAAAAAAAATAAACACCAGAGAACCCAGAAGAGACCCCAGACTGTGCCTCTGGAAACTCACTCCCAGCGGCAGAATCCTGTTTCCTGAGTTGGAGCCAATTTTCTCTCCTTTGTACCACATTTCCACAGTTTCATCCCGTAATTGCTAATATGGAGCTTTTCGTACATGCTTTGAAATCAGAAACCACGCAACACTGCATCTCTTTTATCCTCCCAGGCAGGATGAAAAACCAAACACCTCTTAGATACTGAGAATAAATTTTTAGTTTATCAGTCTAAAGCAACACCACGAGACCGCAGTTTCTCCTGTATTCCCCATCACTTCCCAGACCATGCTTCTGCCCCCCTGCACCAATTCCAAAATATTTCCTTTGTCTCAGAAAGTTGCTTTGTGACACGTTACCCTTCAGAGGGGCAGAGCAGAACAAAAGCACCACTCCACATTTCTTGCAGCTAAATAACACTTTTTTGCAGTCCTTCAAATTTATCCTTCCCTTAATCCCCTGCCTGTGTATTCTTTCCCTGACTTAGCTTCAACCACTCCCCCAGGAACACTTCCCAAGAGCCCATTTTCTATTACCAAGATGATTTCCCTTTTCACCACTATCTCCTTGAGGTCCTGCTGGTTGGCACCATCCCCTCACCACATCCAGCAGCCCCTGAGCTCGCCCTGCTTTGGAGAAACACGAGATCCTGACACCAGTGCTGGTGGGAACAGTGATTCCAGGGATGCTGTTGTATTCCTGACTGCGTTGGAGTTTGTGGGTTACAGATGGAAGCAAAAGCAACTCTGAAAGCAGGACACAGGTGCTCACGCTCTGCAATGTGTGTTTTTGGGGAAGGTGTCACGCTGATGAGCCAAAAACATCTCTGCCCACATAAAAGCAGCCCCAGGAGCAGCTCCCCTCCAGAGTCCCCATCCACCTCTGTCCTCTCCCTTCCCAGAGCACAGCCTTCAGCAGGGAGAGGGATGTGTCAGCTCAGTGACCACCTCCCTGGTCCCCACTCACAGGCAGCCGGTTTGGTGAACAAAAGCAGGTGTTAGAACACAAGCCCCTCGTTCCCCAGCTCCCTGCTGGAAATAGCTGCTCACTAAAGTCCATTTTTCCCCCCACCCTGTGAACACGGGTGAAATTCTCCCCACGCCCAGCCGCTCTGCAGATGCATCTTTCTCTCTCTGCAGGCTGGTCCCCACCCTCATCCTCACAGCCTGAGTCCTTTCTGGAGCTGCCCCTCCATCCTCTTCCTCCTTTGTGAAAACAGAATCAAAATAACTGTTTAACAAATCAGCCATTACCTTCTCTCATGTCACCAATTCCCCGCTATCATTTCGTAATTGGCCAATTTTCTCTTTTACCTTCTCTCTGCTCTGAATACGTCTCGGGGAGCTCTGATTGTGTGTTAAAATATCCTCCCTAATTCACTGCTCAATATCTCTTTCTGCTCTTCTAATTGCCCTTTTAACTTGCTTCTAATTTTTTTATAAATCTCCTAATCCTCTTCCTGCACAAGTTGTTTACATGCACCGGAGTATGTATATGTATTAGCAGATGTTCCTGGGTAAATAATGCACAAAAGAATATTACTGCTTCATGCAAGCTGCAATTACTGCTTCCCTCAGAATAAGCCCTGTTTAACCCTCCTATTTAGGGCACACGCCCCTGCTCTTGCTGCACATCTCCAGGCTATTTCACTCCTGCTGCAGAACATTAACACCACCAGCTCCACCACGGCTCGCTCGCTATCTTCTGGGAGAAAAAAAAAAAAATCAAAAAAGAGAGAAAGAATCTAAGGATAAAGGTTATAGGGATATAGTTATGCTCCAACAAATTCTTTTTTGGGGGGAACACAGCTAAAAAGAAACTAAATAGCTACATGAGTCAAACCCAGCAAGTAATACCCCAAATAATAAACAGATTTGATTTATGGATAGTTTCCTGCACTCCTCACAGGGGGTTGGCTGTCACAGCCCTGGTGCTGCAGACAGGCACGGGGTCAGGCAGGCGTTGTTTGCCATCTGCTTTGTAAAACACTTCCTAACGTTACTCAAAATTTCCTTCCTCTTTGCCATTTCTCCTCTCCATTTGTTTGTGGTCTCCTTTTGCCAACACGCTGCAGCACCCGCCAGATGCTCTGGATCCTGTGTTTTCCAGCTAAAAAGGGGATAAACCCAAGCTAAAGCATGGGTTTAAAGTTACTGGTCTTGTTTGGATGAAAAGAGTCGAGTTCTCTTCTCTGGGAATCCAAGCAGAAATCAGTGTTTTGCAACCCAACCCTTGATCTTGTTGAGGGACAAAAGGCATTGCTGGAAGCTTCAGGAGGTGAGAGTTATTTTGTGCTTACAGCTGACACTTTGAGAATGTCAAAATCTAAGCACCAAATCATGATTAGCAGTAATGTGCTGGCAAACAGAACATCTCTGGTGTCTTACTCCTCCATCCTGCCCAAACTGGGTTCTGCTACACCCTGTGAGGCTCCAGCACCCACACTGAGCCCCTCACCTGCCCAAACCTGCCCGGGGGACAGGAGGTTTTAACAAATGGAGCTGGAGGAAACCCAAAATCTGATGGAAACAGTGCAAAAACTCTCCTGCTTTTCAGGGGCTGCTCTGCCACACAGGGTCAAAAGAAAACACTTCTATTAAAATCCAGAATTGTTCCTATGACAGGCTGAGGATGTCAGAGGCTGTTATGGAATAATGATACTCTTGGCTATTTGCTGACGTGCCTGGGAAGATTTCCATTTCTCCCCCACATCCACACACTTTGTTCCCCAGAGAAGCAGATCCCACTCCCAGCAAGGGTTGCCATCCCTAGAGATGGATTCTGTTTGCTTCGATCTGAGCAGCACCAGGAGATCCCTCTCCACCTGGGCAGGTAGCACAGCACCCCTGGCACACCTTCCCCATCTCTTAGATGAGATTTAACACCTCCACTTTGAGCCTACCAGCGTGACTTGGTTATTTCTTTTTTCCCACAGACCCTGCGAAGCTTCTCTCAGGCCTGATTTCTCAATAGTGCATACAAATTGCTCTCCTTGGAAAAGGTTTTCATCATGATTCCCCCAGTCAACCCTTCTACAGCTAAAATATCCCGTAATCAAAGGTGTTGGCTCCTCACACATCTTCTCTGAGGAAGCATTCCTGCGTGTTCTGGCTCTTGAAGTGCCTTGCATGCCCCCATATCCTCCTGGAACCCCTCCTGGGAATCACAGGCTAGCTCTATGATTTTCAACTCATGCCTTAACCTCACTCTGAAATATAAAAATGTAAAAAATAATAATTTAAGAGAAAAAGCGGTGACTATTTTGGCACCAAGGGATCCTGTGGAGGACCAAATGTGCAAAATCCGCTGGTTGTATGCAGGGTCTTGTTCCTCACCACTATGTGCCCTGCTCCCAGGAGAATCACGTCCCTCACCACTTTTTAGGGATCCCTGATAGAAGGAGTCCCTGGGACACTTGTTCCTCTTAATGTTTTCTAAGGGCACAGCTCGGGGAAGCAGACAACAAAGGAGAACAGAACACGAAGCAGCGAAACCTCACCCTTGCTGTCACGGGAAGAATTCTCCACTCTTCCCTGCATCTATTTAGCACGTAGAAAGCAAAAGGAAACAAGAGAACACACACATATGGAGCCCCTGTTAAACCTGAACTAAATATACCACGAGATGTTAACAGCCTGCCTCAAGTCCCTGGCACTCCAGCTGGCACGGCAGGACCCCGGCCACCGGCTTTGCCGGGTAGCTGGAAGGGTTTTCTCTGGAGCAAAGATGGGAAACCTCCAAAATCCCCCTCCACATGTGCTGCTGACACAGCACTGCCCTGAAACGTCGGTGCCAGCATCCAGAGAGCAGAGAGGCACAGAGCAGCCCTGCCTGACAGCATCTCCTCCTGCGAGGCTCCATCTCCCCGGGTGCCTGCAGGATCTCCTTCCCGCAGGCGGGAGAGGAGCAGAGCTGGGACCAGCCAAGGACATCTGCACAGCACACCAAGCCATCAGCTGAGTGATCTCCAGCAAGGAAGATGGGGATTCTGGAGATTAGAGCAGGGAGAGAGAAGGGAAGGGCTCGGGAGAGGCAGGAGCAGCAGGAAGGAGGGCAGACGTGCTGGTTGGAGTGGGTGTGTGCAGCCCTGCCGGGGGAAAGGTGGACATATTTGTCTGGAGAGCTGAGAAATTATTAGAGCCAATTATGTGAGCAGAGTATGTGAGAAGTAATCCCAGCTGCAGGGAGCTGGGGGTAGCGGGGGGAGAAAGAAAATCATGATGTGATTCAAGGGGGCCCAAGAGAAAAAGCACAAGAGCGGCGATGACCTGGTTTGCAGATGGATCCATTTCTATTTCTGCTCAGATGCTGAAGCTGAGCCTCACCCACAGCTCTCGGCTCTCCCATGCCTTGCGTGACTTCTTCCCTGCCTGGTGCAAGTGTCAGGCACATGCATGTACCACACGTCATCTGGGAATCATATTTGCCTTAACAGTCTGCACAAATGTAAGGGCAAACAAGAATTCACTATTAGCATGAGCCAGCAGAACAGTGTTTTTTAGTCCAATACAATACCCTGTTCCCAGGTGTCACTATTTGGGGCATAGGCTGCTCACTTTATTTCTATTTTCTCTCTTTTTACTGCTTTGGAAATAAAAGCTAATTTGTTGTGCGGATTTTGGTAATTCCGAGTTGTGCACTAAATACAGTGTTTCTCAACTGATTTTTTTTCCTTTCCCCCCCACTTAGTAACTTCCCCCAAGTAACACTGTACACAAAGAAACCAACACCAGGGAAACAAAACAAAAAGCAGCTCCTACATCAAGGCAGATCCCAGCTCCTCAGGCTTCCAGCACATCTCAACCCAGAACTAGAGCAAAAGGGCAGATTATTTAAAGCCATTGCATGTAGGCCAATTTTCACTGCAGTTCCTTTTGGCTCTGATTTTCAGGCCCCAGTGGAGTGGTGAAGTCATGAATAAATGCAAGTAAACTGAGCTTATCCACTCTTATTTTGAGCAGTGGAGTTTACTCACCTCATGCTGCTTCAGATGGAACACCAAAGGGTAAGTTTAAAGGGAAAAAAAAATCCAGGGGGGAGCGGGGGATAATCTACCCAGCTCAGCGAGTCCAGCACGGAGCAGAGGCAGGGCTGGGAAGCTGCAGAGCCACAGAGATTCCTGCTCTGGATATTGAACACACAGAGTTATCTCCTGGAAGGGCTGGAGTTGGTGCCCTGCTGTGTGATGGGCAGGGGGAAGCTCCCCGTGCCCCTGCCAAGAGGGAGCTCATCCGAACAGGATTTCCTGCACGCAAAAAGCTTCACTGGAGGAGGAGGAGATGCCCTCAGCTGATATCCTCCATCAGAAAGGGAGTTTTTGCAGGAGGAGGGCTGGATTTTGACTGGAAACAACATTTACAAACTGAAAATAATTAGAGCAAATATTTGAGAATTGAAGAGAGTGTCACCAGTCTTGGAGCACATCACCTGCCCAGTGGTGTCCAGTGGGACCAACAACCAAATGCTGCTCACCTGGATGTTCCCCAGGGACAAGGCAAGCTGGAGACACTCTCAGAGCTGGCCAACAACAGCACTGCAAAGGTTGTGTGATGAATTAAATACACTAAACACCATATTCCTCTCCTTGGAGCCAGCACCACACTTGCCCACTCACCTGGTTTGTACAGAACTTCTTTGAGCTCTGACCAGAAGTGGCAGAGCCTGTGTATCCCATAGACAGGATCTGAAATCTCCAGAGATAAATCCATTATGGTTATCACATTAAGCTAAAATAAAAAAATAGAAGGAGAAAGACCCTGCAATTTTATCTCCGTGCAAGCATCCCTTCCGCTCAGCTCAGACTGTAGTGATGGCCACCCTCGTCTCCTTGTGGTTTAAACAGCAGAGAGAGCCAGCTTCTTCAAAGTTAAAAGAAAATAGTAATAATGGAGTCCCCACATTCCTGCTGTGTTTATAAAGAGATGTTTTCTTCCTGAGCTCTACAGCATGGCGGGCTTAATCTGAAATTTCTTTTTAATCATAGCGGGAGTCCCAATTAACGTGTCGAGTAATCGTTCAAGTCGAGCTGGAGTTTCATGGCTGCAGCAAGGCAAGGAGAGGCTCAGCATCAGGGCATGGGCAGGGACCAGGAGCACAGCCAGGTGCTGGCCTCACCCCCTCCCCAAACCAGGGGGAACAACTTTAATACACAAATAGGTCCCCGAGCTCCCCAGGCACTGGGAATGCAGCAGCTCCAAAAAACCTCGCGGTGGGAACGGCAGCACCGTGCCGCTTTCACACGCACCTTCCCGAAGGAAAAACACCCATCACACACTCCTGCCTCAATCTGCAGGCGTGTAATCCAACACATGTGCTTCCAGCGCGCAGGCGGGGAGGGGGACCTGCCTCTGACCTACTTTCTTTTGTTGCTGGAAGTGCTGATCTCTATGCAGAATTCTGCGAGCAGGCAGGAGCTGTCAGTAGGGTCTGGCTTCACCCCTGCCTTACACCGCTCCTTACATCACCTGTTCCAGCCCTGGTGCTCCCCATCCTGGCCAGGACGCTCTGACCTCGTCCTGCCTGTGATCACACAACGTTTTCTGCGAGCACAGAAAATTGCTGCCTGTCACACAGCGGATTTTGGCCAGGCAAGGGGGTTACCTGCAGCCTGGATGAACACTGTACTTACCCAGAGGAGCGTGCTGCTGTCAGCACACCCAGACCAGAGCAGCACACACCACCTTACTCTCTGTTTTGGTTTTTTTAAATTATTTTTCATTCACAAGGAAGGTCTGAGTTAGGCACCGTGCTGACCTGGAAAACAAAGCTCTTAAAATTCAAAGGCGTACACCCAGGGTGGATCTCACCAGGAAGTATGGAAAACACAGGCATGCAGGCTCTTAAAACAAGCTCTTAAACACACAGGCTTCCATCTCGAAGTACAATAAACCTGGCGTGAGTGTGACTCTCCTCTCGTCCCTCAGTATCTCCTTTTAGGATGGTGAGCCGCAGCCCTGAGGTTTGGGAGTTGCAGCCTCACTGCAGTCACTGGGGCTTGTGTAAATTGGTCTTCAGAGAAAACCAACTCCGCTGCCTTATGCAAAAACACTCTTTAGTAACCTGCTAAAGAGCTTCCCCAGAATCTGTGCTCCCAGGTAGCCGGGTGTAACACAGCCTTGATGGTGCAGATCTGGAGATAAAAGGCTGTTGTGTTAAACCTGCATCCTTCAGACCCTGTGAGGCAGTTACTAGAAACAAGCCTTCCCTTCTGCAATGGCTTAAGAACAGACCATTTTAATTGATTAGTTTGCCCATTATGGGTAAGCAGAAGAACAGCCTTGCAATTGAACCTCAGTCCTTGAAATGCAAGAGAGACATCAGCCTGCAGTGCATTTGCAAACCTCAGAGGCTAATTTCTACCCTTTCTGCTGTTCCACTCCCTCAGTCTGGGATTTACCTAAGCACACAGGATGCATCTCTGCACCAGGCAGGGGGGGAATTGCTTTGCATTGACGTTCAGTCAACAGATTCTAACAATAAAACAATTTCAAATCCGCTCTTTGATTAAAATCAGAGCCATGGAAAAATCATGCTAAGGTTCATCTAATGAATTCTACTTTCCAAGACTTCAGCAGAAGCCTGCCAGGGACTAAATCCAAGGGGGTAAAGCTAAATTTGACAGTCTGATAGTTGTCTTCACCCCAACTCCTCATGCAGATTTAGCAGTATAAATAAATCTGGCATGGCCACCAAGAAAATAATCCCATCTATTTAGCAGCAACAGTCTACTGGGGAGAGGATAACAGGCATTCGAAGACAAAAACAACACTCTCAAACTGTATATATATGAAATTAAAGGATGTGGGTAATTAATTCTTTGATAAGACAAAATCTGCGCTAAGTTAGGGCCGTGAGTCAGAGAAATGAGAGATAGAAAATATGTTCATCACTCAGTCCACCTCTTTACCAACACATATTTTGTAGCATTTGTCCAGTGTAGGCTTTGTTTTGTTTTTTTCAAGTCAATGAATCAACTTTCTTGATATTCAGCCCAATGCCAAACAGGAGCTACTGGCATTTGCCGAGGATGAATAAATAACTAGTAATGGCACAGTCTCGTGAGATGGTCCAGGAAAATCCTGGGCGAGGTTTCCCCAGGACACAGGCTGGCTCCATCACACTCCCCTGTGCTTTCTAAAAGAGCAGATATACCTACATATGCACAGATCTGTGTTGTTACACCAACCGCCAACGAGCGCCGCCCATCCTGCACCTCTCCACGGATGCGTTTTTGCCTGCTGCTCCCATCTCCCCGAAATACCAAGTGACTTGTTTTGAGAAAGCTCATTTCTTCCAGCACCCTTACCTCACTCTTAGCAACCTTCTATTTAAAGTCACAATCTGTTGCAGCAAGCCAGCTTAGGAGTGTATAAACAAGCTGTTATGACCCCGCTGCAGGAAGGGGAGGAAATGGCCTATGCTTTAAAGTCAGCTGCCTTCAATAATTAGAAGCAAGTAGACAAACATGAAAGCAATGACACTTCAATGTTCCGTTATTTAAAGGGTACAGCCGCCGCTCAGTCCCTCGTTACCACCCAGGTATGCAGCCCTGGTGCAATTAGTCAAGCAAAGAAGAGTGTCACCTGCCACAGGAGGGGGTCACAAACTCGTTCCCTGTCCCTGTTACTGGGAGAAGTACGTGGAGCTTTTTATTTTAATCAGTCTTTCTCTCTTAGCATGCAATGGCAGCTGTTTCTCACATCAGAAACCCTGAAAGGTTTTTATTAGTCCTAATGCTCCACAGAAGAATTAAGAGGTAACAGCACATATGTTCTGTTGTGCCCCAAAGAGTGGGAAAGGGAGGAAAATTAACTCTTCTCCAGCAGCACAGCTCAGGGTGTAGGCCTTGCTCATTACCAGAACCAGCTGCTGATGGAGTGAACACGTTCATGCACAAAGCATTCCCTTTGCAAAGCAGCAGGCTCTGCATTCCTAGCGTGAGAGGGGGAAGCCAAAGGTCCCACAGAGCAGCAGGAATGTTTCTTCTGGCGCTGTCAGTAGAGGAGACAGTCTCCTTGCAAAAGGCAACGCGGGACTCTGCTTCATTCCATCTCCCAAATGGAAAGTGGAGGAAAAGGCAAAATCAGCACTACCATCACACCTGGGAAGCTCACAGTGCTGCCTGGTTTAAACCTGAGCGGGGCACATATCTCCCATTAGGCTGTCTTGACATTACACTCACAAATAACCCTCAAGTGCTTTTAGTGTAAAAGCCTGAAACTTGTTTGCTGAGGGACTCATTCGCATCAGCATCCTGAGCAGGGAGCTGACTTCTTCAAAGCAGCTTTCTTTAGGGAAACACAACGCCAAGGAGAGCAGGCACTCAGCTCCTCCAGGAGAGATTAAAGAGGAAAATTAGAGAAGCTGCAGCTTATGCCCATACCAATAAGAGCAGGCGTTTACCACCACTTAAATAATTAAAAAGATTTTTCACCAGTGGCCAGGTTGTAACCGAGTCATCTCACTGCCACCCATGGATGCAGAGGCAGCAGAGTGACAGCAGGGCTCTGCTCTGAGGGATTCTGCCACCCCAGTAATCCCAGCACACTGAACTGCAAGGAAGAGAAAACACAGAGGAGGAAACCCCCTTTTTTCCCATAGCTCTGCTATGATTTCTTTTGGGATAGGACCCAAGGTTTGTTTAGAACAATTTTTAGCCATACCATGTAATACTGACTACATTAAAATGCTGAGACTTTGGGAGCAATTATCCCAAAAAATAGCATGCCAGGCAGAGCAGTGCAATTAGGCTGCATGTTAAGAGACAGGACCCAGGCATTAGCACCCAAACCAGCACGCACGGGACACGATCCACATTCAGCGTATTTACAACACATGACCTAATAGTAAAAGCAATAATTAGCTACTATTAATACTAGTGGATGAAAATAGAGGGGAAGGGAAGCTGCATAACATAAGTTATTTATACAGAGGGGGCCCCACCAGCCAGGATTAAAGATGGCAGTGGTTCAGAATGCTCATCCTCAGCCTCAAGAGGGGACAGGATGGCCCAGGGATGAGAGACAGCTCTGGAAAGCTCTGTGGCTGTGCCATGGGTGTTCCAGCTTGCAGGGAGGATGGATACTCCAGGCTGAAGGAGGTGCATTCTCCTCTCCACATACCGAGCTCAAAGGCAGCAGTCACAAAATCTCACCCAGAATCTTCACATGGGATTAAATAACACACAACCTGTGGAGGGTAAGCCAGAAGGATGACACCCCCTCTCTTTTTACTTATCCAAAACATTGCCAGGCAGTCAAGCAAGGCAACAACTGCAGTGATGCAAAGCAACACCACGACTTCTCCTAGAGCAGGAAACAGGACTTGGCTCAAAGCTTTTGTTAGGGAGAAGAGGGTCCTTTCATAATACAGCCCTTTGTTCTGCTGGAGGAATTCAAATGCTATAAATTCATCCCCCTGGTAAATGCAGCAGTTATCAGGCATTTTACCACAGGATTCCTGGTCTCCTAGTGAAGTTAAATGCAGTGCCATTACAGCAGCACTTTAACGTGTAAATATTACATTCCCGGTTCTTTAGGAGATGTTCATTTAGTGAAATAAAATCCTGCTAGTAAAACACCTGATCAAACCCTTCAGCTGAACTGGCCCAGTAATTGCTCTAGGACTGGAGGGAGTCCAATGACTGGTTGCAATTTATGACCACTTTAGGAAAAAAATCTACCTTGAAGCATCCGCTAAGGACTGAGTTGTAGATGAGATCATGGAGTACATTTACATCGAAGCTTTCTATAACATTAAGTGGCCACTAATTCGTGCTGAATTCCTTTGCAATTCTGATGGAATCACATCTGACAATCACATAAATAGCAAAAAATTCCTCAGGAATAATGTTACTACAACAAGGAGTAAAAGGCAAAGGAATGATTCATCTTTCATGGTGAGACATGCCCTTTTCTATCATCTCTACTCACCCAAAATAATTTGCCCAGCCCAAATTTCACAGCCAGGGCTGACAGACACCAAGTTGTAAAGGGGGTCACTCTCCTGAGCCACACAACTCAGCCACAGTTACAGTTTGAGGGAAATACAGTTAAAATCTGAAGCTGTGAGAAAGCTTAAAGACAATTAAGCAACAAGATGAGCTGCCTGAGGGAGGTGGCAGCAAAACCTTGATGAAGATTTTGCTGCAGGCAGGGGGCTGCATTAAATGACCATCATCTCCCTTTCTGTTAAATATCCAGGAGTTGTGGTAGGAGCTGGACAGAGAGAAGGGATGCAAAACACAGCCATTTTAACCCTTTCCATTCAGCGGAGAGAATCAGGGTTAGGAAAGGGTGGAACAAAAAGACCAGAATGCAGGAAAAAAGCAGAGTCGTAAATGTGTTGGAAGACTAAGATCCAGCTGGAGAGCTGTAAAATGGCAGAGTAGAGTCAGAATCCTGTCAAAGACACAGAGGGGAGGGATCATTACAGATTTTAAGGAGTTTAGTGTTTTCTCCTTCCTGCAGTGAGGGTAAATCCTCTCCATATTCTGGAACCAGGGCGGAAATGAGGGTTTGGGCTCTCTGCATCCCCCAGCTCCAGAAAGCAAACACTGGTTCTACCCTGGAAGAAAAGTGGTTTTATCACCTTCAATCCTGCTCCAAAAAGGCTGTGTTAGAAAAGCCACAATCCTTTGGCACTTGAATAGCACTGAAATCAAAACACCAGCTCAACTCCTACCTCCACGTCCTCCCTAGGAGAAAAAACACCTGGGAAAGCCATCAGGACATCTCCTCCTCCTGCTCTATGGACCTGAGAAACCTGGAGATGATCCAGAAAAAGCGGTATTTTGACTGTCTCAATTAACCAAATAGCTAAAAACTTTGTTATTTGCCTGGCACCAGTAGGAGCAGGGTCCATATGCTGAACTAGAATGAGAACTTGCTCGAGGAATTGCTGCCTGCACCGTGAGATGCCAGAAGCCAGATGGGGGATTTATAACAGCACAAAGCTGGCTCAATGGGCAGGGGCTGCTCCAGCACAGCGTGTTCCTGGAGGAAAACAACAATCACCAAAGTTAGGGGAAAGGGTTAAAAATAAAAGTGAGCAACTTTCTTATCATGCACTCCTTGCCTTCCACTGAATTAACATCAGAATCAGAAATCAGATGATGCTCCAGGCCGCCTGAAAATTGTTTTTACACTTTCAGTATGCCCATGGCCAAAACCTAGACAATATATGTTCATGTGAGGTGATTATTTAATGAATTAAGGGTGCAGATAGATTAGGAGGAGCTGATGCTTCCCTGTGCTGTTCTCCTGAACAAAGACTCCAGGACCAGCTCCACAAAACAGCAACAGCATCCCTGGAAAAGTGACTGGCTGAAGCCTCAGCTCTTTTGGACAGCAAACACATTGCCCATCTCTCATGGAAGTTACAGGGCCTGGGTGTGATGTGAGGCAGAGGGATGCACAACATGAAGTTACAGTTTTAGCTTCCCATTGGGTGCAATAATTACAGGTAAGGAGTAACAGCAGCATCTCTCCATAAGGCTGTTAATAAAGTTCACCTTCACTAGCTAAACCCATTCCTCTTTCCTAAAGACTGGAAGAGATTTTATAGCAGATTCATCACCTCCACCCTTTAATTCTATTTTTGGACTCTATTGAACTTTTGCATATGTTGAAATGAAAAGAGTCTATATTAACACAACCACTTTTTTGTTACTGTAATGAGAGCCTTGAAACCACCACAAAGAGAAACATGCCTTTTAGCAGCTGAAACAAATTATTACAGCAACTGAGTCTTAAAAGGAATTTCAAGTAAAAATATAGTATTGCATGAAGTTGTTATGGCAACTGATGTTGTAGAGTAACTGCACTGGGGCAAGTTTTCCTCCTTCATCCTGCTCAGCAAAGTCTAGGAAAAACTTTATGATAAAATTGTGCCTTAATTAGTCAAATAAGTCATAAATATAGCTTATCCCAAAATCCTTAACATTCCAGCCTCATGCAGTCTGTGTGCAGTTACTCTACTAATGAGAAAATATATCTACTAAAGCCCCACTTACCATTAAAAATCCTATCCAGTATTTTTCTAATACAATTTATCAATTTAAACACATTGCACAATGTAATATTCCGCAGCATTCCATTAAAATGATAAATAGCTATGGAAAAAAACAAGGGATTAAACATACTGTAATGTAATCTAACAGTATTTAAACATAAATAAAAAAAATCTTAAATATGGATGGGGAATGCACCATATTTGTGAGCAAAAAGAGCCCAAGTCACTCCCTGGGTTGGAGTATTAATAGGCCAGAGGAAGCAGAGCAATGAGAAATGACAGTCAACTTCAGAGGATATAAAATGTCCATTAGGCTTTGTTATAAGATTACATCAAAGCAGTTCATATGTTTTAATCTGGGGAAAGAGAAAGCAGCTACTTGGGGTCTGTGCCTGGGGGCTGCCTCTGTGTACTGAACCAGACAGTTTGCATAATGAACAATTTTTATTCAATCAGGATTTCAGCACAGATAGTTCCCACTCAATGGGCTCTAGCACAAATGGGGTTGGATATTGATGCTATTCTTCAAGCTCCACCTGCTGGCTCCGGAAGAAGTGCTGGTGGCATTCTGAAGGGCCACTTCGTGGAGGGACATCAAGTTATTAGGATAAAAATCCAAGTCTAAGCTCTGTGCCTCTTGACTTTCTCAGTTTAACAAAAAAATCAAACCCAAAGAACAACAACAATCAACCAAAAAAAACCACCCCAGAACCCTCCCACAAAATAAAAATCAAAACAAAATAAAAACCCTATCAAAAAAATCCTCCAGACTTTAGAGTTTTCCTTGGGCTGCACCAATAATTTGGCTGATTTGCTTAGGCAGATGTTGAGCTGCAGACAAGCTCCCGCAGCAAAGGTGCACAGGCTGCCAAAACCTGCCTGGTCGAACCCACCTGACTACCAAGGGAGTTGCCTTGTGCTCAGAGTGCAGCCAAAAGGGCAGAGCAGCCAGGGAAATCATTCCATTTAGCGTGTGCCTTCTGCACAATAATTACTTATTTAAATTTTACTCTGCTGCTCGAGCCATTAGAAAAACGCACTATAAACAAAGGTGATTTCACGCAGACAATAGCTGAGGCAGTCATTTTTTAAAGACAGGCACACCATGACTTATTTCCCAGGATGAGCAGCTCTTATGAGATAGCTGAAACAAGGTTTATAGCCTAAACCCTATTTCCAAGGGTTATTCCAGTGGCTGCACTGCTGGATCACCTTCAGTTTTAGCAGCCGCATGGAGCTCCCTTACCCCAAAAATGCAAGCCAGGGTCACTCACAGCTTTATGGAGAGGAAGAGCCCAGGCAACACTTTGCTGCACAGAAGTGTTTGCTAAACCCTGGGACGATCATTTAAAGGTTTCACATACCCACCTGATAATTCAGAGTTAATTAGTGTGGGCATATCAGAGATGTATCCTGCCTGCACCTCTGGATTCTGCCTATTGATCAGGCACTGCGGCTGCTCTCGGCTCTGGCAGGAACTGTTGCAGTGAATTCTGCTTCCTGCCTCATTCGGGTAGGCTTTGCTTCTGACTGGCACCAAATCCCTTCTTCCTATTTCCAGAAGAAAAATAGCTCCCTTTTAATCTAGACCTTCCAAAGCTCCTGCTATGCCTGTGACGTCCTGAATGCAGAATTATGGCTTTCCCTGGTTTCTGCTCATTTGTCTGGAAGCCTGTAGGCTGTTGTATCTCACCCCCAGTACTTTTTTGGCTCAGTCCAGAAATACTCTTTTATCAATTCACCTGACAGTGATCCAGCAGGAAGGGTGTGTTGGAAGATGATGCTAATCCAGAGAGACCATTCTTCAGCTGGAGCATTCATGAAGTCTAATGAACTATTGGCAGAAAGGGACTTCTGTGGCGCAATTAAAACTCGCTTCCGCGAGACACAAAATATTGCAACTAAAAGTTAACGGTGCCAAGCAGGGGAGGTGGATTAGCTCAGGGAACATAAATTGGTGAGAAGAAGCCACTTTTTCTCCCCCCCATCCCCAAGCCTTATGCATTAGGCAAAGCTGAAATAATGAATATGTATTGCAAGGTGTTTGCTACAAGCCTACTTATAAAGTGCACAGCCAGGAACTCCTGGAAGGGGGATTTATGGGAGCAGTCACACACAGCTGGCACACCGTGTTCTGCAGGCTTCAATTGGGATGAATGCCCCCCCTGTAAGCACTTAGCACCCACCACAATAAACTAAGGTGTATAAGCAGAGTCTAAAGTTTATTTTCAGGAGCATCCCTTGAGGGGGAATGCTAAATCAACCACCTCAGGTTGGGTAAATTCAACGAGAAGCCTGAGCTGGGAGAGGGGACGTGGCTCATCTCCTGCTCTGATATCCAACGTCCTCAAAATGCTCCAAGAAGAGGCAAAGCATGGGAATAGGTTGCTGCTTGAGGACTGGACCAGTCATTAACACCAGTTGACATCCCATTAATCAGAGGAAATGACACTAACAGGACCATTACAATTACCAGCTTTGCTAACTGAGGGGAAAAAAAAAACCCAACCCATCAGACACTAAGTTTTATTTTCAATTAGAAATTCACCTTCAAATTGCTTTGTCTTCTTGCAGTTGTTTCCAAGCACAGTAATTAAAATTTTATATCAAAATACAAGTATTCTTTTCCTTCAATCTCACTCGGCAACAAGGACACTCTCCCCAAAATCCGATACAAGGCCAGAGTATAATGAGAGCAAGTCAAGCAAAGCTTTCTACAAGGTGAAGGCAGCTCCTGGAGCTTTAGCATCAGCCAGGAGCTGTGGTGACACAGCTCTGACTGCAAAGGCTAGCTTAAGGGCTGATGCTAAAGACCATGTCCACTGATAGGTGGGATATTAATGCCACTCCTTTCTTCAAACCCTCTAAGTCTGCACTGCTGCCTGGGAGAGGTTTGAAGACTAAAGATATATTTTTTGAATTATTAATCTCTTGGCAGAAGCTATACACTTGCAGACAGCACAGAAAATAGGTTAAGGCTCACAATAAGCTGAATGAGTTAAATCAGAATCAGGCAAGTGTGCTGACAGCCAGCTCCTGTGACTCTTAAGCTTATGGGCCAAGGTATGAGTATGAAGGGAACAGCAGGATCAAGTCAGATAAAATGAACATGTTGGGTTTGATTAGTCTATAAGGAAGGGTCAAACAGTGGCTTGCTGGTGGGACCTGTAGCCAACATGGAATGACTGACTGAAGCAAAGAAGGACTGACATTACTTCTCCAAATTATAAATTCTGCTTCCCAATCTATCTGAATGGATTAACCTCAAAACACGAGATCCGGAATTTAAAGATTCAGAATTCAGAAGCTATTATGAGTCAAGAGCAGGAATTAGCATTTGAGTTATAAATATGCTCTAACAAACTGACAGGAGTCGGCTTGCTGTTCCTTCCCTTTTTGAAGATGGTGGCATCATACTCGCAATATTTAGAGACATAAACCTAGAAGTGATTTTCACATCCCAGCTGGATGTTAACAACGTGGCTTGTTGGGAGAACACTGCTCCTCATCTAAGCAGTGCTGCCATGCAGGAAGCTGTTACAACAAGGCAGGGTCTGGGTTTCCAGCTCAGGAGGTGGGAGCTGTCCAAGGAAAAAGTGCTGTCCCAGGACACAAAGCACCCTGATCTTCTACAGGTCCTTCCTTACCTAAAAGGCTGTCAGGAGAGAGGCAGACACGAGCACACTCTGAATAAACAGGAGCCACTAATATCAGAGAAAGTCTCCAGGCAGTAAGTAATGAAGGCACTAAATAACTGTACCCGCTATTCGGATTTTCTGCCAAACATTAGCCAATTTAAAAGGCAGCAAGAGGCCTTTTACACAGGGAGAATTTCTTTGAGCACCGACTTAAAAGCTGAAGTTTGGCAGGGAAGTGTCTGAGAAGGATGGGGGAGAGGTAAAAGCCAATTTCACCTGGTAATCTGCTACACTATTTGTGTCCTACCCAGACCACACTTCATGCATTAAGAACACACTGCAGCTCTCCCCCGCGCTGGGGGAGCGGGGAGCTAATGGTTTCTATTACAGGCGTGTGTGGAGGGTGGCTGTGGCATGCACATCTGTCTGAAAAATAGATGTTAGCTCTGGAAAGTGCCTAAACACCTCCGTTCCCCAGCAAACGGGGCTGGCAGTGCGGATTTTTTGGGCTCCCTCCCGGCGTGGCAGGCGGGGCTGATTGACAGGGCTCGGAGCTCGAAGCCTGCGCGTGCTCCCACTGTAAATAGTAAAGCTTAAAAGCCTCAGCCCTAACTGACTATTTCACAGACTTCAACTCAGTTACTCTTAATGAGGATTTCCACATACACACAGAAGAAAAAAAAAAAAAAGGAAAAAAAAAAAGGAGTCTGCACATTCTCAGTGCAAAGGGAGAAAAAAAACCCCCAAAATCAACAACCAAACAGCAAAATAAACAGCTGGTGAAGTGAAATACGAGGTTAGAGCCCTCTCTGATTCAAGAGAAGATTATTAAAACAGCTATAAAGATGGTGTTGGCATCTCTTGAAATGAGTTTGTTACATTCAGAAGAGGCAGTTACACATGACAAACCATTTTCTGTTTAATTAGAGGGCTCTGTGTGGAACACTTCCAGGCGGAGGAGGGGAGCAGATTGCCACCCAGCATCTCAATTATGGGACAGAGCCTTAACGAGTCGACATGCAAATGTTTTTGACTGACCGCACAGGGACAAAAAAAAAGAGGGAAAAAAAAAAAAAAAAAGAAAAAAAAAAAAAGCTGTTCAGTGTTCAGGAGGTTAAAGAACAAGAGCTTTGTCCCATCCTTCAGCAATCTGAGCTTTCCTGTCACACACATTAGTGCTTAAGGTCTCCTTCTGTCCAAAGAATAGGTTCTACTTGCTGGCTGAGGAAAAAAAAAATCTATGGGGAAAACCACAGAGATAACCTCTGTCCAACCCTGGTTAAAAGCTTTCTATTCTTCCAACCAGGTAAAATAATTCATGGTTGAGGAATAGAGCAGGACCTTGGTATTCACACCAAAGCTCTGAAAGTAAGCAAGCAGAGAAAGGAAATTCTAGCTAATACAAGTTAAATATAGGTTATGTTAGCTGCATTTTACAAGCACTAAGAATGTTTTTGGAGAAAGCTGTCATTTTTAATGACAGCACAAGCTCCAATTACCACATAGCTGATACACTTGGGATTTGGAAGTTTTTTTTAAAATCACTTGAAATCTAAAAAAACCTTCATTATCAGCTTCTGAGTTGGATGTAAATAACTTCACCTGGTGCTAAGAAGTTTAACATTTCACAGGGGCACACGAATAACTTAAAGCCATTTATAAATGCAGCTTCAGCTTCCTGGCAATCTAAATGCAGTCTCTGGCAACTTGAGCAGCAGCAAAGAACACAAGGCTGGGCTGCAAGGGGAAAAGGAGCAAGGCTAAAGGAGATGTGTGAGCATCACCAAACCCTGGCATCAGGCAAGAACACACCTCAGGCTCAGGGGGAAGATTAATCTTGCTGCTAGGCTTAAGAAAGGCCACTTAAGCTGAGACCAAAGCCATGTATCACCTCAAGCCTAAAGCAGAGCATGTGCCCTACAAGATGCTTCGAGAACAAAAATTCAGCTGTGCTCTGTCCAGTGCAACCCTCCCAGCTCCACCAAGCTGTCCCTTGACTCCCTCAGGCTTTCATCACTCACCAAGTGTAGCAAACCCAAAATCAAGTCAAAAAAAGCCCCTAAACTCACTCACAACAAAACAGAAAGCATCTTAGAAAAGTCTGCAAAAGCCAGCACCGCGCACAGGGCAGCTCCAGCCCCAAAACCTGAGGCAGGAGGCAGCGAGGCTGGAGCTGCAAATTCTCCTTCCCCACAGCTAATGTGAAAGCCTTACAGTCAGCAAGAAGAAGGGCAGCCTTCTAGCTTGTGGCAAGCACAAAGTGGGATTGAATCATTACTTGAAGAACGTGTTTCAGTGTCTATAAATAAAAACCTGCGAGGCTCCTTGCCAAAGGAGCCCAAGTCAATATCGCTTTTCTATATGCGCTGTCAAACTTTACTTTTAGACAGTATATTAATTACCCAGTCAATAATCGTGGGTTTCATTAGTGTATTAAATACCTCAATCGATAATATTTATCCTTTTCAGAGTGGGTCTTCACCAAAAACAAAGGCAGGAGTATTTTTTGATCCTGCAGTTCAAAAAGTCAGTGCAGCACAGCAGCAAGGCTTTAATGGAAAACATAAAACACTAGAAACAGACAAAAATCGGATTATTACTCTTATTTTTCAGCCTTTTGTACAATAAGCCATGAGGGAATTCCGAGAGCTAAACTGATGGCAAAAAAAATTAGATTTCTTCCTCTTAATTGCTCAGCGGTGATGTCAGAGTGGACATGACAAATGTTCACATCTTTCATTTCTCCATCAGATAAACTAGCAACCAGCTCTGCTCTGCCAACTTTCCTGAGGATAAACTCTCAGAGCAAAGAGCCCATTTCTGGTGCATCCTCTGCAGTGCAGCTTCCCAAGTGCCTTTATCCTGGGCTATCCCTGGGAATTACACCCCTGTGAGAGGTGAAATCCTCTCATGGGACCTTAAAGAAAATTTCATCAGGCAACACAAAAGGAGCTCAGGAGGGCGATTTTTGGGTTGATTTTTAAGTTTTTGTTGTTTAAAATCTCCCTTTAAAGGGCAAAATGTTTAGGACAAATTTAAAAAAAAAAAGTGTCCAGTTTGTTTTAAATAACTTACAAGGATGGGATAAAAGAAAAGCACAACAAACAGCCGAGGTACACTCCCAAAGGCACGCTTTTGGCATGGCACAGAGGCTGAATTTAACAACAAATCAATGCAATGTAAACAGGAAAAAAACTAAAAACAAACAACACCCTACCCCCCAAACACAGACACCTAAATATCCAAATAAAATACACAGAAAAATGCGTTACAGGCCTCATGAAAAATCCATCTGGCAATCCAAACTACTTTTTTTTTTAAATATGCATATGACTGAAATGCAAAAATGTAAACATGAAAAACAGACTTTAAAAACTGCGAGAAGGTCTGTGGGCCTCTTGCATCCTCACAGATAATATATTAAAGAGAATTTCCACTCCCTCTAATAAGATTACTGATATTTACTGCACTACTCCAGTATTTATAATGCCTAATATGCTGCAGACCACTCCTTTCCATGAACACAGGCTTTGGAAGCAGGCAGCCCACTCCATTTCACGTTTTTTCTAAGCCTTTTATATCAAAGTGATGTGAAATTTCCTTTTTTTTTTTTCCCATCTGAGCCTCCCCAGCAGCCCTACAGCTGCCTGAGGGCTGAGGGAGAAGCGCTGTGGGGTGGCCACTCTTCTCCAAAGTGGCCACTTGTTCAAGGGCTGGAAAACAAGGATGCCAAATGAAAGATGAAAAAAAAAAAAAAAGATCCAGAAAGAAAGTTACTATTCCCTCCTGGAGATGTTATGCTGCACCTTGGGCAGCAAATGTAAATATCACCAGGAATTAGGAATCAAAACAGACTCAGCAGATTCCACTGTCACACCCATGGCACAAAAGGACAATCCCAGGGTGCTGGAACACAGAGCCCCCACACACACACTCATCCCAGGCAGAGCACACACTGTCACTCCTGATCACACCTTTTAATCCTTACAACAGCTCTGACAATGGATTAGTCCTCAAAGCTTTACTTTGGGAACAAAAAAAAAACAAAACAAAACAAAACCAAAACAACCAACAAACCACCTGATGCATCTTAAAAACTCGGTCTGGCTCTAACAGAATCTGCCCTCCAGGGACTCGTAAAGGGTCACTAACAACTCATTTCAAATTCACGCTCAGTGAAAACACAGTGCAATCCCACCAGAGGGAATTCAGACAAACAGCAAACTACCTGAACATGGCCCAGCAGAGCACGCTCCAGATCTTCCCTGGCCACGCAGAACTTGATGTTCTTGTGTAATTGCCTTGGCACCTGCCTGTTTCCAAACCAGCAGCCTCCCAATTTCACCTCTGCTGTGTACATTTAATTTAAAGCAAAACACGAGCAGCCACAGGAATCCTCACCTCACAGAGATCTAGTTATGAACAATTCCACAATCCTTTCAATTGAACAAATACATATTCAAGCCCAGCTAATGGCTGAAGCCACCCAGAATAACCTGGATGGTAGCAGGGGAGATTTATGATGAAGGGAAGGGAGGCACGGGCTAGTTTGCCAATAATCCAAATTAGCATTGTGAGTCCACTTAATTAGCACAGTGAGAAGAGCCCAGAGCCTTTGTGAAGTTTTCCAGGGCTCGTGCCAGTGGCTGCAGGGATCTACCAGCGTTTGGATGGCTATGGTCAGTTGGCAGTGAGGTGGGAGGAGAATGGAAACTCCTCCACAGCTGCCTTGCCTCACTCCTCAGCTGGATACCTCACTTTCCTGCAATTAACAAACAATTTATTAACCAGTTACCTTCAGCAGCTCTAGCCTATGATCAGAAGGAAGGCAAGATAGATAGAGGCATTTATCTTTTATATAAGTGGGAAATCATATGCCCCTCTCAGGATTCATTCTGCTATATTAGCTCTTCTAGGCCCCTCCTAAAAAAGATCCTCATTCTCCTACTCAGCAGTGTAGTCCTCCTCTGTACTCGCCCCAGCTGAGTTTCTTTTTTGCCTCTCCACATTGCAGGCCAGAGCTGTACATAGCATTCGAGATGAGATCTCACAGCAGAGGCTTATATAATGCTGTGGCACTTGTATAGCTACACTAGAAATACCTTGCCTCACATAGCTTGATGTTTTTATCATATACTAGCTGATTAAAGCATGATTAAAACCCTCCAACTCTTCAGTCACTAATGAGCATCCACTTTAGAGCAGAAGGTTGTTTTTTATTAGTCCTCAAATAAATGGCTTTTCACACAAACTGCTTTAAGTTGATTTTCTGTTCTAGTTCTCAAGGTCATTCAGCTGATCCTGTAAGATATCTTAATGCTCTTGAGTATTGATACCCTCCATCTCTAGTGCTCTTGCTGATGGCACAGTAAACCCAGCAATATGGATGTGCAGCAATTCCCTTCGGGAGAAGGAGCTGCCCCAGCAGAGGCAGGTGTGCAACACTCAGAGCAGCAAACTCCTGCCAAAAACAACACCCATAAAAACCTCCTGGTGTATATGGATGGGCCCAGGAATTGGAAATGAGCCTCAAGGAATATTGTGCACTGCCACTTGCTCCCAGTTTCCTAAAATTGGGTAGGAGGGATAGGAAGGGAGCAGTACCAAAAAGACTGGTTAGCAGAGTGGAAAGACGGATTATCACCACTAACCTACCATTTGTCAATCCAGAACTGTGCTGAAGACTGTAATTTTCTAGTCAATGCTCTATAAGCAAGGTCAGAGGGAACAAATACTTCAATAAAAAAAATGCAAGACATCAGCAGAAGAACCCAGTCATGATCCTCAGAATCCAAAAAAGAAGAGGTTGTGCTCGCAATTAATGGGCCCAGAATGATGTGCTTCATGTCCATCAATGGAAATGACATTTACAGTACTTAAACACCAAGACTTGAGATGACAAACAGGAAATCACAGGGAATAAAGGGCACCAACTGAATACTTGAAGAAACTGTGCTCCGTGGAGCAAAATAAATAAATAAATCTCACTTCTGCTGCCAGAGACCCACTGCAGCATTGCCTGGATGCTTGGAGCTGTGCAGCAAATGCCAAGCTGTGAGCTGCAGCCAGGGAACACATAATTAATGTGATTAGGAGCACACAGAGCTAGCATGCTCTGCTGACTGAAAAGCCCAGTAGCATAATTACTGTTTTCTGTACTAGCTCTATGTCTGAACAAATCTCAAAGCCTGGTTAGTTTTAGACTGCTGTGTAAACGTCAATAAAAATCCCAGAAGTGCCAGCTCATCAGCATTCTCAGGCACAGAAATGGTGAAAATATCACTGCATTTCCATGCTGTTAACATCAGGAAAAGAAGTCTCCATTCTTCAGTCTAACCTTAGAGTTTGTAATAAGGTAACATCTCCCCCAAGTGAATGCTTATTATGAAAGCTAATTAATTGCTTTCCAGTAATGAGAAGTCTTTGGTGTTCAAAGAAAGCAAAATTCACTACACAGGAATTAAACAGTGTTTATTGAAACAAAGCTCCCCCCATTTAAAGACACCTCTTTCTGATTAACATAGTTACAAATAAAACCAAAGAAACTCAAACATACAAACATACAAAACATGTATAGGCAGCAACTGTGAGCCAAAAAAAATCAGTCAGAAATCCATAGTATTAATTGAAGAGAAAACTAAAGCAATGCTTTGTAGTTGCCTGGATTTCCCTGGGGGATGGAGAGTCAATGCTTATCTGCCTTCCTCAGAAGAGACAATTTTGATTAATATCAGACCCATCTGACTCAGTCTATTAAACCCTGAAGGAAGGATATTCTTCAGATATAAGAGATATGTCTTTGATTAATAATTCTACCATATTGCCATTCCAAGCATTAACAACTGCGTGGCACCTGTGGAAAGTGAAAGCCTTTGAATTCTATGGAAGGGAACTAACTTGGACTAATAGACCTGTTCTCTTTTGTCCAGATCTGAAAGCTCTATGACACTGTTCCTCCTAACCCTCTGCTGAACAAGTCAAAGTGTCAAGGTTGTCACTACTTCCTTGCAAAGAAGACAAAATGGTTCTATAATTCAGCTTTACATACAGGAGGAGAACAAAGTTACTTCAGACATTCTGAGTGGTTTGTCTAAAGACCTTGGCAATCTGTCTAGAGATTCCCCTTCAGCTCTGTCAGAGTTTAACAGACCACAACAGGCTACAAAGAGTGGCCATCAGAGTGCACTCTTACCTCCCAGAGCACATCTCTGCAGAAATGCATCAAATCACTCAGCCCACTACACCGGGCTGCCATGCACAAATTGTCACACACAGGGTGGAGAAAAAGTCAATATAACATTATCTATTGAGCTTTTCCTAAAAGTTCTAGGCTCAAGCAGCCAGCTCTGGCCTCCTCACCCCAGCTGAGCATTTCTCCTGATGTTTGCAATCAACCTCTTGCTGTATTCTCTGTAGTTCACGGGTTTGACGTCCGTTGCTGTGGCCTTAATACGAGATTCATCCTGCAAAAGAGAAATTTTAGTGTGCAAAAGAACATGAAGCACTCCAGGCATTTGGTTCCAACCTCCTTCTGCCCCAGTAACTTACTGCTCATGGTATCTGGGTTAGCTGGGAGTGCCAATACGACTCCCAGAGCTGGTATGTTGTTTTCACGTGAATCAGCCACTCTTGATGAGCCTGAGAGGGAGCAGCAAGGATCCCTCCTTCAGTGCTCAAGATTGACAGTATTTGTGTGATCTTTGGAATCTTCTGTTCTCTGTGAGCAAGGGAAACCTCTCCCCACAAACATAAGAGGAGGAAGTCACCTCCTACAGAGAGAAGTTGAGCTACAAAAGCCACAAGTTACATTATTTGCCTTCTGGGCAACACTTACGTTGTAAGTCTCCAGTTTCACCCGGATCCTGAACTCGTACGTGTTGAAGTTTGCATTTTGGAACACTTCTTCAAAAGCCTGCTCATTCTGAGGGAAGGACAAAGACAGAGATCAGCTGCACACACTCCAGGCTCTCAGCAGTGCCATGAACTTTGAGAACAATTCAGCTTTTGGGGAAGTTGGCAAAACACTGGAACTACCTGACCCACACAGGCAGAACCAAGTATTCCATCATCATATTTTACATGCCAAACCCATAGCTCAGAAGTTTTTAAAACAAAAAGGTGACAACCTTTTTAGCTGCTTAAACAAAGGAACCTACCATTGCACTGAATCTACAACCAGGTACGAGGAAAAAAATACTACAAATCTTCAGGAGCTGCCAAACTGGCTAATTCTGATGTTGTGCTGTGATCACAAACACTGACAGAGTTAACTATTTCCTTATTAATTGCCTTATTAGGCATTCTGGTTTTCTGCTTATCCATCAAAGCTGCATGTATCTTTCCCATCCTGACACAGGCCTATTTAAGAGAATGTTCTATTAAAAAAATCATATCCATGTTTTGAACATGCTTTAATAACCATGAGAAGACTGTGTCATATTTATAACATAAGCTGCTTCTAATTACCATATGAACACTAAACATCATCATCATCATTTAGAACAGACAATTTGTCAAAACAGTAGAAAAGGAGCAGGCAAGTCATGGAGACTGTGAAAAAAAAAAAGTTTATTTTTGTAAAAATATGAGTAGTAAAAACCTTTGCTGACATTAAAAAAAATCCTGCATCTCCCTGATGATAGTGACAAGTAATTATTAATGCATTTATCTACCAGATGCACTTGACTTGATCAGTCACTCCAGCAGCAGACAGAGCATCTGATCTGGAATTGAATCCACCCCAGTTCCACTCACATTCCAAGTGTTACATCTGCTGTTTTTCACTGTGTGCAGCACTATTTTACACTACACAGTGATTCTCCTAGGGTTTAGAAAAGCACAACAAATGGAGGTGAACAGGAGCAGCTAGGTTCACAGATTACAGAATTTAGGCATATCCCTCCTGAATATTAAAACCCCTTCCTTTGGCCATCTCATGGATTAGAGGATAAGAAAACACGCTTAATAAAGCATTTAGCTCCTCTCTGCAGCTCTGTCACAAACTGTGCTAACCATTAGTGAGTTGAAAATGCCCTCAGCATAGCAGTCACTGCTACCCCACATTACCTCCTTTGGTATCTAACAAGCACAGGCAAGAGGCAGATGAAAAACCTTGCACATGTATCTCTGCTTAGCGTGGTCACAGGCTGTACATGAACTCCATCCATACTGTGAGCAGTGAAAAGACTCCCACCAGCTTCACAAGACACTGCATCAGCTCTATCAGAGAAAAACCACTAAGAAAAGCTTACTGCAAATGCATCGAGTACCATTTTTAAAGGCTCATAAAAGTGTCAAATCAAAACCAATTTCTCCTGGAACACAAAGCATTCCTGCTCAAGGGCTCACTCCATATTATGTTCCATTTTCTATCCTCAGCCATTTCCATTAGGCAGCTCTTCAAAAGACATTACATGTTTGTACTGGTACATAGGATCTGCCGTCTCTCCTTCCCCACCCAGCTCTCTTCAGCATTAAAAGCGACTAAAAAATTTTGTTTAAACTCTAGCAGAGATTAAGCTTAGCTGAAGTAAGAAAATATTGACAAGTTAAGAATGTCTGAAAATGGAAATGCAAAAATGCAAGCATATCTAATTAGAATACCCCCAGCTAGACATCTTCCTACAGAACAGAGGTGTCCAGCCTTTGTAATAGCACAAAAACTCAGCATCCCAGAACCACAACCTTTGTACCCTTCACCTCTGGCAGCCAGAGTGCAGAAAATTTCCAAAAATTGTTCTATATTACAGGAAAAATAGCCCTGCTTTGCAGAAACAGAAGTCTGCAACAGTGTCTAAAGACAACAGCCTCAACAATCCCTCCTGCTTCATCTCCCTGCCACAATGGGTTAACCAACGACTGGGATATCTGTGGAGTCCTGGAATCAAGCAGCCTTAGCCTGGGAGCACAGCAAGGCTCATATGCAATTCAAGAACTTATCATGCATTCCACATCATCATTTAAAAACAAAACAAAGCCACACAGTTTTTATACAGTACGCAAGTTTAAAAAAAAAAAAAATCAGGGAAAGATTATTTTGGTTGGAAGAAAGACAAATGCAGCAGAAAAGCACAGAGTGACAAAGGGAAGATAAGATAATACTGCCTGTTAGTGTCTAATGACTTACAACCTTAAAAATTGTTCTAATCTGTCACAGAAAGATCACTTCAGTGTCTCTGCCAATGACCCATTTCACAAATTGTGGTTTTCATGAGACCCACAAAGTTCTTATGATATTTAGTGAGGGGAAAAGAGAGCCTTCAAAAGTGGGCTCACACACATTAGTTCAAAAAGCTTCCTGCCTACTTAACAAAGATACATACAAAGTGTTCTAGAACTTTTTGATTTTGTAAACAAATTTTTGGAACACATTAGGGATAATGTTGTCAGCATTAGTTGCTAAACTAGGGTTTGTTATTTTTTTTGCAGATTCTTCCAATCTAGGTACAATGACAAAAAGGGTTGTCTTTTCTACTGGAGCCAGCACTGTCAGTCCCCCAAATGCTGTGGCACAACCCTGGAGTGATCAGCTGCCTCTCCAGGTCCAGGTGATGAGGATATGCTCATCTCCAGCTCTCAGCAGCCAAAAGAGCTCAGGGGGAGACAGACTGATTGTGGGAGCAAACTATGGGGGAAAGCAGCAAATCTCTGTTCTTCAGGCAGATGGCCTGTGGAAAATAATCCCGAGGAGAGTAAACAAGTCCCTGCCAAGAACTTCGGGCTAGGGAGAAGCAGGGATTTGTGAACTTGTAAAAGACATTGAAGGCCAACATCTGGAGGACAACCTTGGGCTGAGCTGAGCTGGCCTATCACCCAGAGAAAGGGCACATCAAATCCTTGACAAACAAAACAGAACATCCCTTTCTTTTTCCCTTCGTTTTATGTATTTTAAATGATGTAAATTCCCACAGCAAGTACATGAACATGCCCCAGTGCCTTTGCCACATTTGCTGTACATTCATACATAAATATCAGACCATGCTCTCTGGTGGATCAGCACTGATGTTCCACACAAACCTTACATCTTTGTCAGAACTGCCTTCAAAACATTACAAGAATATTTCCTTAGCAGAAAGATCAAAAAAAAACCCCCAAGAAATCTGAGGGAAGCCCAATACAAGATGCGTGAAACAGAGTTCAACTTCAAGGCAAATAGTAAAAGTACAATAAGCTAATTGACTGACCTTTTCCTTCAGTTCTCCCAGGAAAGCAGCGTTTTGCCCAAGAATGAATTCTGCTGAGTCTTGAAAACAAGTCACCCACTGATATTCCAGACAGTCTGCAATGGTCACCTAGAACACAACAACAAAGCCCAAAAGGTTATTTCGTCCGGCTGCCTTTTCCCCCAGAAAGACAGAAGACAACACAAAATAAAAAAAAAAATCTCAGAGCTACAGAGAGTTTAAAATTTCCAGTAAATCTCAGAGCCTGACCTGTATGTCCTTTCAAACATTGAAGGTGGAAAGCAGTGACTTCCTACCTTTTTTAAGCTGCACAGAATGTTCATAACTTAACACAAGTTAATATTGGCAGTAGATTGAAGCACAGGAAAAGGCCAACAAGATCACAGCAGGACAATAGTGATGGATGCTCAGCTGTGTCCTGCTGCCACTGATGAATTGTGAGCAGGAACAGGTATCCCAGAACAATAACCACCAAAGGGGACAGCAGCAACTCTGCAAACCGAATTTACTTTGCACATCCCTGAGTACTTGAGCATAAATTCATGTTATGAGGAAACTATCAAAGGACCAGACAGTTAAAAGATCAATTTCCAGCCTGCCATGCATTTCCTGGCTGCTTTGACAATTAGGAATGAGGAAATGAGACACTGCTCTGAAGGCCTTGAGTGTAACCTCAGTATTCCCTTTATATTCTACAAGGATGACCCTGCTATGTAAAGCAGTTCATGTGTTCCTAGAAGTTACCTGATAAAAATTATTCAGCAGCAGTTTTTAGAGAGGCTGCAGGGATAGTTCCCTCCTCTCTGCATGCCCACCTGGCAGAGCACTTCTAAGGAGCAGATACAACTCTAATTTATGATGTAAAACACAAGAAGGTTCAATGCCTATGGTGTAAGTGGGCATCACAATAATAATCCCTAGACAACTTTCTGAAGCAGGCTCCATTAAAGCACGAGGCAGAACAATACCTACCAAAAAAAACCTGTACTAAATATAGGTAGCAGCTGTAAAAGTGCAATTACTGCTCTCCAGAAATGCCATTTTACTTCAGTTTATCTTCACTACTGAAGAGGCGGAGGCCATCTGTACTCTGCACTGCATAGTACACTTGGAAACCAGAAATCAACTGAGCTAGCAGCAACTTTTTGGCAAAGAGAAAAGCTTTTAATTAGAGTAGTAGGAAAACAAACTGCTAATCAGCTCAATGAAACATCCCTCACTCAGGTACAGCACACAAACCCTCTAACTCCCAGGCAGCACAAACAGCACGGACTCAACAGTTCCCTCAAAAGATTCTGTGCGTGGATTGTGCTGGGAACGTGGCAGGAAACGCCCTGAAATCCCATCCGGGTACTCACCAGGAGCATCAGGCGGTATTTGAAGTTGGGGAATTCTCGGTCACACTTCTCGCAGCGGTAAAGTCCATTCTGCTGGTCTATCACTTTCTTGTTGCAATCCTGGGAGGGACATGCCTGGTACATGCAGTTCTCTTTGCGCAGATGTACAATTGTGCCCACACAGCTAAAATAATCTGCCTGGGAGAGTGAGTGTGCAACATTAGCCTCAAAATACTCAATGTTTTCCCCATTCTGAATTAACTACAAAAGCAAGGCACCCATACTTGGATAGTTAGGATTAGAAAGCTTAACAGCTATGGATTACTGGGAAGCTGTAAATCAACCCCTCAGTTGCAATAATTTTTAGGCTTCCATTATGTTAATAAAGCCCCTACAGCAAGATTATTTTGTGTTTCCATTGCAGGAAACTCCAATTGCTAGGTCTTCTTTAGATAAAGCATATTTGATTCTCCATTGTGCCTGTTCAAATCTGCACTTTTTCACAGGATTAAGATTCTGCACTTTCCTACGCTTCTTTTGGGAACCAATACAAAAAACAGAAAGCCTATTGTGTAGTGTTACAGATAAGCATTTGATTAAACTATAGCCTACAGAACAAAATACCCACTCACCACACTAAAATAATCATCATAATGGCTTAAGACCACGGTCAAGCCTTTCAGCAGAAAAATAGAGGTTGCTTAAGAAGCATGAGCAAAAATTGTCACAGAAAATAGCTGAATTACAGGTAAAGTGAAAGTGTTCAGGGCCAGGTTGGATGGGACCCTGAGCAACCTCACCTAAGGGGTGGCATTCCTGCCCATGATAAGGGGTTTGGAAACAGGTAATCTTTAAGGTCCCTTCCAAACCAAACCATTCTATGCTTTTAAAGGGTTTTTATTTTTCCCATGGATAGAACCTCTTGTATATCCCAAGCAGCTTAGCACTTAGGTCTGAGACAAAAAAATTAAAAATAAAAAGCAGTATAAGCCTAGAGAGGTTTCTGGAATGAAAAGCCAAAGACCTGGGGTTTATTACCAGCTTTTCTATTGACCAAGTGTGCACCCTTGAAAACCACTTCCTCCTAATGCACCTGTTTCTCCTGGAACACTTTGTACTGCTTATTTGAACATCTTAGGGGTAAAAACATCCCCCCTTCATTGACACGAGGCTTAGAATTCTCTTGCAAACAAAGTATCACGTTGCAACATCGGCAACAAGCTCGGATTTATTTGAAAAACCATAACATTAATTAATAGCATAAATTCCAAGACAGTCAACACATATTGCTCAACACCTGGACTATTTCAATAAAAAGAATACCTGTACAAAGCCTTGCTTTTTATTTTCTCCCCAATACACAAAGCTTGTGCTGAGTGGCCGTGCCTTACCTTATCTCCTTGTCCCAAGTTCTCAGATTTGGCTTCAAACAAAGTTTTCCAGTTGGTATTTGCTCCAGCTCCTGGCCCACCCCTCACATCAGAGATGGAGGCACATTCCAGAAGCTGCCCCTCAGAGTCAAACCTGCAACCACAGAGATGCACTTCTATTTTTGGAGAGCAGACCATACAGACTTATCAAAAGCTCATGTTTATTTTCATGTGCTCGATACATGAGGGATTTTTTATCAATGATTGCAAAGGAAACAATTACAGTAATATGTGTATATTGCAAACAAAAATAGCATTTCAGAATAAGTTAATAGTCTGACTTAATTAGCACAGTATTTTATAAAGCCACAAAAGGAGGACAGCTTTGTTCTATATAACTGCAATTTGTTTGCCAGCTAGTGGTCAAACCATGCACTGCACACTTCTGAGAGGCAGGCAGATAACAAGATTTAAGGGCATCAAGATATTTCCATAATTAAAATTAAATTACATGGTACCATTATCTTCGCAGTAGCTTCGAAAGAAAAAGCAAATAGCATTGGAAAGATTATGCTTCCTCTGTTAAAATAAGAAAGCACAGCTCTTCAGCAAAAGGTTGCACTGCATTCCCGTTGTGATGGGCTTTGTGATTTCACAAACACACCAACGAGGCTCAAAGATTGAGCTTAATTAAAGCGTGACAGTAATAGCTCAGACCCACAATCAATTTTATCTCCAACAAGCCTCTGAAGTATGGGAGAGCCACAGCTCAATGACAAATGGAGGATGCCATTTATTTCATCCACATCTGAGTGATGTAACTGGAATCTGAAGACTCGGGATTCACAAGTCTGATGCTGTTGGCACTTAACCCTCTTCACACACACACACCACATCTCACCACATTCATACTTACAACAGACAATTTAACAACTACTTACAGGAGAAGCAACAATGAAATCGCTTTGTTTTCCTGACAATAAAAGAGTTATTTTGCTATCTGAAAAATATCTGGCAAGAACTAGACAGTGAGAGATGTCAAACAGTCCCTCCACACTAACTGAGTGCGTATCAGATTCCACACAATGGAAAAGCCTGTGGAAAAAAATACTGTTCTCTCAGATCAAGCCTCAGAAAGTAGAGCTGGTCAAGCCTGATTTCATGCTGCCTTCCAAGGCTTTGGGTCAGCATGCACTACCCCAATTTCAATTTTTCAAGGTCTGTCATGGAATTAAAAGTTTTTTTGAATTGAACAACTTAAGAAGAACAGCCTTCCAGGCTCCAGGGCTTGCAAGCCAGAGAAGTTTCTCCAGCTCTAGGAGCCATACCCTTTTCCACCTTCCCTCAGTACTACACACACTGCTCAAGTAGAGAGAAACAAAACAAATACTCTGCAGGAGGTTGAAATGAAGCAACATAAACACACTCATACCATCCTCGGAGCTTGAAAGCCTCTGGGCTATCAGGGTTGATGACAACTGTGCTGGAGGACAGGACAGACAGGCTTCTGCCACCAAAGTCAGAGACACGGGCTCCTTTGATGGCAATCACAGGTTGTCTGGAACCATCAAACTGTTCAGCCTGCATGTGTGAAAAACCAGAGAGCAGCAGCAGCAGTTACAGGAAAGGTACTGAACTTGTGGTCATAATTCACAGGTCATGACAAGAGACCAAGCCTGAATCAAACTGTCCCTCTGTATCTAAAAGGTAAGGTTTGAATGGTGTCATTAGGAGTTTAAGCAAAGGTAGGTGACAATTTTCTGTGCAATCCTAACACCCTGTTTCCTGGGGAACCAGAGAATCCTTAAGTCACACCACAGGTTTGTTAGAAATAACTGGTCCCCTCTGTCAGCAGCTTTCCACCAGGATTTTAGGAAGGGAAATGTGTTATGGGAATGGAAACAAAATTAATTGTTCATCTCAGATTCCTCAGGAGATGAAACAACTCACTCAGCTTCACTGAGCCAATCATGTCCATCTAACTACCACTTACAGAGAAGTGCAGCTATGCTGACCAAACATTTTTACTCAACTTTCCATCTTCTGTTTTTTATCTCATAAAGCTGCCCTAATGCTGTTCACCAGAGTAGTCTGACACTAACAAAGAACCTCATGGCATGAAAGAGGATTTGAAAGGTATAGATTTTATGGACCCCACACCTCTCAGCAAGCAAGGGGGGATCATGTGCTTAAAGATAATAAACGAGCTGGAGTTGGAGTAGTACTCACTGTACCCATGAGATGCAAAAAGAACAGAAAACATCCCAGCAGCCATGGCAGTGATTGTTGTAAAGAAAATAGAGATTCTAACCCTAATTGTGCCAGCTACAAGCCATACATCACTCCCCCTAAATGCTTATTGATATTTCTATTCTACAAGCAAGCAAACAGATCTAACTTTGCAAAATGCACACCCTGATCTCTGTTGGAAGAGTTATGCCAGGAATTGTATACCAGTAGTCTCTCCTATTATAACCTAGTTCAATCTTAAGGGTTTGAGATACTGAACTTCAGTTTACTTCATTTGTATCAGCAGATGGTTAATGGTGTTTAGGTATCTACAGTATCAGTGCACTTGATCATTTAGCCATAAAGCATCACTGTCAAGCTGGCAGGATCACTCCCATTTTATAGACTGGCACATAAATCCCTAAGTATCTATAACAACAGTAGAAAACAAAGTAGCCTGTTAAAAAGATAGGGAAGCAGTTTACTGCAACTGTTCAAACTTTCACTTCCAAGGTTCTCATGCTTTAAACTTCCAGTCGGAGACAGAGCCTCTCAACCTGCTCATTAGGGGTAACATGAATCCCACCCTACAAATAAAATTCATCTCATTTGTGACAGCCATAGCCACCAGGCTTTTCCATAATCAAACTGCAGCTCATACCCCTTCCTAAACCAGGAGCCCGTTACCTTCAGTGTTTTGGCTTGAGACATAATGTCTGCAGTTGTTCAGAACACATTAGTCAGATCATGTCAGCAGTTTGTCAGGGAAAGGTTAAGAACATCACACCTGAATGTAACCAGACAGTCTTTCACCTCCTCTCGGCCCCTGATCCTCAAACACCCGGGACTGTGTCAGTGCTGTGCCCATCTGAGGTGACAACAGCACCTCCTCACCGTACACCAAGGCATCTTTGTTAAGAACACGTAGGAAAGCACATACCTCATTTCCCCACAGCGTAGCTGTCACCAGTTTCCCCGATGTATCCATCAGATGCACGTTCCTCTTTGAAACCTCTCTATTGTTAGCTTTCACTGTAATTTTAGTGACATCTTCGTAGCTCTTGCAAATTCCAATTACATCTGAGAAACAGTTACAATTTAGAGTTACTCAAGGGTCACAATTGGGGAATACAAGATCACAAGAGAAGAATTCAAACCTACTGTCAGATTTTTACCTTGTATCCCGGTTCCCTATTGAAATGAAATCTGATATGGAAATTAAGTGTATTATGGTAGGAATGTTCCACTACAGAACTCTTCAGTGCTTTAATTTTGTTGACGCAGTCATTAAGATATTCATGAATGCAAGCCTCACCACATTAGAGAGATCAAGGCATTGTACTATCTTTTCCCATCACGATCTGTCAAAGGACTTCAGTCCTCATCATGTAGCACACACTTTCTGTTAAAGCACAAGCAAGAGCCTTCAAAGTGACTGTAACACAATGAAACAACTTGTGCCTGCACATAACTTTGCAACCACAAGTTGTAACTTCAAGTCTGCATGCTCAGGTAGTAATATACCACTTTTAATATTGCCCATCTACCTTTAAAATCCCCAGCTGAACTTCTCTGAATCACAGGCATCTTGTGCCTCTGCAACCTGAGAACCCTCGCCCCCACCCAAGCCTCTGATTTTTCCGGAGTACTCTGCCCAGCGAATTACAGAAAAACAAACCTCCAATACTTCACAAAGCAAGCCAAAACAGTCATGCAGCTTGGACTTGGATGCAATGAATTATGCCAAAATCACTACAGAGATAATTAGATAGTGAAAGAAAGCAAGACCACAGAAGGTATGAAATGCACACGTGCTGAGCAAGGGCATTTTTTCTTTCAGCCTTTTTCTGTGGAAAACAGTGATCACAGTACAATAAACAACTATCACCTACTGTCTTTAGTTTGAAGCAGAAGTTGGAAGAATAATTGTTATACATTGTTAGAAAACAGGGCAAAATCATCTTAACAGGAAAATTGCCTGAGGTATTTTTAATGGCAACCATCACTGGATGATTTCAATTAAGAGATCACAACACTCATAAGCATCCCATGCTCACTACCTGCCTAGAATTCAGGACACAAAAAACAAACTTCAAAAGCTTTAGAATTTGTAATTTTTCTACTTTGACTGACCAACAATTGAGTCTTTGGGCGTGTTCTCCAATTCAGAGATGGATACAAAATCAAACTGAACAGATGGAAGATGCTGGGCATCATCACAGGGCACAACTGAAGTCTCATTAGTGAATGTAATCTCATAGTCATTCTTAACAGCTGTATATTGCTTGTTAGCAGTCTTCAAATTGCCTTTGGTAAAATAATATACCTACAGGAGAAAGCAATGAAACAGGGGATATTATCAGTAGTCAGGGAAAATAGATTGTGTTCACCTTTAAAAATCCTTGCTAGGCTCAAGTTCCTCTTTTCCAGCTCCTGTCAGTCTAAGAAAGCACAAAGCTACCATACCTTGTTCAATTCAATGAGTGGAAAAAACTTGTCTGCTTGATCGTTGAATGCAGTAGCTCTAATCTCACCCTGCAGGAAAATAGAGGAGCTGGTCAGAAGTGAAATTTAGCATGGAAAAAGATTTTTAAAAAAATAAATAAAATCTCTGCAACGTTAAGTGGCAGCAGTCCTGCAGAGACAGTGGGGTCTGCCAGGGTAGCTCCAGGCGTGTGGGAAACAAACAATGCTCTCTTCACATCTGTAGTTAGAGCTAAAATGACATATTCTACACCTGACAATCAAACCTCATATTCAAGTCTCATTAGTACATCTACAGCTTCAGAATAAAAGGCATAAGAACTACATCCATCATAAAGACACCTCTGAAAATGCCAGCAAAACTGGCAATGATGAAATAAAATTCAAATAGACCCCGCAGCTCCACAAGTTAGCACACAGTATATTGTGATGGCTCCCACTCAGATATGTCTATAAGTAAGAATTAATAACAATTATACCCTCACTAGATATAAACACTGTTTAAAAAAAAAAAAAAAAAAAAAAGAATATAGACATTATGCAGAGAAAACAAATGCCTGGTGACAACATGTTACATTATTAACCTCACATTTTACACTCAATATAATCTAGCAGAATCTTGTTTGTTTTCACGACAGAAGGCTGTAATTTGATAAGAGGTTTGACAAACTGCAAGTTCAGTTAGATTAACCAGATACCATTCCCCAAACAAACCACAGAGGAAATTTCTCACTGTTACAATAATTTGCACTCCAATTTCCTCATGAAAATTGAAAGCTTGTAACTTGGAGGTAATGCTCCTCTCACTCCCTGTTTTGTAAGGTGTAGCTCAGCCAGGAGGAGATGTCACTCTCAATCTACAGGAAACCACCACAACCCTCAGTATTAGGTTGTCAGTTTGCATAAACAACTCTATTTTGAAGCTGCAAAAATCCAGTCACACACTATAGACTTTGATGAAAAATAATCAGCAATGCTGCACATTTAAGACTTCATTCTGGATAAAAACTGGCACGTTGATGCGCAACTTAATGAACGCGGGGATGCAAGTTTCAGTTGTAATAAAAAAAATCATTTCCGAAAAATGCACTTTATTTCCTCTATTCTGTCTTCATGAAGGGTTTATCAGCATCTGGCATACATTATCTTTGTCTCAACATACGACACTTACACTTTCATCAACCAGCTCTATGGAAAAGAGCTTGCCTTCACCACGGGAGTTGCTCCACGTGCGGATCTGACCTTTCTGGGTGACACGAGCACAAATGGTCCACCTGAAATCATGCAAGAAATCACTGTGCTGCATCTCTTTACATCTTTTTAAAGAAGAGATTGACTTGACAAACCATTGAAACTGGAATGTGACTATTTAAAAGCCAGAATCTTCCCAGTGCACCTTGGCAGCTCTTTCCACTGCTTTCTGTTTTAATGGCCTAGACCATTAAAGACAGAAAGTTGTAGAGAAGGCAACAAAGCAGCCATAAAGCATCCAGTATGATAATAATAGTGAACAATCCTTCTGCACAGAAGCAGGCCTCAAATCTTTTACTCTTCTAGGGTACATTTCTCACACAGCAGTTTGCCTGCTCTGAAAAGCCAAGCCAGAACTCAAGAGCTCAATTATAGGATTCGCATTTAACTTGGGTAATCAAATCAGTTTGCATAACTTAAAAATGTCATTCACTAAATAATTACATCCTCATGCTTTTCAACAGCTCAGTAGCTGAAGTGAATAGCTTACTGAGCTGTTTTGTCATTAAGTTACCAAAAAGAAGGTCGCTTTAGGAAAAAAAAAAAACCCAGACAAGTCAATCGATTTTCAACTAAAATATTAAAAACCTATCAAGCTCAGCAGGGCAGCTGCACCAAGACAATGGCAAGGCAAATCTCAGATTGTTAAAGAGTGTAGATGAAATTTAAAAAGATGAAAAGAAGAAAAAAAAGAACACCCTTCCTCACAGAAAAAAAAAAGACAAAGCCCCAAACAAAAACCCAAAACAACAACAAAACAAAACACAACCCCAAAAAATCAAAACAAAGCCCACCAATGTTTCTATGGAAAGTTTTTTGCTTGTTTCTTCTGGGTGGTCTTGTGGCTGTTGTTGAGTTGGTTTGCTTGAACTCAACCAATAAAGCCCAAAGAATTCAATGAATTATTTGACAGAGACTCATACACAGAAAAACAAACCAAAACTATTGTTCCTTCATGCCTGAGACATGAACAAAGCCTGGCAAACCTCAAGAACTCACTTGGACTGGTATGGATTCAAGCTGGCAATCGGCACCACTTTGGCCTGAGACCCCCCAGGTGTCTTCAGGGCACTGGGAGCACTGGCTTTTCCAAACTGGTTGGAGGGAGCGTGGTACTTGGGAGCAGCAGGACCTTCCAAAAACCACAACAGAGCAGAGAGGATTTCAGCCTTGCACACAAAAACCAACTCAGGGTGCAGAACTTTGGCACCAAGCCATGGGGAGCCAACCAGGCAAAGTTCCAGGGGACACTGGAGCTCCCTGTGCCATGTGGGAACCACAGAGGGGCTTGAAGTTTGTTGCATCGTTTCTCCTCTTGGTCACAAGTGTTTTCTAGGCTGCAAAATGCTGCAGAAGAGACACTTCCAGACCTTTTAGAGTGCTTGCACTGAAGTGGAGATGTGTCCAGAGTCAACCACTCGAACACAGTTTAAGTGGCAAACAACTGTTTAGCTGTAAATTCTCTAAAATGACAGAATCACAGGGTGGTTCGGGTTGGAAGAGACTCATTCCACCCCCCTGCCAAGGACAGGGACACTTTACACAAACAACCTCACCCAGAACACCATCCAACCCAGCCTTGAACACTTCCAGGGATGGGAAGGGTTAGATCAAGACACTGCTCGGGGGAACAACTAAGGAAAAATACCCCACAAACATTTTTTTTTGACATAAAGTGATAGTGCTAATTCTAAACTCAATCTTGTCAATGTATATGCAAAAAACTCTTGTGATCAGCTTCAAGCAAGGAAGGAGAAGCTTGTTTTTTTCTGCTGCAAGTTTCTAAGCAAATGTCAAAATTTTACTATTTAAAAATCCTTCCTAAACACAGGGGTAAAGAATACAGACAAGTTAAAGCAGCACCAAGAATTAGGATTGACAACTTTTTAGCTCAAAAAAAAAAAAAAGTCTACAGCCTGACATTTAAATCGACTGCATCTTTCAGTATCTCACTGAAATCTTGATCAAAAAAATCACAATTTTAGATGTACTATCAAATAATTTCAGTCCTGTACTGCCTAAAATGTTTGGCCTCTATCTCAGCATTGGTAACACACAGTTGGTGACCAACTCCAAACTGCAGCCTCGTTTGGGTTTCCACAGAGAACTGTTTAAGAATGCAGTGTAAACTGAATAAAGTTGGGGTTTTGGGCTTTTTTTTCTCTTAGGGAAGAAAAGGAACAACTTTCCCCCCCTTTTATAATAAAGTATAGAATTCTCTTGAGAGAATTCACCTTGTCAAGCTATGGGTTACTCCTCAGTGGAGAGTTTCTTGTGCAACACCACTAGAGAAAGGATTTTATTTAAACTGAAGCTGTAGTTTCTCACTGATCACATATCAGAATTCCTGCCCAGGATGACTCTTACCTGCTCCAGACAAATTGCCATTTTGTTGCTGTGGTTTGCTGGGTGCTGGATTTCCTGCTGGAGCTGCAGAACGTTGCCCTTGTCCTGGTAATTAAAATGGAAAGAAACCATAGAGTAGGGAGCACGGTAATTAAAAATACTCTTTTAGGAAGTAAGACTTGCATGCAAAAAAAAAAAACAACAAAACAACAAACTAAAACCACAGAGAACATGCTAAAATCCACATATTTAAGACACAGGAGCAGCAAACTATCTGTTGAACATTACCATGAAGGAATTCCAGTCAGATTTTTTTCCTCAAGCAACTGCTTTCTACTTGGAAAGAACTCAGGGCTGATGGTGATTTAAAAGGACAGCCCTGAAGTAATCTTGACAACTTTTCAGTGTTTATCAGCTGCTATTGCTCTGACAGGTAGTTTCTGCTCCTACCTAACAGCTAAAATAAAAAAACTGTTGAGAATTCTGTCTCATCACTCAGAAAGGGCCAAAAATCCACTGGGTAAAGTCAAATCTGAAGTTAACCCAAGACAAAGAAAACACCTGCTGCATTTTATTTCTGAAATATGAAGATGTTTAATGTGGGGGTGATGGAGTCATCACTTCAGAATTCACCAGGGCCCTCTTGGCACACAGTAGTAAATTGCTTAGGGAGCAAGGTGATGCCATAGTAAGAACATTGTCTATTTTTTTTAGATTTCAGGACTTTTTACTTGCTCTAAATTAATGATAACTTACAAGGGAAAGAGCAGACAGGCATATCTAAAGTAAAAGACTATTAAGTAAAAGTCCATTAAAAGACTAATTTGAAATTTGAATTCCTTTACAATATAATTTGCCTCGAGATGAGAAAATATCCAACATTTTTGTCCTTTTGGACACAACTAATCCTTAAAGTCTTGCTTTGCAGGGAGACCTAGGCCTGAGCAGGCAGATTTGGGATGTAAGGAGGAAGGTGACCAGAAAAAGTGGAAAAGAAGGTCAGACCAAGCTTGTGGAGCACCACGAGGAACTAAAGCAGAGAATCCCAGGACAGAGGGATGGCACCAAACTACGGGAAAGGAGAAGCAACACAAAGAGAGCTCAGTGTGGTGTTGCCTGATGTGGCACAGTCTCCAAAGGTAACCCTCTGGTTATTTTTAATCCCAATTCCAGGTCCTAGCACAAAGCCCAATCTGCTCCTCTAACTTGCCGCAGTAGAGTCACATCGGTGAACTGGTGACAGTCTCCCTGGCAACAGCGTGACGTCAAACAGCAAAATGTGTATTTACTGCAGGTTCCACTAGATGGAGGAGCCAGGTCTCCCCCTTGCTCAGTGGCCTCAAGTGCTCAGAGGGTCAGCACTCCACACCCAAATTCATTTTGTGCAAGGGAAAGTGGAAAAAAACCCAACAGGACGCATTAAGAGAAAAATACGTCTGGTCAAGGGAGGAATATTCAGGAGGAACAGAATGTGGGTATGAAACAAAAAGAGGTTTCCTTATTACTTTTGTTCCAAATATGATTTTTTCTGTCGGAATTTGTGATTAAAAGAAAAAAAGACCACTGAAAACCAAATCAAAGACCACCACATCCATTGGAACACGTGTGCGTTATGAAACACAAATTCACATTTTAATGGCTGCCTACCCACAGCCGAGTGTTTCTCAACAGAGTAAGAATAAATTCACACATCTGTGCATGTGTTCCAATACAGAAGTAGCAGAAATATCTCTCCAATTTTCTCGCTTGGAGAGCCTAGGGACTCCTAAACTGTGATTTTTGGTGGCTGGTGGCCTACAGATCACTTAAAGTGCTCAGAAAACCGAGGAGGCTGCCTGGTTTTTGCTGTTAGTTTTTATTAGCAGGAGGTGAAAAAAGCAGCTGAAATACCTGCTCACATTTCTGCTGTATATGGTGGGTTAGGCAAACCCAAGACCTTTGCCTGCAACTGCCCCACAGCCCACTCAAAGGCAGTAACTGTGTACAGGAACCCTCAGCTCCCAATAATTTGTCACCTAGAAGTGACACAGTGCCACAAGACCTGCCCCAGAACTGAGCAGCAGGGAAGGGAGAAAAGGGAAAAAAATCCACACACCTAAATCAGGGCAGTGGGAAGGGCAAGAATAAGGAGTTCCAGTGAATTTGTAAGTACATAAACATTTCAACGTGGAAAGATTAATGACAGAAGTTAAACATAAGTAGCAAGTCATTGTCATAGTGAAAAGAAAGTCCAGCAGCAGAGTAATTTCAATGAGATTAATGACAGTAATGACACAACCAGTCTTCAACAAGAACCAAACTGCTCAGTCTTAATTTTCAATGCTATTATGAGAGGCTGCCTGAAAAGTTTTTATGATTTGTAATAAGAAGATTGTGTCTCCAGCTTCCTTGTTAGGCAGATTAACCACCTACTGCTCCCATGTAAAGTGGCCAAAAGCCAGCTTCTCACCCCCCTGGGTCCCACTGTGCTATTACAGTCTGAAAAAGAATATTCCTTAATCCTAGGTCTGGCAGTCTGAGATCTGTATTTCAAGGAAAAGCAAAAGTAGGGCTAAAAGATACATTTTTTAAATATCTTTTTTTTTTTTTTTTATGGAAACCACAAAATACATGTAAGATGCTAATTTTGCACTAGCTGAGTGTCCCTCAAAAATGTAATTTCTTAATATACACAGGAACTTAAAGAATATGTAACTTGAAATACACACCTCTGCCATTTCATCAAGGCCTTCATGACAAATCTTTCAGCCTGCAGAGCTGCAAGGCTGGGTTAAGTTTACCTAATCTAAACTATTACCATCTTCTGTATCAAAAACCTTATTTAGTATCAAATAAAAGGGTATGAAGTTGTCAGAATAAGATCATTGTTAAAATGAAATACACATCACATCCTATTTGGCATCTTTTATCTTGTGCAAGCCCACATATATTATGACCACAGACCTGTAACATCTCCAAGAAGAGTTTAGTTTTGAAACCTTCACTGCAGAGTATTTTTGTAAGTCCAAATGAAGAACACAACTTTGATCAAAGTAATGGTAATTTTACCAGAATTTATACTTAAAGGTATATTTTCAGCTCAGTTCTGTCAGATAACCACGTTCTCAGTGGTTTCTAAGCAACAACATAACTGAAAAACACTATAGTTCACAAGCTCTTGTATCACATAAGCAGGGAAATGGGAGAAAGGCACAAAACAGTCTGCTCAGTAGCTATTCTGAAAGTCTTGGTCTCTACAGCAACTGTGGGACTAAACCATAAAATCTAAGATGTCAACACATTTTTTAAACAGCAATTAGCTAAGTAACTATCAAAGGAACAAAGGATTCTTTAGGCTCATTTAACAAACGCCCTTCTTAATTCCCTTGGAAAAAGTTAATGAAGAAAGATGTCTTTGCCTTTGTAACAGAATAGATTTTTAACCAGAAGAGCAATGTACCTACCACCACTGTTTGTCCAAACTATTCTACAAAAAACTCTTGCCACTAATGTGAGGTCCCTTAGTAATAAAAATACATTAGTTCACTTCTCTCAGGATAAAAAAAAATCTTCAGGAAGAGCTGTTTGCTGTTAAATTCCAGCCATTATCTGTGTATACATCACTGACAGAGCTGTTCAAATATTTTCTTTAAGTGCTTATAATTCTCCCTCCTTTTTAAAAGATCAGAATTGGAAGAGCAGAATAGACTTTTGAACATTCTCAGAGGGAAAAATGTTTTAATTTAAAAAACCATTTGCATGAGAATTGCAAGCTCAGCACACAAAAATGAAGAACACAGCTATTTATGCAACAGAACAGCTCTAAAGAGATTCATGGCAGGTCAGATTAAGGTCCAGCCAGTGCCTCAATCCTTTTTCAGCTGGGCATGGTAGGAATGGGTGCTTAGGGAATTCTGGGCTCTCCTTGTTTTCATACCAGTCTCTCATCTATGTACTTGGAACTATCTAAGTTTTAGTGCTTCCTGCACCTAACATTCATGCAGAGGATGTATTGTTATGTTTAACAGCCTTTAATGGATTTCTCTTTCACATCTAATTGCTTTTTGAACCTGTGCCAATTTTTGGCACCTACCTCCACAAGTTTCATCATTTAACTATGCAGTTTAGGGGTGTGGTGCAGCCTTTGTTTTACAACCACTGCCTGACAACATGAGAGCTAAAGAGCATCAAATGAACATAGAAAAGAGAGAGAGAGAGATTCATCATTCTTTATTCATCCCCTCCACGCCATCTTAGACTTTTACAGATCATTATTCCATCTTCCTCCTCCTGTTTTCTTTCCAGACAGGACAAATTTACAACCTATTTGATTACTGATTATGAGGAGACATAAAATAGCTTCCGCTTACTTACTGGAACTCGAGGTAGAGACCACTCACTACAATAAAATCCTGTCAAGGTTATAAGGTATGGATGCTCCAGATACCATGGAGAGACTCAAGCTTCAGCCATGGTGCAGAGTTTATTAAAATAGGAACAACCCTCAGTTTGTGTGACACAAATAAAAAGGATTTTCAAGATCTGGGCATCACTACTCCAAGCATGAAAAAACCTGAACATGTCTGGCTGTTTTTTTCAAGTAAAAGAGAGAAGCTGAAAGGCTCTCTGAGCTGACAGAAAAGTATTTGCTTACAGATACTCACCTTCATTGTATGGCTGGGGATTACCAATAGGCCCACCAACCTGATCAGCAGTTTGCAGGACATTTACATCCATCAGGATAACCACTCTCCTACAACACAGAACAGACAGCAAATAAAGACTCACTCCCCCTGCAACTCCCATCTCTAAACATCCTCGGCAGCAGCTGAGAACACCAAGCATTACGAAGCTGATTCTTTGGATAAAGGATCTGGGAGACAAAAAGCTCTCCACTGTCAACTAAGCCCTCTCTTGGGAGACAAGTAAGCTTGAAACAATATCACACTGCATCAAGGACAGGTGATGGCAGGCTGAACAGGCAAAAATAGCTTGAGAAATCACTATGTTTTAACAGTAGCAAAACCAAACCAGATTTTTATTCCCTGCCTCAAAAGTTGCTGTCATCTCCCCAGAAAAAAAAAGAATACAATCCTTAGTTCATATCCTGCTAGACACATACATCGTTTTTCTGTAATAGTTTCACCTGGATCCTTTCTCAGTTTGCAGTATCCCATCCCCTCAAATTTTCCTCCTATCCTATTTCCTCAACTTTTAATAAAAGAGCAGATTCCACAACACCTAAGTAACACAGTATCTTTTACTGTTTCTTTTCAACAGCAGGTAATTTTAAGGAAGCTTTGTACAAATATTTGGAGTATTCCAGCTGGAGTTGGAGTACTGCCACTTGAAACTTTATATTTCTAAATCACTGCACCAGATATATCTGACCCCACTAGAGATCTGCAACTTATTTCTTCTGTTACTGGTGTTGTGTCCTGCATCCTAAAGCCTGAGTATTTTCAGATAATCCCAACCAAAAAGCACTTGGCCTCTGCTTAGCCACAAAGCACAGAGCCCCCACTAGTGCAGCTGCCTTTCTGTAGGGCTGTACTTAAAGATTAACACAAATACCTTCCATCTTTCAGGCTGTTGACAATGAATCTGTTAACCTGGCAGATACACCAGGCTGACAAGCGTTCCTCTTCCACCAGGGAGTTCAGCTGTGTTGCCAACATGAATGCTGCAGGAGCAGAAGGAAAATATCGAAACAATTCACAATGACAGTTTTAAAAGGGGCTGCCCTGGCTGGCCACACCTTTTTCAGACAGGCAAGTATTGCACTGGGTCTACAACTTGTCAAAGAAAACAGTGCAACTGCTAAGAAGTCACCAAAACTGACCAGAAACAATACTTTATTTAATCCCCACACTTCAGAGTGCAGTGACAGCTAGAATGATTGTATATCAAAGAACTGAGAGGAAGATTAAGGTAAATTACTTTAAAATCAACGTTACATGTATAGGTTTCTGTATTTTCATTATATCCTGCAGGAAGTTGATTGCTTATATTTTACAAAGTTCCAAAAGTCAGAGAATTCAGCTAAATGACAAAATGCAGTTGCACAGTTCAGAGGCTGTGGCCCAGTGAAAAAACACATTTTTAGCACTTTGCACCCAGTCACCAGACCAGGAACTTTATCACCCTTAGCATCTCCACACTGAGAAAAACCTCACAGCAGCTTGTCATACTCACAGGAAAGGGTGTTCACCCCATCACTCATCAGCACTCGGTAACGGGGGGGCCCGGTTCCTGTGGCAATGGCCCGTGTATTCTGCAGGGAAAAAAAAAAACCAAAAAAATAAAAAAAACAAAAACCAAGGCTGTCAGTTCACACTTGTTCAGAAACTTTTCTAGAACAGAAAACGACATCAACAACAAGTGACTTAGCTATTTCACTTTTATGAACACAATATCTATGGCATAGCCCAAGCAATGTAGAACAAAATTAGAAGTAAAGCAGCCTTGCTGGGCTTCTCTGCAGAGGCTGCACTCAGGACCCCACATGCAGCCGGTGAGGGAAGGGACAGTACTCACTATGACTTGCAGCACGGGCTTGGAGACCTCCTCCCCTTGCATTATGGCCTAGAGAAATGAAAGAGACGCTCAGAAATGTGCCACCGCCTCGCTCGGGAACCCCTCGCCACCCACAGTGACAGAATCACAGAATCAATGAGCTGGACGCCTGAAATCACCGGGCCCAACCTGTGAAGGGCTGTAACAAAGAGCTGAGGAGGATCTGCCGTGGAAGAGCTGGGTGTGACTGGACCAGGGTCCCCCCCCCGGGACCAGGCCCAGCTCCGGGCCTGCTTCTCCCGCTGCCAAGGCCCGACTGTCACCTCCCACCCTGAGCAGGACAGGTGCATCTCAGCCCATCCCGAGCCGCTCACCGCGATGGCCCCCTCGCTCAGCCGCCCGCTCATGGTGCCGCTGCCGCCAAATCCTCCCGCCGCTACCGCCAAATCCTCCCGCCGCCGCTGCCGCCACCGCCTTCTTCCGGTGCCGCCTGACGTCACATCGTGTGTCACCCGCCAGCACGGCGCTTCTATTGGCTGTGCAGCGCCGTACGGCGGAAGTGTCCCTGTGTTCCTCACAGGGATGCGCTGGGCGCCGCCATGGCGGTGGTGGCGCTGCCCGCGGCGCGGTGGCGGTGATGGCGCTGCCGGTGGCGGAGTGGCAGGGCCGCACCGCCCGGCTCTGGGCCGCGCTGGATCCGGCGCTGCGGGAGCGGATGGCGGCGGCTTCGCTTCACGACGCGGTGCGGCTGGGTTGCGACCTGCTCCGGTGAGGCGCGGGCGGAGCGGGTCCGGCGCAGGGCAATGAGGGGAGTGGGGGACTGGAGCATCTCTGTTAATGCGTATAAATGAAGGGGGTGTCAAAGGATGAACTGGGCTCTGCTCGGTGGGCACGGGGCAACGGGCAGAAAGTGATACCGAGATTCCATCCGGATGAAATTCCACCTTTCTACCTGACCGGAGGTTGGAGGTTGGCCTCGTCTCCCAGGCCAGTGACGATAGGACGAGAAGACACAGGCTTAAACTTAACTTGGGAAGGTTTAGGTTGGACACTAGGGAGAATTTCTTCGTAGAAAGGGTGATGAGGCGCTGAGGGAGGTGGTGGAGTCACTGTTCCTGGAGGTGTCTAAGGAAAGATTGGACATGGCATTCAGTGCCATGGTCTGGGTGGCAAACTGGGGATCCGTCACAGGCTGGACCCGATGACCTCACAGGTCTTTTCCAACCTAATTAATCCCGTGATTCTGTGGATATGAGGAAAATCTTCTTCCCTGTGCAGTGACCACGTACAGATTGAGATGTGGAGTCTCCCTCACTGGGGATATTCCAGAGCCCTCTGGACAATCCACAAGGATCATCCGGCCTGAGCAGGGAGGCTGGAGCACACCATTCCAGACTGATTTTTGGTGCTGACCCCATGTCCCACAGGACCGAGCAGGAGGAGGAGGCAGCCCTGGTGCAGTTGTGTCTCCAGACACCCACGGACAAGAAGCCGGAGGCTGCAACCTGGTACCGGGAGCAGGGAAACCGGGAATTCAAGCAGGGCCAGTACCAGGCTGCCCTGCGGCTCTACTCCAAGGTAGGTGTGGAATGAGAGGATCCCACAACACCTCACAGCCAAAGGGATCCCCAAGAGAGGGTCCTGCAGCCCCTCAGGGTTGGAGGAGCAACTCTCCCCAAAGAGGGGATCCTGCAGGTCCTGCTGAGAGGGTCCTGTGAGGGATCCCCTGAGGCTGCAGCAGGTCTCTGGTCTCTGCAGGCAGCATCCCACGAGCTCCCTGGGAGCCCCGAGTTGTCTGTGTGCTTTGCCAACCGCTCAGCTGCTCTCCTCCATCTGGGGCACTTTGAGGTAAGTGGGGCCAGGGCAGCACTCACCCCACAAGGTCCTAGGTGCCCCTGAGGTGTTTGTTAGAACAAGAGACAGCAGATCAGATGTGCTTCCCAAGCTGTGCTTAAAGCATCCATAACTCAACTTTCTGAAGGGCTCCTACTTTGTTTCCATGTCAGGATGCTTTATTTGTAATTATTATTATTATTATTATTATTATGCACGTGGAATTTGCTGATTAACACACAGAATTGTTCCATGAGACTGTCTTAGGTGGAATAAAAGAACACAAGCTGGTTTTCAAGCCGACTTAAAAGGCCTTATCTTTGTTACTAGGTTTGTTTGGAAGATATTTCCAGGGCTGAAAGCCATGGCTATCCAGACAGGCTGCTGCCCAAGATCCTGCTGCGGAAAGCTGAGTGTCTGCTGTGCCTGGAGAGGTTGCAGGATGCACAGGATATCCTCAGAGTTCTGGAGAATAAAATTTCTCTGGATGGGGTCATGACTGCACACCTGACATGGCTAAAAAAGTTAAGTCAGCTGAAGGTTAAATTAGGTGAGAAAGAGAGGTGTCCAGAGCCTGCACCGGAAGGACGTGGTGGCATTCAAGGGGAGCCAGAGATCTGGGAAGAGAACAGCAGCATTTCATGTGCATCTTCATCTCTGAGCTTGAGCTTTGATGCAGAGAGAGGACGTCACTTGGTGGCCTCCCAGGACATCGTGCCAGGACAGAGCCTGGTGAAAGAGGAGGCCTTTGTGAGTGTGCTGTGCCCTGGGGAGAGCCTTCCTCTGCAGCATGGTGACACAGCGTGGGACACTCGAGCCACCAACGCAGATCTTTACTGCCACCGCTGTCTGAGGCAGCTCCTGGCCTCAGTGCCTTGCCAGGGCTGCAGTTATGCCAAGTACTGCAGCCAGGGCTGTGCAGACATGGCATGGCAGCAGTACCACAGGACAGAGTGTCCCCTGGGTGCACTGCTCCTCACACTGGGGGTCTTCTGCCATGTAGCCTTGAGGACTGTCCTGCTGGCAGGATTGCCAGAGGTCAGCAGGCTGGTGGCATGGTCCCACCGTGGACACAAGAATCTTCAGAATGCTGAGGCAAGATGCAAACCTCTCAGTGAGGCAGCAGCTGCAGGAGCTGGTAGCAGAGGTATCCCTGGGTGTGGCAGCAATGGTCGGTACCAGAGTTCTTACCAAGCTCTGTTCCACCTTTTGCCCCACACTGAGCAGCACAGCCCTGAGCACAAGTTCCTCTGCACACTCAGTGTGGTAGCTATATGCAAACAGCTGCAAGCAGCTGGCCTGGAGGCTGCTGTGTTGAATCAGGAATCACCTCAGCATTTGTCCAAACCAAAAACATGTGAAAAAACCTCAGATGAATTATCCCCAGAGCTGAAGACTGTGGCAGAAGCAATGCTGAGGCACGTGTTGCAGCTGCAGTGTAATGCACAAGCAATCACTGTAATGCAGGAGCTGGGTAAGATAAAAAAAAATATTTAAGCCCTACCATGCTGTCACAGAATGGTTGGGGTTGGAAGGGACCTCTGAAGAGGATTCAGTCCAAACCCCCTGCCTAGACAGGGTCACCTGGAACAGGAACTTGTCCAGGTGGGGTTTGGAATGTCCCCAGACCTCCCTGGGCAGCCTGTTCCAGTGCTCTGTCACCCGCAGTGGAAAGAACTTTTTCCTCATGTTGAGATGGAACTCCTTGTTTGATTTGTGGCCATTACGCCTCATCCTGGCACCAAAGAGAGTCCATCACCATTCTCTGACACCTGTATTTGTGTATGTATTGGTGAGATCCCTTCTCAGCTTCTCCAGACTAACCAAGTCCAGCTTTCTCAGCCTCTCCTCATAAGAGGGATGCTCCAGACCCTCTGTCACCTCTGTGGCCTCCACTGGGCCTTCTCCAGTTGCTCCTCTTTCCTGTCCTGAGAGGCCCAGGACTGTTCTCTCGTTGCCCATCTTCCTTGTGTGACATGAAGAGATTGAATTCTCAGCTGTAAAAAGCTCCCACTACAGATGGAAATGACTTGTTTAAAATTTAATGGCTTATCCCATGCTGGCCTGTTCTTTGGTGCACATGCAGAGTGTGTTTAGCTGTTATTTATTGCAGCAATATACCAGGAACCTTTCTGCTGCTGCCTGCCATCGGTCACAGTGCTCATTGCAGAAATTGTGTGGGTTTGTGAGCATTCAATCTCAATCTGCTTGCTTTCCCTTTGTCTTCAGGGCCTGGAGATGGGGCTGTTGTAGATAAGAAGCCTGTGAGGCTGGCAACAGCCTTCTTCCCTGTCCTCAGCCTCCTGAACCACTCCTGCTGTCCCAATACCAGCGTGTCATTCAGTGGGACAGCTGCCACTGTCAGGGCGTCTCAGCCAATCTCAAGTGGCCAAGAGGTTTTACATTGCTATGGTAAGTCCTGATTCTGTGTTTGTCTCAAGGCACAGACATCACTCACCTCTCCTCATCATGCTGATGGTTACTTATATCATAATTCTCATGTAATTCTCATCTAGTATTGCCAGAGTCTTTGTTTAGCAGCCTTGATCAACATTTCATCTCTTAAGCCCACTGTTAGATTTTCCATCTCCAGTTGTGTCCTCCCCAAAATATACCTAGTCTCAATTGTAACAAAAATCCATTTATGATATTAACAACTGTACCTGTTGAGAGATCTCTGCCCTTGCCATCCTTGCAGGGCCCCACTGGTGTAGGATGAGGGTTGCTGAGAGACAGCAGCTTCTCAGTCAGTATTTCTTTGAGTGTCGCTGCCGGGCCTGCCTCGAGGAGTTAGAGTCTGGTGTCAACAGTGTGCTGTCCATCAGAAATTCATTCTGCTGTCCCAAATGCCAGGCTCAGATGCAGGTAATTCTCCACAGTTATGATTGTGCAACTTACTAGGATGTGTAAGGTTTGGGTCTGGGAAAGCCAAGAGGTGAAGACTTCACTTTGATCCCTGCTCAGAAGCCAAAAGCCCTTATTGAGTCAAGACAGTGTCTCACTGTTTCTTATAAAATCAAGTAAGCTGCTAACAGTTTATTAAAAAATCACTTGGTTTAATGAATACAGCTGAGAAACAATTTAGCATCTCTAACCCAGAGCTAATGCAAATGGAGAGTAAGCTTTGAGCTGAACGTGAGCAGCAATGATCACAAGGGTGATTTCCACAGGGAGAAGAAGGCACACTCTGTTGTTCAAATGAAGCTTGTGCAACCTCAGCCAGCAGACATCGCCTGTCTGGCCGTTTACAGGACCTTCAGCAACAAATCAAGAAAGCTTTAGACCTGCTGAGAGTCGGGAAGGCTGGTAAGGCTCAGCTTTGTGCCCTGAGGTCAGGAGCTGAGGAGCCCAGCTCGGGACAGGAACCATGAGATGGCACTGTTGCTCCTGCCACTGAGGTGCTGTGACATGTGGCCTGGTGTCCCTGGGGAATTCAGCTTTAGATTATTTTATACCCCCTGATCTGGGTGTTAATCTAAGTCACATATTGTTCCATAGTAAAGTAATTAAATAAAAATAAATCAGGGTAACATTGGAGTTGGGCATTCCCAGGCTTTGTTTCCCTGGAGGGAGTTGGGCCAACGCTGGGGTAGAATAAGCAGAGGTGAAGATGAAGTCAGTGTTGAATCCTAACCCAACTCAAATCAGCTATGTAGCATGCAAAGATGCAAAGATGATATTGGATTGATTTTATTTCATGGATCATGGAAACCTGGGGATTGGCCACAGGGTGAATTTTATAACTTTTTTTTTAATAGATCAGGCTATCAAAATGCTCCTGAAGTGTCAGATGGATGCTGGAACTTTCTTGTCTCCAGAGCATTTGCTGATGGGAGAGATGGAGGATCATCTGGCACAGGTCTATGCTACTCTAGGTATGGCATTGTCCTTTCACTATCCCATGTTTCCTGAACTTTGAATTTAACATGAGCAGCTTTGTCTTGGACTGACCCTCATTTTTTTTCCCTAGTTTTGTCAGCAGGGCTCTCTGAAAGACCAAACCTGTGTTCCCAGCAGCCAACGAACAATTCTGTGCTCTCATGTTCTTTTAGATTCCCTGTCCTGGTTCTATGGACAGAGTTCACCACATCCTTTGGGTGGCAGTAACTCTAGGAAGAATTTATTAATTTCTTGGTTTTTGTTTTGCTTTGTTTTTCCATCAGGGAAGTGGCAGGAAGCAGCCAGACACCTGAAGAGGAGTATTGAGATTGTGGAAATGCACCATGGGCCATCAAGTGTAGAAACAGGCCATGAACTTTTCAAGCTGGCACAAATCCTCTTCAATGGGTGAGTTTGGTTTCATCCTCTGTCCCTGCACCACTCCTGTGTGTCTGGCACAGTATCAAGGACACAGGGCAGTCTAGCACAGCTACTCTCTTAGGAATCTGTTCCTCTCCTTTGTGCCTGTCTTTTTCTTCTTCCTGGCTCAATTTATTCCCTGTCCAATTGTTTTGTTCTGTCAACTCATCACCCTTGGTGTTTATACCTCAGTTGTATAATATTGCTGACATCTTCTCAAAGGAGGGAATGAAATCCTCTTGCTTTATTGGCAAGGAAATCCCCTGACTGCTTCTGAAAATCTCCTCACAACTCCCTTTAACCAAATTAATTTCAGCAGGAGCTGCTGTAATGATGTAGTATGTTCCTGTATACTCAGAGATGATGTGTTCAGATTTTGCCCATCTCCTTACCTTTCCACCCCCTCATCCTCCCTTTGCAGCTGAAGCAGACACAATTTTCCTGCTGCTGGAAGGCAGGGGAGGGTGGGATCTGTAACCATGAACAGGTTTAGGTTTTTGTTAGGGAGGGCTTAAAGGCTGTGTAAGTCAAGAAGCTGAATTGTTTTGTATGGTGTGTTCTTATTATCTTCCTCTTTCAGATTTGCAGTTTCTGAAGCTCTGAGCACAATTCAAAGAGCAGAGGGGATTTTGTCAGTGCACTTTGGTCCTCAGAGTGCTCAGATCCAGGAACTACAAGAGATGAAGGCCTGCCTGTCACAGCTTCCCAGAAACATCCTTCAGAGGACTTAATTTCCTTGTCAAAGGAAGCTGCAATGTGATCTTTCATCAAAGCTAAGTGTCATGTGGTAAGGTAGTCATGTAGTACAAGCTGGAAAATCATGTGTAACAGCAACTTGAATGAAGTCTTGAAATTCTCTTTGGTGAGCCTGTTGTAAATAAAATGACCAATTCTAACGTGAGAGGTGTGTGTGTGGTATGGTGGGAACAGAGGCTGTTGTGTAAGTTCTGCGTGTGGGATGCAAGCAAATGTTTGAGTTGCTTTTGTGTGAGATGTGACTCTCCCCTGTGTGATGCCCTGTGCATTATGAACATACAGTCATCCAGAGCACGTTGCCTTCTATTTTTAATACGGTGAGGCACTTTCCTTCTTGCCACTGTCAAGTGGAAATGGTTGAAAGGGGTGAGGCAAACTTACAGTCTGTTAAAGGGGGCACTGCAGAACTTTGAGGGCTCCAGCACGGGTCTGTCAGTGATGAGGGATTCAGAATCAACAAGTGGTGTCAGGTTGGAAAACAGAATGGGGAACAATGCAGCATACACCAGATAATGTTTGCTTTCAGGACACAGAACTGCATTCCTCCTCTGGGGAAATTGGGAGTGTAGGCAGACAACCTTTCAAGGGAGAATACTTGGGCTTGCTGAGATTAATAGCAAAAGCTCTTTTATTGCAGCATAAAGGCATAAGATTTGCAAGTTGTGTCTTTGTGCAGCAGAGCAGGGAGCCAGTATCCCTCCCAATATCACCCTTTCCATATGGGCCCTACCACTGCAGATTATTGTGAAGGGATCTAAACACCCCTGGGATCCAGGATCTTGCCAATGAAGAGGAGGGTCCCAGTGGTATCATCCCTCAGTACAAGAAGGAAAGGTCTGTCCACGTGGTATTCTATGGGGAAGGTCAGACGAGCAGCATTGGCCCCAGGGTTTGGTGTGGATCTTTCCCCATCCTCACTAAGCTCCAGCACTGCCTTGTGTTGCACATGAGATAGTCTCAGTGGTTTGGCAGAAATCTTGGAGAAATCAGGTGATGTAAAAAGTGTTTGGAGCCCTGGAGAAAAAAAGAGAAAGTTGCATTAGCTGAAGGCATGAATTGCAGAAGGGGGAGCAGCACTAAGGTGTGATCCATGAGGGCAGGGAGCTGCATCTCAGCAGCACTGTATGAGCTTGGTGAAGGGATGTGATAAAAAGCTGAAAAGTCCTGGATGAAGGTGATTTAGTTGCTGGTGAAATCTCCACAAGCATAACTAAAAACCCACCAGCTTCATATTCTGAGAGCAGGAAGCAATTTGACCCCTGCTTTGAGCCCTGGCAGCCTGCACAGGGGATGTGATGCACATACTTGTCTCCTTTAGTGTGCTGTCAAGTGCCTCTTCGTGGTTCAGCTTTAGTTTGGGCAGGCTTAGCACAGCGTGGACTGTCTTCAGCTCCTTGTCCACATCGTGGACAAACTCAGAAGTGAGGCTTTCCTCAATCAGAGTCATGTTCTGGGTCACCTTCGTGGGCAGGAAGAACATGGCACTGACTCCCTCTGTCAGGGGCAGCTGGGCAATCTGCAAGGTCAGAAATAAGAGAGAGATAAGAAAGGGTCACATCAATAATCACAGTTTTACCCATCCTGCACCAGGCAGAGAACTGATTCTCAGGCTGGAATCTCAACCTTTTGAGTGAACATTTGATCTTTTTCCCTGTTGGCTTTTATCTGACATGATGCTTCCTGACACTTCTGGCTTTTTCCCCAGGCTTTCATCCATCCTTGCTGCACTCTTCCTGCTATGGAAGTGCTCTCACCTTCTGAATCCTGCAGCATTGCTTTGGGGAATTCTCACTGGAACACCTTTGAGCTCATGCTCCAGAGAAAGATTGGTTGAAAGAGGTAGAAATGGAAAAGTTTTGAAAGGCGTGCCCTGCCCTTCTTGCCCAACTTTAAGTCAAGCAATACAAGCTGGTAGGACCTGGGTATAATTTAAATTTTGGATTGCTTGTGCATAGCCTGGGTAGAAGCAGGATATCCTAAGAATCAACACACCACCTTTCAAAATAGGCATTGCAAAAGTAGCTGATGGGAGGAGCAAGACTGGAACGGGTTAACAGGTAGGTGTAGCTGAACCTGCTCCTCAGTAGGTTTAGGAGATCTTAGGCAATATTTGGTGTCTGACCTTGCAGTTGAGTTCTGAGTCAAAACCATATCTCAGGATGGCTTTGGGGTCTGACATCATGGACACCTTCACAGTTCTGTCCTCGTCCAGGTGGAAGTCATTCAGGGCAGTCTTCTTGGTGTCAAACTTGGTTTTCCACGTCCCTGTTTTGTAAGAGAGAAAATGAAGGCTTTTCTGGAATAATAACATATGAAACCAGGCTTATGCCTGGGGCTGAATAATCTTGTGCTTTCATATACAGTATTTGTGCATTAAGGGGTTGAGGCATAACAGAGATAGAAATAGACTGATTGGAGCTACTGATTTACTGCCATCCTTGGCCCCTCCTTTTCATCTGAGAATTGGCTAAATGGCAAATAAATAATCAAGCCAGTGTGTGGGTGGAGTGGCCATTGGGAAGTCTACTTATGTAATTACAAAACTATTTTAAAGGGTAACAGTGTGTCAATGGATATAAAGTGCTTCTCTCCCCACCCTTTATTTTGCTCCTTGTCTCTAAGCAATAATTCTCCAGGACACTGGCTCACAGAGTGTTTAAGAACAGCTCTCTAGTATGGAACTGTTCCTTCTACAGTGGTAAGAAGGCTCAGAATATTCTAAGCTGTTCTTTCCCTAAATGGTAATATCCCATCACTAAATGGAGTTTTGTGAGCCTAAACTGCCTTCTCTGATTCTTACTGCAAACAGGTCAAGATTCAGCTTCCCAAGAGTAATAATTCCTCCCTCAGGACTAGTTTTGTTCAGGTAGTGTGCTTTTTTTTTCTTCTTTACTAAACATTCTCAGACATTTTCTTCTCACACTTTCTCTTTGACAGCCTGTTTGCTTTATTGGAAGTGAGAGCATTCCTTCACATCTAATACCTGCTTAATGGACTTTTTATGTGTCCAAGCACACAGCACTCTTACCCTTGAAGAAAGCAGCCCCAGCAAGGAGAATGCTGACGTCTGTGGGCATGTCCTTCATGAACCTCATAATCCTTCCCTTTGTCTGCTGTCGGACCCAGTTGTTGATTTCTTGGAGGTCCAGCTGGGTGTTGCCACTCAGTGCCCTCAGTCTCATCTTGTAGGACTTCTCGAGCTGGCTGTGAAATCCAGGCCTTGCCCTGAGTCCTGGGGAATGAAAACATGGATATTGCAGCTAGCTCCCTTATCCAAACAATCTCAAGGCAGCAGGTGGCAATCCAAGGCCCAGCAGCAGGTCTCTCATAAAATATCTGTGCCTGTTTGTCTACAGAAACTTGCTTTGAAGAGGAATATCTGAAAGCACATTAAGGAAACTGATCCAAATCCTACAGCCACCCATGCTGGAGCATGGGATAACTTCTGAAAACTGAAAATAGGAGATAAGAACTGAAGGCTTGGACACAGCCATTCCTACATCAGCCTTTCTTCTTTCCCCAGCCTGCTTTCTGAGTACAGCTTACTCAACCTATTGGATTCTTGGAACCAGCAGGTTCCAAAAGATAGCTCTTAGCATTCTCAGCAGATGTTTATTGCATGCCAGAAGCAGACATTTCAAATAGCTCTGCAAGGAATTAAACAAAGGAATATGGCTGTGTTATCACAAATAGAAAATATGATCTGTGGTTCCTGGAAGCCAGCAACACCTGCCAGACAGCCTGGAGTGAAGGCAAAATTATCAGCAAGTTTCTTTTAGGTCTTCTGTGAGTTAACTGTTCTGTCCCCAATGTCTTTGTGTGCGTGTCTGGTCTTTTATTTAAGTGCACACAAACTTTCCAGGCTTTTTCTGGAGCAGCTAGAGCATTCCATGCCCTGTCTGCATCCTGGCTCAGCAGGATGCCAGAGTCAGAGCTGTTAGTGCTGTGTTTTTATATATATATAAAAATATATATACACACACCCCAAAATAACTACTGCTCACAGCTTTTGAGGTAAAATTTTATAGAGGGGAAGAAGGACTTTTACTTTTCTCCAGGATGACTCGGGAGGCACTTTTCATGCTCTTCTCTGGCCCAGTCACACTGCTCAGGAGGTCCTTGTAGGTGTCGTGCACCTCAGCCTTGTTGAGCAGATCGTAGAAGAGAGCGCGAGAAATCACATTTTCAGTTCGTTCTCCAGCCCCTGCCAACGACCAGGAAAACATGAGGAAAGGGCTGCCAAGGCATAGGGTGAGTGTGGAAATGGGGCAGAGAACTCACCAAGTGAGAGAGCAGAAAGGGCAGTAGCCAGGCTGAAGGGGGACAGCAGCACGTTGGCCGTGGGTGTCCGGCTGGACTGCTGGCGGTACAGGTCATAGCCAAAGTTGGAGACTGCAGCTGCCAGCTTGTTCACAGGGCTCTTGTAGAATGGATCTTCCTCTTCCTCACCAGCATTGGCTCCATCAGCTCTGGCAGAGTTCTGGCAGGTCCAGGGAGTGCTTTGGTTAGATTTGCAGGTGTGGTAAACACTTCATAGACAAACAACTGCAGATATTCTATGAGCTACAGAAATACTGACTGCATCTTACAGAGAATGTGGGAACAGTTACTTTAATGCCAAAGGCAGCACTGAGTTTGAAATTCTGCCTCCTAGTCATCCCCTGATGTAACTGCTGTGGTTTTACCCAGGTAAAGCAGGAGTTAGTCTCATTATGTTGCTAAATAAAATCTCAGTAATTTAGAAGGGTAGTGCTTAATCCTTCCGTAAGAATCTCTAAAATTAAATTACCTGCTCCACATCTCTCCCTGTCTCTCTGCATATTGTCTCCTACTCACCTGCTCAGTGGCTGAGTTCTGGGTTCTGCTTGGGACAGTTAGGAGACCCAGGAAAAGGAGAACCACTGGAATCTGCATGCCTGGACAGAGTAAGAATACAACAGAAAGAGTTTGAGCAATCAGAAAAATACATCTCTACCACAACTATTCACTGTACCTGGCTGTGACAGGAGCTGCAGTGACAGATGCTGCTGCTTGTCCTTCCAGTTGTGAAACACACACCTGATCTGAGCCAGGTTTCCTTCTCTAGTTGGAAATATTCAGCCAGACTGGCCTCAGTGACTTTAAAACTGGGCAAGCGCACGTTGTGGGTGTGCCTGAACACAAAAGCAGATGTGTGTGGCCCCAACCACATTGCTGCTGGCAGTCACTGAGTGCCAAGGTCCAGAAAAGCACCAAATCATTGCTTTTGAGTTTTGGGCTTCAAAAAAGTTCAAGACTTCATTTATAAAATCCATATTGTTGAATGGGGCAGAAGCAACAGTGAGTGGTTACTGCTTTGGTATACAAATTACCTGCCTCAGGCAGTAGTTTGCTGTTTCTTGTGTCTACATGTACCTGCGTCCATCCTTTGCTTCTTATTTGCAATCTGATGAAGTAAAATAGAAGAGCTTTCTTAAAAGACAATAAGGAAACCTAGAGAAGTGAAAGGCAGAGCTTGGCTTATTCGACATTTTTAATGGAGGTGGGAGAAAAGCACCAAACTCCCCAGAGCTGTTCCTTCTGTGGAATCCACTTTTCATCACTGCAGTACTGGGATGAGTGGCCTTTCCAGACAGATCTGTGTGCTCCAGAGGGCACTGAGTAACCCAGGGCTTTGCTGTGGGTAAACCAGAGCTGCTGAAGCGTCCTGCCCCCGAGAACAGACGCCACTGAGGCTGGGCTGAAGCAATGTTTACATAGATTCCCAGAAATTAAAGGAAGAGGGTTGTATTTAACTAACCCCTGCCATCCATGCAACTAGAGAAATAGGAGGAAGAACATGTGTTTCAGATTAACTTCAGCTACAAGGAAAACACGCCTGCTGCTAGAAATACACGTGGCGACAACAGCCCCAGCTCCAGACCCTGTTCAGGCACAGTGAGAGGCAGTTTGCTGTTTCCCTTCTCTGCCTTTTCTTCCGGAGGCAGCTCTCTCTTGGAGAAAAAAGCATCACAGGGGAGGTTTTAAGCTTTCATCTGTGTTCAGCCAGTGTAACACAGAAGTGGTACCCTCTTTCCCCCATGCACTTGTATCCTGCAACCTGCTGCTGCAGAATAGGTGAGGTTTCTGCTGCAGAAGATGTGCATCAAGAGGATTTACTATCTGGTGTGTCTGGTGGTATGATAGTGGATAGGATGCTGGGATTGCTTCTGTGATTCCAGAGATTTACAATGAGATGCCCCAAGTCCTGCATGAGTCTAAGTGAACCAGGCCTTAGCAAGGGCACTGTGAGGATGCCTGTACCAAGCTGCACTCCTCCATGCTGAGAGGAAGAGGTTTGGCCCAGTCTAGCTTAGAGCTGAAGCTTTTCCATGGAGCATAACCTTTTCTCTGAAGAAAAAGAAAATAATCTCAACAGAGCCTCTGCTTCCAGCTACACTGAGCTCCTGGGAGCATGGGAGCAGAGATTGGTTTTGCAGATTGTATTGTTTTTGCCAGTACTGTCACCAGCTTCATATTTCTCAGAGTTTGCCAAAAAGCAATTTCCATTTTAAAAAGACAAAGCCTTTTGAGTTTGAATTGGCCTGAACATCTGGATTCTATTTGTATTTCTCTTAGCACACAGCCAGAAATGCAGAGAAAAGAATTTGGTTGGATCAGAGGTGGGATGGTTTCAGGCATGATATTAAAATCTGTGGCTGCCTTGAGGGAGAAGAGAAGGAGCAACAGCAAGTGATGGTACAGTCAAAAGGTACAGGAAGAAAACCTTGAGAAATGAGCTGAGAAGGATCTTTGTGTCTGGGACTTGTCGATTTGTGAAGGCCTGCAGGTGCAAAGGAAATATTTTACTTTCCACATACAGTGGTACAAGTCTCTCACATCATTCATAAGCACTTCTGGCTTCAGAGGTGCTGTGAAACAAGACCCATGAGTTCAGACTGCTCGCTCTGCTTGTTCCACAGCACCAGCTCCTGGAGCATCCTGCAACCACCAGCTCCAGAGGGTTTGACTGGCACACCATCACAGACAAAAAACGTGTTCCCAGCTGCCAGGCAGATGTTTGAAAGGCAGAAAACCCACCCCAGTTCCCGAGCACAGCTCAGCCCCGGGGGCAAAGCTGATGCTGGTGGCTCCAGATCCTAGGTGAGGTCTCTTGGTGGGAATCCCACCTGCAGGAGAACCATTCTTCCCATTTCCCAGGTCCTCTGAAAGCTGCCCAGCCCCAGCCCCTGCCCTGTGCTCCCCTGGCCGCTGGCAGTGGCACAGCTGAGCTGTCCCTGAGCTGTCCCTTACCTGGGGCTCCTCTCGGCCGCTGCTGTCCGGGCTCCCAGCGGGTGCGAGGCGAGGACAGTGTGGCTTTGGTGCAGCCACATCTGCTTTTTGCTGCTTCCCCCAGCCCAGCCTTCGGCAGGCTTCAGGTTACAGCTTCCCAGGGCTCTCTTAAAGTGCTCTGCTCCCATTTTCTGCTGCTGCCACCTTCACCCTGAATTGCACTAATTTTTCAACCCTTTTTTCCTCCCACCCCAAAACAAATCCCCGTGCTAAGGGCAGCCTGGTGGGTAAAGCACAAGAAGGAAAGGCAAACAGTCCCTGCCCTGTTTGAGCAAGACTTTTGTCCCAGCAGTTCTGCATAGGTCACATCAGGGAATTCCTTCTGTCTCAGAGGTATGGTTAATGCAGTAGTGTTTAATGGATTTATAGATTTATGTCCAAGATTTAATGGAGAGACTGTGGAAGCAGGATTCTGTTGTTTGAAGCAGTTAAGATGCTGGGAACTGCTTGTATCCAGTGATAGTTACTAGTTAACAAGAAATCATTAACTGGCTTAAAGTTTTTGGCTGTAAGGAAAGGCTAGAAAGCCAAGAACTTGTTAAAAAAGAAGATAAATTAAGATAATCTTGTAGAAGCTTTCAGAATGATAAATACTATGGGGAAAGGAAAGGGACAGAGGAGTTCCATTATTACTTTCCACAGAAGGCTCAAGGGGAGCACCCACCCGTGCACATTTAAATCAAGGGAGTGTATTTTTAAACAAGTATTATATTTTAAAACTAATGAGTTTTATCTATATGAGTTATATCTATAACTAGATATTGCAGAAGATTAAAGATAAATAGATTTGAGGGTAAAAAACCCAACCCAAACCAAATTAGTGGAAGAAAGATCCCCGGCAGGCTACCAATGGCTGGGCAATACAGCCAGAGAACAGGGGGTTTTCCTTATCCTTTGTCATTCTTTTTTTTTTTTTACTCAGCCATGGTTACTGGAAGGACCAGCACACTGGGCTAACTGGACATGTAGCTAAGCAGATCCAGCTGTTTTTGTGTTTGGAAATGCTGGAAAGGCAGGGATGTCAAGGCCCCCAGTCTGGGACATCTGTGGGCTCTCTGCCAGCAGGTAATGAGGAGCTCCTCCCCTGTGAGCACTGAGCTCATCCAGTCCTTCAGCAAAGGGGAGAGGATGTGCTCAGAGATGCATTAGCTGCTGGTTTTGTGAGCCAGGAAAGCAGATCAGGTGTGCCCTGTCATTAGTCAGTGCTTCAAAGGCCACCCCTCCTAACAAGAGGGGTAGCAGCTCTGCTCTCAGCTGCTTGTCAGCTTGCTCTGAGCAAAATCATCTGCAGAGAAAAAATTGTACTCGTTATTCTTCCATTCTCAGCACAGGAATGGGGGGTGTTGGCTGTGGAGATGTTTTCTGGTGGTTTTCATCTCTTTGTTTGTGGTGCTAAAATGCCCTTTTTGGAAGGACCACTAGAGAAGTTTTATGTCTCGTCTCTCTCTTCAAATGAAAATCCATCTGTTTAAGTACAGGTTTGGTTTTAAAACCATTTAAATCAGAGTGGTAGTTTCACAGAATGTTATTACAGACCAAAGCCAGCTTTATTCCTGTAGGTGAAGGGCATCCCTGAAATGGTGCATTAAGCTCATCTAACAAAATCAGTTTTGTTAAACCAATATAAACATTTCCCTGTTGTTCTGGTTTGGTCTCAGTGTGCTCTCTGACAGGGTTCACCTCTGCTGTGGAAGTAGTGGTGATTTGAATTTGCTCTAGGTAAGGAAAAAAAATACATCTAATATTAAAGAAACTGGGACTTATTTGATATTCTGAGCCAGTGGTGCAGATGGATAGAGCAGACACCCTGTGCTAGTCATGTCTTTTCAGAATGCAGCTCCGTCAAAATGAAAGCTTTAGCAATGCAAAGTGGAAACTCCTGAGCAGAAACATTAATATTACTTTGCATTTTACAAACTGCCTCTTCTGGAAAGTCAGTGGAGTGAAAAAGCGTCTTATGGTTGGTGTAACTGATAATTTGTTGAGCGAAGCACAGTCGTGGAGGGCTGCTGTACTGTCAAATAAGATGAAATTAATAGTTTGACAAGAATAGCTTGGAGGAGGAGTGATGGCAGCAAGACAGAAAATAGGAAATAAGAACCAAGCTGTTCAGGAAACTAAGAACAAGGAAAAGAACTTTATAAAAGCGGGAGCTGGAGGGCAGAGGCGTGAAAAGGAAAACTTGAGCTTCAAATTTTGCAGCGGTTTGCAGTGCAACAGGGTGGCACTCAGGGAGGTTACAGTAGCCAAAGACTTACCTAAGGCATGGAATGGTATTTCTGAATGCTAGGAATGAATCTGTATAAATAAATAAGCTAAAATGTTCTCTGTGGGCTAAAGCAGTGCCCTCTAGTAAGAAAGGCTGAATTCTTGTGGGTTTACTTGTTAAAATTGCAGGGGCCTGTAATTACAGCTTCTTTCTGGAGGGTTTGTGTCATTACGTTGGTTAGAGGGGTAGGCATTATCTTCGGCCATTCTTCTCCTTTTAGACTGGAAGAAATGCATAATTGGAGGTTGGAGCCAGGACTTTTTATTCCCCAAAGTCGCCTGCATCCCTGAAATTCATGGTTAGTGAGTCAGTCCTGCTCTTATGCCAGCAGATGGTGCAGACTATTCAGGGACGGAGGCTCCCAGAAGCATTCTGCTCCTTCCTTTGAGGGAAGGCAGCATTCCCAAGCCAGGAAAACACTGCCAGAAGGGTGGCCCTTGGGCTCTGTAACTGCTGCTCTGCCAGAGCAGAGCACCATCCTTTCAACCCAGCAGCTGAGGGGGTTTGGAAGCAGAAATTACTACAGAAAGGAGTTGTTTTTACAGAAGTACTCATGAGTTAGGCCCGTATTTTTAAGTGGTAGGATGGCTTGGTTGGGTGGAGGGACCCCAAAATTCCTTGACAGAATCATAAAATGGTTTAGTTTGGAAGGAACCTTAAAGATCATCTTGTTCCAACCCCCCTGCCATGGGCAAGGACACTTTCCACTATCCCAGGTTGCTCCAAGCTTTGTCCATTATTGACACTTCCACTGCCCCCCTCACCCAAAGGGAAGCTATAACAGGACACTGCCTTTTGCCAAAACAAAAGCAGTGACATTCAGCTACAGGTGTCAAAATGTTTCCTCCTTTCTCTGGAAGCTGTCCCAGCCATCCACAGCATGGATCCTGTGGAGCCAGGATTATCCCAGTGAAGAACAAATCACAGATAACAGATGCCAGAGCAGCACCTTTGACCCTCTGAGCAGATCCCAGCATTTGTCAGGTTTTACCCAAGAGAAGGTTTAAGGGCTGTTACATCCCTGCATTGCTGCTCACAGGCCAAACACTCTCCTGACCCTGTGCCACTGAGCTCATGCCCTAATTCAGGGGATTCTGCCATCTCACATCTCTGACCCAGAGAGCATTCATCCTCTGCACACTTGGCAAGGGAGTTACCCAAAGCTGGTTGGACTCGGTCCTTGGAGAGTCTTTACAGATTTGCCATTTCACCTCTGATGTTCCCTGTGACTAGGTGTAGCAAAAAGCAGATCCTTTGCCAGAGCCCCTCCTCGCTTTTCTTCTGTCATCCCCCGATTTTTTTCCTCACAGTTTTTGTAATTACTGAATTTCTCTGCCTTTTTCCTTTCTCTGTCGGGTCCTTCGACACAACACCTTCAGCAAATATAATCTGCTTTATTCTTTATTATTCTGCCAACATAAAAATTACTAAAAACACTCTATAAAACATGCCTTGAAAAATCTAGCATTACCCAGCCTCTAGAGGAAGGGCTGGAGAGAAGGATCCAAAGGGAGGGGTTTCCTACTGCAGAGCCTCCTACATCAGATCCAAATAGCCAAGGAGTGGGAAAAGGGAATCTTTGAAAAGAGCCCATGCCTGGAAGTGGCTGTGACTCATCCCAGAGAACTGGTTTCTAGTCCAGTTGCTCTGGAGGTCGTTGTCTAGGTGGGCACAGATGGTTTTTCAGAGGAACACTGAGGGATCCGTGTTCCCAGGAACTGCGGAAGGAAGAGCCACATTCGTACAGCCCTGGCTGATGTCCAAGCTGCCAGATGCTAATGATGATTCCAGGCTACAGGGGACTCTAATAAGATCTTAATGAAGACTCTAATAACAGTCTGGGGACAAGAAAGTCTCCCTTCCATGACTGAGAGCCCTGGAAGGGAAATCCAGGCAGAGCAAGCTTTTCAGGTTCAACAGAGGGAAGCCTCACCTGGAAAAGGTCGCCAGGGCTGGAATGGGCTATCCCAGGACTGGTCTCTAGGGATCTGTAAAGGAAAACAGCAAGGACTTGCCCCCTGTGGGCTCAGAGGGGCAGGAGGCCTCTCTCAGCTGGTCCAGAGGGTCAGGCAGGAGTCCCAGAACACTGAGCTCTGCTCTCTGTTATTTGGGCACACGGTGCTCGTTGGCATCCGTGGCTTCATGGGAATCCCGTGGCTCTCGGATCTGAGGAGCAGCATCTGGGCTGGGGTTCTGGACACTGCCAATAAAAAGTGGGATCCCTGTTTCATCCTCGAAGATGATGAAGATAAAGGGCCTGTCGAGGCTGAAGGCAGAGAATGAGCGTGACACCACGACACTGGTGGCAGCAGCTGCTTTCACCCCATCTTCTTTAAGCTCCAGGGTGGCCTGGTGCTGTACACTGGACACAGAGAGAGGCTCCTCTGTGATCTTCTGGAGATTTGGGCTCGTGAACAGCTCCTGGAGGCCTGCAGAGAAATGAGACCAAGTTGGTGCCATGAGTTCTGAGTTTTCTCAAACCTGGCTGAAAAAAAGCAATTCCCTGATCTGTTGCTCCATGTGTTGCCCACCATAGAGGACTGGAGAGCTGACAGCCAAGGGAAACAAAAAATTCCACCTCTTTAAGAATAGTAGTGTAAGAACTTGAAGTCATCTGTAAAGAGAGGCAGCAAGTCTGAAGACTCTTTCTATCAAGGCTGGGAACATTTCTACAGAGATAATTTTTTAAGCAATTCTTTGCAAAACAAAGCAAACTCTTAAATTATTCTCATGTGGAAAGGCAGCACCCGGTATTTTATTTCAGCTCCAGGTTTTGTGATCTGCATTTTTTCTCAGTTGGCAATTTCCATGTCCTGGACACTGAATTAAATGACAAAGAAACTGAGATTGATGCACGGGGGAAGTTGGTCTTGGCTACAATAGGAAGAACTCGTAAAGACTGTGAGAAGCTGTGAACGCTGCCTTCTCTGTAGTATCATCTTGTTGGAGCAAAACATTTGGTGCCAGGCAAGCAAAGGAGTAAGGAGGAGGAGAGGAAGAAGAGCTGGGAGAGTTTGGAGCTCTGGAGCAAGCTGTGAGGCACAGCTTTAGAAACAAGGGTGGCAACGAACAGATTGATCAGCTCCTCTTGTTCTGTGCTAGAGCCCTTACCCATGTGGCTGAGGACCTGGTTGAGTTCCAGCTGGTAGTCCAACTTTATTCTGGGGATCCTCACTGTGGTGGGCACCTCTCTGGGGAAAAGCCTGCAGAGTTGTTTGTAAGGGAAGTTCTCCAGCACGTGAGAGGCGTTCCAGGTGATCTGGTTTGGCACGATGACCACAAAACTCGCATTGCTCTTAAAGGGAAACTTGGCCACCTGGAAATAAAACCAACCAGAGAAGAATTGAGGGAAAAGGAAGGGAAGTGCACAAAGTGATGCTTTTAATTTAGTCTTTTTTTAATTGGTCTGCAGGGCCACTCTTGTTCTTGCATGAAAACAGCCTGGTGAGAAGGAGGGATCTGATTTCTCCAGAGGAGAATTTGTTGGGATAACAGCTTTAGATTTTAGTATTAGCCACTGGCTGGTAAAGATTGAGCACGTGGCAGAGTGAAAGCCCACATGCACAAGCTTGCCCCACTCTGGATTCTGAAAAACTCCAACAGCACATAGTCCAAGGGAATTCCTTTCCATATTTCCTCATTTATCTTTAACTCAGGGCTTTAAAATTATTAATTTTCAGTTAGTCAGCATATCTCTTTGTGGTTTTTTTCCTGGAGATTAAAAGTGAAGATTCAACATTCTTGCTGGAAGCAAGGACAAAGAATGATTATTAAATTTTTGTGTGCTTATGCCTGTTAAAAAAAAAAAATTGGTTTTTTTGGAGAGAATACTTGCAGTTAGTAAAATACCACAGCAAGAGGAAATTCCAATGAAAATTTGGAGTGCTCCTGAGAGATTCCTACCTGAACATGCTGGGACTCCAGTGCAAACCAGCTCAGGGGGTACTCATCAGCTTTCATCATCTCAACTGGGACCACAAACTTATGGTCAAGGTGGAATACGCCTGGCCTAGTGAAGCTTGCATTAAACTTATTCCTCCAAAACCCTGTAAAAATAAAAGTTTTGCAAGTGGTGGAGTTAAATTTGGGTAGAAAACCAGAAACTGCTGAGCTGACACTCCTCCTATCTTGAGTTCTCTAACAAGGCCAATAGTGACCAGGGAAGTGAAAACACAGCAAAGAGAAGTCAGTACCAAGGCTGGAAGAGCCCTAACAGCAGGAAACTCTTATCATCCAGAGAGAAACTATGGAATAACAAAAAGAACACGGATGAATCCTCATGCCTCAGCGTGGGAGACTACTGAAGGCTATGGAGATAAAAGAAACTATGTTTGTGCTTTGAAAAATGGGGAGTGTGCTGCAGAGGGGGAAACACTGCTCCCAGACCAAGGTAAAACGTTTGTAGATTTACACTGGAAGTGTTTGGTCTGTGCACAGCCCTCAGGAATTCAAAAAGGAAGATGTGGCCAACCACTGTGCTGTAGTCAGAGAGAAATTCACAGAAGCTGCCTCTGAGCTCTGTGGTGGGTGTGCAGTGAGCTGCAAAGGACCTGGCTCATCATTTAGGTTAGAAAAGACCTTTAAGTTCACTGAGTAGATAAGCAGGGATGTGCCACTGCCTGGGTTCCTGAACCAGGAGGCAAAGATATTGCAGGTCCCACCTGCTGTGTCCTGGCTCTGCTGTCAAGTAACATTTTTAGCACATGGGAAGCAGTTTGGAATCATTACTGTAAAGAAATCTAAGCAAGAGGAACAGCAGATGCACAAGAACAAGCAGATTGCCTAGCAGGAAGCGAGGAGAGGAGATGCTGTTCAGCTACAGGGCTTGCAGAAAACTGGAGTTCTATTTCCTCTTGAAAAAATAAGGCAGGCCTGTGGAGCTCACCGTGGAAATAGATGGCATTGAGCAGGAGCATCACTGTGTCTTCAGGGAGCTGCTTGAGGAAGGAGGGGATTTGCCCATGAGTGGCTTCCTTTACCCAGTTGTTTATGGCCACCAGGTCGTCCTGATTGACCCCAGAAAGGGTCATGGGCTTTGCTCCATAGAATTTCTCTGAATCCTCCAGGAACTTCTCCTTCACCTCAAACCCTGCCAAAGGGGAGGAATGATGGGAAAGGTTTGCTCAGCGTGGTGTGACAACTCCCCAAGAGGAGGAAATGGGGGAAATGGATGTCTCCAGTGTGCTTCCATCACTCTCAGTTTCTGTGGGAGGTTTTTCCTGCACCAGTCCAGCCCCTCTAGGCCAGCTCTCACCTTTCTGCAGGTACAGACGTGAGGCAAGGCTCAGGGTGGACTCTGTGAGCCTCCTGCGAACGGTGCCCAGCATCTCGTGGAGGCAGGGCACGGACTCCAGGTGCATCACCTGCAGCAAATGCTTCTCTGTCTGGTTTGCTGCTCCTGAAAATCAAATTCCTGTTAGGTCTCATGCCCACAGAGTGGAAAACAGGGATGTTACTCTGGCTGCCTCTTGTTAGAAACACGCTGTGCCTCACAAAAGAGCCTGCAGAAATCTGAGAGTCGGAGCCTCAGAGGGCAGCTTCAATTGTAATCATGGCTAATTAAAGCTGCAGGAGCAAGGATAAGTGGAAGGGACTGTATTTCATTTGCATCTGGCACACTAACTGCTCGTGCCTCTGGGAGAGGAAATGGGGAAGGGCAAGGAATGGAGGTTTTGCCACTAAGAATATTACCCAGTGCCAGGTGAGACAAGGCCAGGGCAATGCTGAGCGGGGACAGGATCACGCTGGTTCTGTTGGACTCCAGCTGCACCTCTCTCAGGAGATCAATGCTGAATCTCATCAAGCCATCTGCCAGCTTCTGGCTCTTCTTCCAAGTCATCTTACAGCTTTTATCTCCAGCCTCTCCTTCCTCTTCAGAAGAGGCATTTTCCCCAGGTGATTTCTTGTCACGACAGCCTCCAGCCCCAGCCACAGCTTCATCTTCTGAGTTCCAATCATCACTCATGTCTGGCAGGGTGGTGGTGAATGCTGACATGGGTCCATTGTTCTCCTGGAAGCTGTCATAAGTAAATTCTACCAGCTTCCCCTTTGGCAGGGTTGGGATGGTTCCCAGCACCTCTGACTGTGCAATTCCAGCACTTTTCAAATCCTGGGGAGAAACAAGGATAGCACAGGGAAAGCAAGAGCACAGTGACACCCTCCTGGCTTTCCCTGCACATCTAAATGGGCTGAGAAAACTGGACAGAGCTGGACTCCTCTGCTCTGCTGGTGGTTTGGCTTCAGTTTCCCTTTAACCCTGAGGATAATGATTTGAGGGAATGGCTTCGTTAAAGAGAAGATCTGGTGTCCTGTGAAAATGGACCCAGTGAAGATCTGGCAGTGGTTCCTCCTCCACTTGATCTCAGGAAAGCTTGAGGGCAAGACCCACCACCAGCTCAGCACATGTCCTGTGCCTTCTGCACTTACAGATCCTCAGCCTTGATTTCATCTCCTCCCCTCACACATTTTAACACATTTTATTCCCTCACTTGCCTCTCACTGGTCCTCCTCTGCTGCTGTCACAGTCCTGATCCAGTTTGGCTCAATTCCTCCTCCAGGCATCTGTGTTTTCTTGACCTGTGTGTTCTATTCCATCCTTCTTCTCTCTAAATTTCCTTATTTTCCACTCTTCTAAGCTTTAGCCTTTAGCACTGCCTCTACTCTCCTCACACTTGCGTGGTCTGAAACATCCCAGGCTCAATGGGTTGGATCAGCTATGGGTCTTTCTCACTATCATCCTCACAGCTGGTGGTTTCCCTCACCTTTCCTTATCAATCAGAAATCAAATCATCCACCTGCCAGCCCCTGTACACACCAGCACTGATGTTAACTCCAAACTCTGCTCAGTTATTTAGGGTGGAGCTTTCCAACTTGAAGGAGCACAGCATGGGCAGCAGCTGGGAGTAAAGCCAGCTTTAGGACTTTCTTATGGCACTGGCACTGCCTGGGCTCTCATCCTTTCTCAGGAAAAAAACTGCAAATCCCACAGCACAACTTCAGCCCCCTTGGGTGGAACCCATCAGTGCTTACCCTCAGCTTCCCATCTTTGTCCAGGAAGAGACGCTGCTGGTCAATGGCATCTGCCAGCTGTGGGGAAAAAAAAATCAACAAAGAAACAAAATCAGGTCCCTCTGAATTTCCAGAGTTTTTCTTCTCTGCTCCCGTTGCAATCCTGGCTGTAGCAGTCCCCAAAAGGCACAGGCAGGATTTTGGGGTTTGATATGGGGAGGCGGAAGTGAGGAGCAGCTGGGAGACACTGCAAACATTGAGCTTGTTTAGAAAGGGGTCAGGCCAGTCTGGCACAAAATAATGGATCCTTTTGAGAGTGAGCTGTGGGGTTTTGCAATCTCAGTTCTGACAGGGATCCAGATTTAAAAGTGGGGAGGTGGGAGGAAAAACCTGCTTTTCAAAATTCTCCTGAAGGTCAAGGTCACTAAATACAGTTGAGGTTAAGTTCCAAAAGAAAAGTTTCTACGCAAATATGAATAATAAAAACATCCACAGCTATTTTAGCTGGGTAAAAGATTAGAAAGCTTGCTGATAAACCCCCCAGCACTGTCCTCCACCTATCTGCCTTGCAGGGCTTCTCTGGGTGGTATTTGCCCCATAGTCTGGCTCAGGGAGCCACCACACTTCCCTTGCCCTTTGCTGGAATAGCAACTTACCCTTGGGAGGCTGTGCAGAGCAGCCAGGCAGAGCAGCCCCCAGAGGAATCCCATTTTCCTGGAACAGAGAGGAGTTATTTCCAGCTGCGAGCTCAGCCTTTTCAGGTCTACAGGGAGAAAATTATCAACCTGGCCAAACAGGTTGGCATAGCAGCTCGTGGAAAGCAATAGGGAGATGAACAATGCTGCAAAGAAACAACACAGGGCTCCTGGGTCTGGTGCCAAGGCGGAGAAATCAGAGAGGAGCAGGGGCCCGCAGCAGAGCTGCAGCCACAGCCAGGCTCCGCTTGGATCCTGCCTGGCTGACCCTGCTGCCCTGCTTTCTCTGCATTGCAAACGGTATTCCCCTAATCAGTGCTGCACACACTGTGCCTCTGGAAGGAGACAAGAGCCTTTCTGCTCCTTTCCCATGGAAACCAGCGAGGTACAGGCACAGCATCCTCAGCGGTGCCCCCGGCTCTTGGGAGAAGGGCTACCGACCTGCAGGTGCTCAGCAAGTGCTGTCTGAGAGGGGACTGGCAGGTGTAAGTGCAATAGCAGAGCAGTTTCCCAACGTTATGTCCTGGAAGGGGGAGACCTCCCCTTCCCAGCACTCATCTTCCCCCTTTGCTGGCAAACCCCGCCTCTCAGCCCTCCGTGCCCCAGTTCCAGGGTGGCACAGTGGGAGCAGAGCTTCCAGGGTCACGGACAGAACCCCACCCATCCCCTGGCCAACGCTTCACCCAGCCACTTTTCGTTTTCAGACAGACAGAAATAAAATATCTTCTTCTTCTCATAAAACCTCCACGCCAAAGCCCAGCCCCCTGCATGGCATCCACATTGAATTCCTGGGGCTGCTTTCCACTCTCCAAGCAGTCCTCACTTCACCCAGAGCTGCTGGGCTGAGATCCCACTGGCAGAAGATAACTTGAAACCATTTCCACTCCTCCCCTTCCTTTACCCCAAATCCTGCACTCACATACTACCCAAAAAACCCCTTCTCCTCCCTGCTGGTGCCCATCCTTTAACCCTCTGCCAAACTCACCCCTCTCTCCCAGTGGGACGTTAGAAGAGCCCTCATTTCTATCAAATGCTTTGATTTGTCCCTTACCTGAGGTTGTTCATGTCCACGTTGGAGCTGGCACCTGCTTTAGCCTGTCCTGCAGCTCTGCATGGGGCACACACAGCTCTTGTCCAGCCCCCCTTCCCAGCAGCGACCTTCAGCACCACCCCCTGTTTGAGAATTTGGCAGGCAAATATTGACCCACAGCATCCGGTTAAACATTTGTTTGGGGGAGAAGAATGGATTTGTGGTGCTTTTGGAAATGGGAACACACTTTTGGGCTGCTGTACTTTCAAGACCACCTTAACACTGAGTTTACCAGATCCAAAACTCCCACCAGCAGAAGTAATTTGCAAGTGGCTCTACTTTGCATGCGTTCCCTGTGCTAGGAATGTTCTCTTTTAGTCATAAATTTTAGTGCAAACACAGAGCTCGGTGTTTATTGCCACAGGGCTCTCTGGTTTGGGAATTTTCTTTGCTGAAACCCCCAGCTCTTCCCCCCTGGAGTCCCAGCTGCTGCACCAGAGGGCAGGGACCCAGGCTGCACACAGCAGCTCTGATGGCCAGGCTGGGCTGAGCCAAGAGCAGCTGGTCCCTCCCCTGGGGCACAGCACGCCCCAGAGCTCTCCCAGGGCAGCTGGTCCCAGTGTCCAGGGCATGCACACACTGCTGGGGCACGGAGGAAAAGTCCTGGGGACGGGCAGGACTCCAGCACACCTGCCCTGGGTGGATTTGTGCCATGAGCAGAAGTGATGGTGACCCCTCCTGCCTCTGCCCATGGCCTCAGTGGGAGAGCAGTCACTGAGCACCAGCAGCATCTTCCACTCATCCATTCCTTGCAGGAACTCTTGGTTCCAAAGCATACCCCAGACAGTGGGGGACACATCTGAGCTCTGCAAGCACATTTGGGATGTGCTGCTGCAACACAGGGAGCTACTTCCCCCAGGAAAGCAAATCCTGTGCAGCAGAGTCCTATCCTACATCCAGGGCTCCCCCAGAGCACAAGGAGGAGATGTCACTTTTGAACAGAACTGCAGCCAGCACACCCAGCCCCTCCAGCACAGAGCTTCCACACACACTCCCGGCTCTGCAGCTCTTTCAAAGAGTTTATTAGAAGTAAATATTTACATCTATTGCAAATGGTTAATAGGCAACACGGGACTGAGAGCTCCCCTTGGGTAGGGAAGGACAGCACTGGCCAACCACTCACCTCCCCAGCTGCAGGATGGAAGCCCTTTCCCCACCCAGGACAACACAGCAGGCTCCTCCTCTGCCCAAGGTAAGAGCTTCCTGCTCCCTGATACTGGCTCTGGCTAGGCTGAAGGAAGGGTGGGAAAAGGGCTGCAACAGAAGGGAAGAAACTGCTCCCACTCTGTCCTTTGTGGTGGGAGCAGACAGTGTTGTCTCAAAGGAAAGGTCAGAGAGAGACCATGCTGGACCTCTGCCTCCTGCCCCTCACCCCACAAGGGAAGGAGGGCACAAAACTGAGCACCTTTTTACTGTCCTGTCTTTCCCAGGAGCTTGACGAGCTCGAAGGAGAGGATTAGAAGGATTTCTTGAGGGTCACTGCCAGTGCACAGCACACATGGCATCCCTCACCCCTTCCATCATCATGGGATGTAGGGGTAGGAACCAACAACAGCCCTACCCCACTGCTCCAGAAGCCAAAATCCCCATGCAAGCATTTAGTTATGGCCTTCTTAGAGAATCACATTGCCACCCAAATCTTCCCCTCTGCAGCAGCTCATTCCCACAGGAACGGGCAGAGCAGATGGGGTTTGTACATTGGCTGGCTTCCATTGCAGTCTTTGCCCTGGAGCTGGCACGGCAGCAGAAGGGCTCTGGTGAACCTTCTCCTCCTCCCATGCAGGCTCTAACCCAGCTGCCAGAACTCCAAGTTCACAGAGCACCTCCTCTGGAGGAGGAGGAGATGCAGCTCCAAAGGCAGCAGTTCCCAGGCCCAGCTCCTGCCATCCCAGTGGGGCTGTTGGGTGGCTCAGGAGAGGAAGGGAAGGGGAAGTGCAGGTGGCAGTAGCTAAACGGTTGTGATTTGTCAAGGGGCACCTCCCACCCCTGAACTGAAGCGGGGAGAGTACCTGTGGTCCCTATTCCTGTGGAGGGCAGCTCACAGTCCCCTGGGGATCAGGCACACACGGTAAGGAAAGCTCCAGGCCTCTCTGCAGGGGTGACAGTGACCTACAACGCCCAATATCTCTCCCAGCAGCAGCGGAGGTTTCGCAGTTATGGCTTTTTTTTCTTTTTCAAGATACAGAAAGTGGTTAGAGACGTAACAAGAACACGTCCCCCTGCATCCTCTGCTCACAAACATCTGACTGTGCCTCCTCCAAAAGCCATGCTGCTGGCTTCCAGCTCCAGCACAACACTGTGGGACAGCCACAGGCTGCCAGGCCGGGCTCACTACGCCAGGAGCCGGATGATGCCGTTGTCCGAGCCCAGCAGGAGGTGGCACTTTGTGGGCAGCACTGCCAGGCTGGTCAATGTACCCCGAAAGTTCTCTGAGCTCAGCTTGGTGGTGCTGGTGGGCAGGGCTGAGGACTCCAGCATGGAGTAGACCCCAATCTTGTTGGCCACAGTGCCAGTGACCACTTCGTTACCGTAGAGGTCGAACGCGTGGATGGGCTCGGAGGCAGATTTGTAGTGGTGCAAAGGTTTCTGCTCCAGCTCCTTCCAGACAGTCAGGGAATGATCTGAAGAGGAGCTGATCAGCACGTTGCCCTCTGCAGCCTGCAGGAGAGGAAAGGCCAGTTAACAAACATTTCTGTAAAATCTCATAAATCTGTGCTGCACGTGAGAGCAACAGGTGGCTGCCAGTGATCCAGTGGTCACAGTGCAATCCCTCAGGACAGCCTGAGCTATTTCCAAGCAACCGATGGTACTGAGCAGGTTAGCAAGGCCTTGGGTGGACACTGCAAGCTAAAGGATGCTCTGATAGCTGGCAATCTCCTCGAAGAGATGGGCTGGGCCTCTTCTCAACAACACCCTGATACTCAACACAACTCATTCATCACCTGTTACTACTGCAATGGGTACAGGGATTACCATGCAGTCTCCCTCCCCACTAAATCACCTGCCAAACTATTTTCCTTCTCAGGAGAAGGAATTGGGAGACTCTCACAGTTGAAAATACTGCTGAAGGTAGGAGAAGCCTGGAGCTGCTTATTAGCAGAGCTAGTGAGAGGGTAAACAACCCACACTGCTGAACTTTGTTTAACCCACGTTTGGGTCGAGGACACTGGAGACCCAGCACTGCTCCCTGGGGTGGGTAAATATGGACAAGAGTTACTCATTAGAGCAACACTCTCCCAGGGAAGCTGAGAGCCCCGTGGAGAAAACAACACATTTACTCCTTCACAGGAGCCACGACTCCTCCCTGCCTCTGCTGCAGACCTGCCTGGCAGGGATTGAAACCCAGGAGGGCTGAACTCTGGCAGCATGAGCTGGACCAAGAACAGCTGGCAGCAGCACTAACCATGGAGCTGGAGAGCTTGGGCAGCCTCTTAGGGACACTGCAAGGATGGAGCACACTAGCCCTGAAGGAAGGATGTTCCACACAGCCCTAGAGCATCACTGAGGCCCCACCCTGATCCCAGCCAAGCCTCTCACCTTGATCTGCAGGATGTCTCCCTCATGGGCAGGCCAGCCCCGCATGATGAGCCCCGTCCTGGTGTCCAGCAGCACGATGAAGCCGGAGGAGAAGCCGGCCATGACGCTGCGGCCGCTCGGACTCACGGCCAGGCAGCGGATGAGCCCCGCGCTCACGCCGCTGGCCAGGCGGAACTCGTGCTGCAAGACAGACAGTCCAGCTGGGCCATGAAGCTCAGGGCAGCTGCCATTTGAGGGACAAGCTGGTTTCCATGGAGCCATCACAGCTGGCTTTGGGATTTGGGTTTTGGGCCAGCTGTGATCCCATCGTTAAGCATAGGGCTGCAGGAAGGTGATCACAGAGCACCACATCCCTACCTGTAGTCCCGGCTTCCTGTGGTCGATGAACCTCAGCACGGAGTCTGCACTGGCCACAGAGATGCTGTGATGGGGAGGTGGCATGGTGGTCACAGCTGTGATGGGGACTTTGCTGTCCAACTCATCAAAGGTCCGCAGAAGTTTGCCTGTGAAAAGATGACAGATATTATGGCAGGACAAGTGACACAGCATTTCTCTGTTGGTTTCTAACAGGAGCCATCCAAACTGTAAGGGCTGCAGCAGTTCACTCCAGCTCCTCTGTAAGAACCCTTTCTTGTTCTTACCCGTGAACTGGTCCCAGATGTGCACGGTGCCATCACAGCTCACCACGTGCTGCGGTGCCTCCAGCTGGCTCACGTAGAACACGGATTTCTTGTGCTCGGCGTAGGTGAAGCGCGGTGGCACCTCGCTGGTGCCATCCCCGTAGTTGTACAGCGGCCAAAGCCGCACTGTCTTGTCCTTGCTGCCACTCAGGAAGAAATCCTCGCTGCCCAGCGGTGCCACGCACTTGATGGCCCCGGAATGCCCTGAGAAACTCTGCAACTTGATCTGGTGGAAGTGGAAGCGGGGGTCGTGCTGGCTCACCCCGATCTCGTACTGCCAGTAGGCCAGCCAGTTCCCACACAGCATGTGGGTGCTGCGGGGCAGGTCCTGCTTCAGGGCGTTGTCCTCGCTGGACGAGCTGGGAGCGAATCCATCAGTGCCAGCACTGAGGTGGAGCAAGCCAAGACCCTCCCGCTGCGTGTCCACGGGCACCTGGATGCGGTTCCCCACCAGGACACTCCCAAAAGTGCCAGAGTGAGTGTCCTCCTGGGGGCTGGAGAAGGGCTCAGCCCCTCGAGGGTCTTGGTCTGAGCCCACCGCGCTCGGTGTTTGTTCCAGGCCAATGACCTGCAAGTTCTGGGGGTTCACGTTCTCCAGGTGGAGGCTGGCCAGCTTCTCAACCAGCGAGTGGTTGGGCACAACCGTCCGGATAACGTCACCTGAGGGGACAGAGACACCATGGCTGCATGGGAAGCAACGTCCTCATCAGCATCATCACCCCACTCCATACACAGGGATGTGAACACAGATCCCCCAAGTCAGCCACATCTGCTCCCAGCTGAAGCAGCCTGAAGCCCAGCGGGGTCCCAAGCCAAGAATCAGCCCAAGGCATGCTGTAGAAGCTGTGGGTTTCCCCCAGCAGCCCTGTGAGCTCTGATTGCTCTGCAGTTCAGGCCCAGCACATGGAGCTCCCTCACAGATCCCTGGAGCTGGTGGCCAACACGTACCCAGCAGGCAGGAGAAGGGGATGTAGGTGATGTAGGCCATCTCAGGGTTGAACACCTTCTGTAACTCCACCAGCACAGATGGATCCAAGGACACCAGCTTCCCATCTGAAAGGGGCACCTCCATCACTGGCACCTCACAGCTGCTCAGTGACTCTGCTGTCAACCCCTGGACAAGAGAAACAAGGTCAGATAAACCCCAAGACCAGATGCTCTTTCCACACAAACACAGCCTGGTATGCCCACCACATTCCCACATCTGGGGAAGTGCAGGGAGACCTCTCCCACAGCACTGACCTGGTCCTGCAGCTCCTGCAGCAGCGAGAATGCCCCGAAGAAGTTTCTGACTGTGTCACTCAGGTGCTGCTGCACCATCTCCTGCCCGATCCGCAGGCAGATCAAGGCAATGAGGCTGATTGTCTTCACACACAGGACAACACGGGCCTGGGCTCCACTGGGGAAACTGAAGAGGACACCCATGACCAGCCTGCCCTCCACATATCCCTTTTTTCCATCCTCTGCTTCATCTTCTTGCCTTTTCTGTGTCATCAGAAACATCCCCCAGCCCTCACAGAACCATTCCCAAATCCCTGATTTTGTGCCAATCCTGCGGCGCTTACCCGACAGCTGGAGAAGTGAGGAAGCCCAGCACTGGGAGCAGCACCTCCTGACTGATTTTGGGGAGGATGTCCATCAGTGTGGTGTCAGAGAGACACACCACGATTTTCTGTGTCAGTGTCACAGCAGCCAGGAGCCCGGCCTCCTTCCGACTGTTGAGCCGGACACCGCCAGAGCCACCGCCGGGTGCGACCTGTGAAAGGGACCCCCTCAGTGCCAGGGCCACAGCCTGTGAAAGGGACTCCCTCAGTGCCAGGGTCACCCCCTCCACAGCAGGACACAGCACAGGTGACCCCAGGATCACCTGAGCCCAGCCTCGAACCCAGCACGCACTGCTGGTCACAGCTCCTGGAAAAAGAACCTGAGTCTCAACAGCAAAACGTGGCACTCAAGGGATGAGACAAAAAACTGACAAGCACCTATCACCTGTCACAAAATGGTGAATGACACCCCTAAATTCACAGATTTCCTCTGCAGAGTACAACATCCCCACAAGTGGGAAGCTCAGTAGCAAGACCAACAACCCCACACCGGCCCAAACCACCCTGGGCACTCCAGAACATTATTTGCCAGCACAGAGAATGGGGAAACTCTTACATACACACAATTTAAAATCAAAAATCATTGTGTTCATCCCAGTCTGCAGAGGAACAGTCCTTGCATGAAATATCCAAGCACAAATTATGGGCAAACCTGCTGCTGACTTCTAGAAATCCAGCTGCTAAACAATTTCATGAGGCAGAACTGCACATCCTTTTTCTGCTGACAATGTACTGCTGCTCTTATGGCAGTGCCAAAGAGTTAATAACATCAGCAGCCACACTAAAATATTTCTTTCTAGATTGTCCTATTTCCTAACTCCTAGACAAATCAAACACCCAAGAAAAGAGAGCGAGCAACAAAACCCACAGACAATTCCCAGTTCCTGCTATATTTCTTGTACACCTGCCATCTTCCAGCTCATCACAGAGGCTCTTCCTCTCACAAAATAGCCACCCTGCCAAATCCTGCAAGAAGGATTGACTTTATCCTATTTGTGACCTGCAAGTTCCATCGCTCCAGTATCAGGTTGCCAAATGCTGTTTCACAGGGGTATTAATCCCCTCAGTGCCCCCAAGCAATGAGCTTAGGAAAGCAAAGCAGAACAGCTGGAGCTATGATTGCAACTGGGTGGAGAATGATTTTTGCTGAAAAATGGGATTTTTTCCCCTGAAAAATATCCCCTTCAACACTGGAAAAACTGACAATGGCTTTTTGTTTTCTTTAAATGAACAGCTGTGGCCTCTTTCCCTCTATGTTTAAATTATCAGAAAGCTACTGAAGTTTTCCATTTAAACGAGAATCCATAACCAAAGTGTTTACAACCACTAAAGACAGAGCAATATGAAAAATAAGCCTGTTTAAAACATTCAAAACCTTTTTCTTTTTAATGAAAAATTAAGTTTTTCAACCAGCTGCATTATACATTTTCTTCTTGCTATGAACTTCAAGCTGAAAAGTTGGTGAACCTTGTCAGTGCTTTTTGTTCAGTTGAAAACCCGTTGGTCTTCACCCCTATCTATCCACACAGACCTCTGTGAACATTCACTCCAGCAATCTCACAGCAGCACAAGCTGCTCCTCCTGCCTGTTATCACAATCCCACCCTTGTGCCAGCTCTGTTTGGGCACAGAAAAGCAGAAGAAATGCTTTTTCTCTGCTTTCCCGAGGTCTGGCAGGGAAAGTGGGGCACGAACATAGCTGTGTGCTTTGCTGGGAGCAGTCTGGAGCTCGTGGCAGGAGGTGAAAGTGTCCCTCCTGCCCTTCTCAGCCAGCACAGCCAGAGCTGCTCAGCCCACACTGGCCCAGACAGAGCCCAGCCAAGCTCAGTTTTTATTCAAGAGGCTCCTGGTGAGGCTGGACTATTTTTTTTTTTTCCATCTTCCCCATGCCTGGACACAACTCTTGCCCCAACAGAGAGGAGAAAAAGGCAATACTGACCAGGTAGCTGATGTAGGGCAGGTACTGGTAGGTGAGGACAGGCTCTCCATACAGATATGCTATGTGCACAAGGCAGGCCAGCACTGGCTTGGACACCTGATCTCCCAGCACGGGCCGCTTCTGGTAGATGTTTCCTGTGCTCAGGGGACTGTTCTCATCGCTGCTCGGTACAAACTGCTGCCTGGTCGGGCCTGCCCAGGGAACAACACATCATGAGCTGAGGCAGCAGCCACACCCAAGCCTCCTGCAGACAGACTGGGGGCACAGCCCCCCCCAGGACCCAGGGAAGAGGTGTTACCGATGTAGCAGGAGGTGAGCAGCCGGAGCAGGTTCCTGGCGATGAATCGCGAGGTGACGGTCGGTCCCAGCTTGGCCGAGAGCCATCTCACCATCTTACAGGCTGTGTCTGCAAAACAACAGCAGTCACAAGGACAGCGCCCAGCCTGGCACAGATTAGCTATCAGCCCCTGCTGCCCCAACCCTGACTCTGCAGTCCTGGCTTCTTATCCTGGCTTCATCACTGTCCCCAAGCTGGGACCACAAACACCCCCACGTCTGGACCTGCTTCTCCCGAGGCTCTGCCCAACAGCCTGGATGCTGGCAGGGTCTTACCCAGCAGTATGCTCTGCTCTTTGTCATCAGAGTGATCTGGCAGCTCCTCTCCCTCCCCATCCTCTGGCTCGCTGCTGTCATCAGCCAGGGTGACATCCACAGAGGCCCCAGCAGCATCCACGACCACCGTCAGCTCCGCGTCGACCGCCGCGTCCTCGTGCTCCTCTTCCTCGTGCTCCTCTTCCTCCTCCTCAGACTCCTCGCTCTGCTTCAGGTCCTGGCTGCTGTCCATGGACTTCAAGCTGCTTTTGTCCTTCTGGGAGTCTCCATCTGCAGGTCTGTCCTCACCCAGGGACAGCTCACTGGCGCTGCTCTTGTCACTCAGCCGGCCGAGGCTGAGTGATTCCTGCTCCTGGGGCTGCAGGGATTCCCCGACGTAGAGGCCACTCTGGAAGTCCTCACCCTCAGGCAGGTAGGCCTGGTCATGGAAGCTGACCCCAGAGGTGTAGTCCAGGAGGTCGAGTGCAGCGGAGCTGTGCTCCACATCCATCTTGATCTCCTCCCCAAACACACACGACACCGGGCTCTCCCCTCCGCTCTCATCATCCTCGGCGGTGCCGAGGAAGGATTTGCTCTCCTCCCGCGAGCTCTCGATGCCCACCAGGATCTGCAGGATGTGGGGCAGCAGGTTCAGGAGGAAGGACTGCAGCCCCAGGCGCACGATCAGCTGGGCCACAAAGCAGTCAGTGTACAGGTAGAACCTGCCGTGGCGGGAGCAGGGCGTCTCGTAGGCTCCGATCAGGGGCTTCAGCAGGTATTTATTGGCATTCTTGGGCCCGAGGGACTTAGCTATGGGCTCAAAGAGGTACCACGCTGCATAGACAGCGGTGTTTTCCTCAGACATCAGAGACAATATAAAAGGCAGAAGAATCTCCAGGCCCTCAGGGGTGATTTCAGAAAGGATCCCCTCCAGCTGCTGCCACAGTTGAAAAACAAGTTCCCGGCCTTGCCCTTCATCCTCGATCTTCTTCGCCTGATAGGTGAAAATGAACTTGTGCAGAGCTGGGAAGTACATGGGGAAGGGGACAATGGAGCTGAAGGGGCTGAGGAGCTGCGTGGGACAGGGTGGGGGGAGGCCCTGGAAGATGGGTTTGTATTCAAACAACTGCACTGCGCCCTTGCCCAGCCTGCTCTTCAGCAGCTTCTCCACGGGCACGCTCAGCTGCAGCAGGACGTGCAGCACGTGCTGCAGTGGGGCTGGGATCTCCTTGGGGTGGTAACGGCAGAGGTTCCTCACCATCAGGAACCGCTCCGACAGGGACGCGTCGGCCTTCGAAGGACGGAGCCTCGGTGCAAATATAATCTCAGCCACCAGGATGCCCAGAGCTTGCATGTCCCTCTGGAAGAGGTCTGACAGACCCAAGGGTGGCTCTTCCCACTGCTGCTCCATCGGCTGCATCTCGCTGCTTAAGCCTTTAACCAAGAAATTGTCCAATTTTTCCAGTTCCTCCAGGGCCTGGAGCGGATTGAAGCCTTCAGGAAGAGTGATCTTCATGTCGAGCTGATCCACAGCCCCGGCCTTGCTCCGACGGAGCGGTCGGACCCCCGAGGATTTGCTGTCAGTGGCGTAAGCAGGGAGGGTGGAGGGCTGTGCTGGAGGCACAGCAGCACAGGGCTGGTCAGGGGCTCTCCCAGGAGCAGAAATGGAATCCAGGGCTTCCATGCCTTGCTCCAAATCATCCTCACCAGCCATAGGTTTCTCCCCAGACCAGGTGGTTTCAGTGGGGGTAGCCTCCAGGACCAGCCCGTTGACTGCATCTGTCACCTGGCCTTGGATGTCCTCCAAAACCACCGTCTCCCGGATGTTCTGGAGCAGAGGCCGGGCAATGGCTGGAGCTTCAGCAGGAGTGTAGGCAGGTCCCACCATGCGCCTGGGGTGGGGCTGGTCAAAGAGCTGCACCACCCCGTAGGTCGTCAGGTGCGTGTGGTTGTCAACCAAGTGGAGGCAGACGTTCTTCTCCTTGACTGCATCCTTCCCCAGCAGCTTGTAGCCAAATGTGAGGTCGATCCAGTGGTGCAGGTCCTGGGAGACCTCCCGGCTCTCCAGCAGCATGCGGTGAACTTCGATGAACTCCTCGTAGGAGCTGCACCACGACGGCACATCTAGGTCGGGCATGTCGGGGTGGATGGAGCGGAAGATGGAGGGGTCTGTGTAAAACTCTGGGATGCACTCGTCCGGTGTCCAGCTCTGCATGCGCTCCATGCTGGCTGGGTACTCATTGGGCTCCCACTGGGATCTCACGTGGCAGCACAGCACTGCCTTGGGCGTCCTGCGGGCCGTGTACACGTAGTAGGTGATGTCTGAGAGGACGTCTGAGATGTGATGGGGGACGTGGAGCTGCTCCCCACTCGACCCCCCTGCAACAAATGCCTGCTTGGTCATCTCGTAGGTGAAGTCCAGCTGCTTATCCCCCTTGTTGAGGCGGAACTTGGATTTCCTCAGGTCCCTGAACTTGCCGTTTTTGGTAGTGAAGTCCACCACCCATGGAAGAACCGGGTGGTAATTGGGGTCTCCCATTCTCCTCCCAGCCAAGCTGTTGAGATGCATAAGGTAGTCAAAGTTGCTGACCTGCCCGTGCACCCACTGCAGCACCAGGTCTCGGAGGTCCTTCTGGCAGGCACTGCAAGTCACCTCCTGCCTTTGCACGCAGCTTTGCTCTCGTTCCAGACCACCCTCCAGATTCTCCTCCTCCTCCCCTGGTCCCTCATACCCTCTGAAGTTCACACGCAGCCGGCTGCACAGCTTCTCATCCACAGCCACATCCCGAAGGGAGAAATCACCACAAGCCAGACCCGCCTGGTGACAAGCCCTCATGGCCTGCAGCACGTGGAAGAGGAGGAAGAGGATTTTGGCGTGGCTGTTGGTGAGCTTGGCCGGGCTGAAGGTCACGATGTCGTGCAGGCAGTACTGCACATAGGGGTAGATGATGTACAGCATGTTGGCCGACTCCAGCAGCGCCTCAGCCTGCAGCACGTTGGGGCACAAGGGCACCCCTTTGGCCACGCTCTCCTTGGCAGGGGACGTGCCAGGCACGTTCCTGCCCACCTGGAGGACAGGGCAGCCGTAGGCTCTGTGCAGGGCAGCCCTGAGCGCGTCCAGCACCGGCACCGTGGGCGGCGCGTCCGGGCGCCGGTAGGGCCGCGCGTACAGCCCGTGAGCCCGGCCCCACAGGTTGTGGTAGTTCTGGGTGGCCACGCTCTGCATGAAGCCATGCAGGCTGTCCACGTTGCCGCCGCAGCGCTGCTCAGGGGGCTGTGGCCGCAGTGGGTAGCCCAGCCGCGCCTTCCGCAGCCCGTGGATCTCCACCCGTGTCCAGCCCGCTGGGAGTTTCTGCACAGAGTGCTGCAGGAACGTCCTGACCTCCACCTCGCTCAGCCCCTCGGGCCGCGGGCAGGCTGCCGGCAGCACCCGGCGCTCCTTGAGGCTCTGCAGCCATTTCACCGGCACGAAGGCGGTGACGTGCGTCCTCTCGGGGGCCAGCTGCCGGCGGTCGATGTTCAGGTCCTTCTCCACGCTCTGCAGGAAGCTTTCCATGCTGGATTCTGCTGGGAGAAAGGTGGCCCAGACAGGCTATGAGCGAGCGGAGCAGTGCAGAAACACCCTGCCCTCGGCAGTCAGCAGTAAGTCTCACTTCCCCATTGGCACCCGGGTTAAAAAAAAGCTGGTTTGAGGAGCTTGGTCACACTGTGCCTGTGTGGGGGCGGTGAGAAGGGACCAGCCCTGGCTGTGAGGGACAAGGTGGGACCTCTGCAGCCAGGCAGGGTGATGTGGTGGGGCTTCCACAGCCCGCAGTGGGGAGAGGACACGATGGGGACACAGTGGGGACCTGCACATCCAAGTGCTGGGGTTAGGGACACGGTAGAACCTCTGCAGGCCGAGGGTTGGAGGGGGGACACTGGAACATCCCCAGCCAGGGAGTGCGAGGTGATGGCACCTCTTCAGCGCCAGGCTTGAGGGACACGATGGCACAGTCACAGCCCCACGAGCTCAAAAGGAACACGATGGGATGTGGAGGGGGACATCTGCAGCCCCAGGGTTGGTGGTGGGGACACAGTGGCACCTCCGCAGGTGGAGGGGGTACACGATGGGATCTCCGCAGCATAACCCCCGTACAGGGACACAAAGGGAACTCTGCAGTCCCAGGGCCCGGAGAGCGGCACAAGGGCGACACGGAGGATGCTCACAGCAAGGAGCACGGACCCAGCACCGAGTCACGGCCGCTCAGGCGGCCCCGGCCCCTCAGGGCCCTCGCTACGGGCAGGGGGACAACAGAGCCGGGCTAAGCCCCGCGGGCCCGAGGGCCGCTGCGGGGAGCCCTCACCCCCCCGTGGGGTCCCTCACTGCCCCGGCGGCCCCGCGTTACCTGGCGGCGGCGGCTCAGCCGCGGCGGGCGGCGGCGGGGGCGGCCCCGGCCATGTTGGTCAGGTGACGGCGGTCACATGCGGCCGCCGCGCCGCCATGTGCGCGGGGGGGGCCGGGCCGCGCTCCCCGCCGGGCCCCGCGGGGCCGGGCCCGGGCTCCCTCCAGCGGCCGCGGGGCGGGGGGGCCGGGGCGGGTGCGCGGGGCCGGGGCTGGGCATGGGCAGCGGCGGGGGCGTGACGTCACTGTGGCGTCAGAGGCGCCCCGGGCTGTCAGCTGGAGCCGGGGGAGCCGCGCTGACGAGGCAGCCGGTTTTAAAGGGGTCCCCACCCGCCGCGGGCGGACCCCACCGGCGGCAGGTGAGTGCCCGGGGGAGCCGGCGCAGGGCGGCGGGGACGGTCTAGCCCCGCCACCCCGGGACCCTGCCGCCCTCTGCCCCGCGAGGCACCGCACGCTATGGAAGCTGCCCGGCCCTGGTGCTCATGAGCCGGGCCGAGTCCTCCCCCGCCGCTCGGGCAGTGCCAGGCCTCCGGGACCGGCGGGTGCGGCAATACCCACGGGGCACACGGTCACAACAGCCATGGGCGGCCCCTTTAAGGGCGCCGGGGGCTCCCGCCGGGCAGCGCCGCATGGCGCGGCGGCGCGTGGGAGTCACGTGGGTGGGACGTGGCGGCCGCCGATTGGCCCCCCGGCCCTGGCCCGCTGCAATCAGCTGTTACTGGGACGAAGGGCAGGAAACGGCCTTAAAAGGGGCAAGGCAGCTCACTTTAAAGGGGCAGCGCTGCGAGTGCTGGTGGGGCAGTGGATGAGCCCTTCTGGTCAGACCGGACCGCCACTGCCCTGCCCTGCCGGCACCCGCAACGGGCGCGGCCCCTTTAAAGAAGTTGTCCAGTCATCGCGCGGCGCTGCCAAGTCATCGGGGTCAGCCGAGTTCTCGCGGCCACGCCCGCCATGCCCTCCCATTGGTGCGTGCGGCGAGCGCTCACTTCTGATTGGTCGAAGACTTAGAGCAACTTCTCGGAATCGGGGCTGTGTCACCAGCCCTAGCACAGGGAGGCACCGCTCGAGGGCGGGCGGGGGCGG
>VRYO01002784.1:4775023-4816118 GCA_009812075.1 Sialia sialis
CCACGGGCCCTGCCGGAGCAGGTTGCCTTATCTCTTATTTTCCAGCAGAAATGGCCTTGGGTTTCCCTGCCTGTTGTTCGTGGTTTAGGGCTGGCTGCAGGTGCTGGAGCTCATGCACCACCCGCTTTGGGAGTGGGGAGGGATGGGGAGAGTGGAGGTCGGAGCTGTCTCTGGATTTCCTTCAATGTGAGGATGTCCCTAGGGAGAGGACAGAGTGATAGATGAGTGTTGGGATGAGGGAGAGAAGCTGCTGAGGGGTGACAGCTCAGCTCAGCACAGTTCAATCCTGGCTCTGAAATGTGTGTTCTCTTCCCAGGTGCTGCTGTGCCACCCTGCTCCTGGCTAACCAGCACCAGTTCTTCAGTGGCAAGCTTTATGTCCTTCTCCATAGCTAAAGCTGCCAGTTGAAGAACTGTTGAATGTAGCCACTCTCTTCTCGTCACTGGGACCTTGGATGCCAGCCAGAGCCGTGCCCTGAGCGACTGGGATCAGCCACTCAGCAGCGTCCTGAGGATTGGAGGGCTGAGGATGAGTCTGACCAGGATGAAGAAAGTCTCCTCGAAGCTTCCAGACAGAGCCTTGGCTGGAGGATTGCCAGGCAGCTGTGCCAGCAGGGCTGTCAAACTGTGTCCCCCCCCTCAGTGAGGTGGCACTGAGCTGGGAGGTCACTAGAGGAGACTGAGAGAAGCATTAAACGTTGTTTTGCTCAACTGTTCAGTTTTAGGAAGTTTGCTACCTGTGGGTCGTCTGGATCAGGTGGGAAGATGGTGGGGGCTGCAGACCCTGTGGGGGCCACATCACCGGAGCTGTGCTCCCAACTGATGCCACTCTGGGGTCTGCAGTGGAGGGCTGATCCTTCAGGTTCTTTGGGTTTGTCCTGAGCCAAAGGCTGGGCGTAGCCTACAGGTCTGACCTGTGCTGAGCTCAAGAGCTGGATTAATCCTGCAACATGCCAGGCAGTGGGATGGAGCCTGGGGAGAGGGTTGGCTCCACACCCACGCTGCCCTGCTGCGGTGGGGCCGGGCCACTGGGCCAGGGTGACTCAGGGCCGAGTCACACACAGCTCCGGACGGCTGTTCCCGGAACCTCTGTCCCTGGGAGGCCAGGCAGCAGTGCCAGCACTCCAGGTATTTTGGAGCTAGCAGCACTCAGAGGGGCCGTGGTGAACTTTACTGGGCTCTTCCGCAGTCCAGGCTCTGGCTGGTTGGTGAACAGCAATAGAAGACTGCCCTGGAAGGAACTTGAAAGCTGTTCTCCAGGGCTGAAGAATTCCTTGCCTTGCACTGAGAGGGGAGCTCCACGGGCACAGCAAGGGCTCAGGGAGCCTCTGCACCCCAGGCTTTGCCACAGGACTGCTGGGACCAGCAGCTCCCAGGCTGCCTGGTGAATGGGAATCAGGGGAGTGTCCAGGCGTTGCTGCTCAGGGCCTGCCAGGAAGAGCACAGCTCATCCCAGCTCCGAGGGCGGGCAGGGAGGAACAACCCTGTGCTGAAATGTCTGCACAATCTCAACTTAATCTGCCTGCCCAGGCTCCAGCTGCCCAAGGCAGGGCTGTTCCAAACTTTGGCACCCAGCAAAGCACAGAAAGTGTCCTGGTGTCCATTAAGTGGTAGAAGTAGAATAAGTGTGTTGTCCTTGGGTCTTTCCTTTTTACATAAAGCTACCGTGCTTGGTGTGTTCTTGCAGCTGGTTACAAGAAGCTGAGTTTCTTTGGGGTGGTTGTCACCCAGAGGGAGTGGGACTGCTGAATGCCCTTGGATCAGTTCCTCCAGCTTGAGGCAGAGCCTGTCTCTTCCACCACAGCTGCCCTGCTGCAAGTCCGTGCAAAACAGCTGGCACCTGCTCAGTGCCCAGCACATCCTGGAGTGCATCGAGGGGCAGAAAGTCATGGTGGGGGGGTGGAGGGTAGGGAGGGCAGGGAGGAGCAGCTCCTAGGCTATGCTGCCCCTCTTCTGCAGCACAGATTGATCTGCATGAGAGCTGTGTGCTCTATATGCCTCACAAATCTACACCTTCCCTGTCATGAAGGAATAACCTGTGCTGCTGAAACTCAGCTCTTTCCTGGGTAAAATGTGGCTCTTTCCGAGCAGAAGTACCAAATATGTGGGGTCAGGAAATGCAAAACACTGAATTTCAGGTCAAAGTCATGTGTGAGGTGCCAGAGGACAAGCTTGGGTGTTTAAGACAGAACCAGCACTGCAGTATCTCATCTGCTCAGCAGACAGCTCAGGCTCTGGTTATCCCACACTCAAACCAGAGGGGATTTGAGCTGTCAGTGAGTGTCCCTATGGGAACTTACCCAGATCCTGGGACTTACCCTTCCTCCAGCACAGCCCCATGTGACTGGTGAGTAAGTGCAAGGTTTCCTGTAGAAAGCACAGCCTTGCTTGCTGCTGCCTTGCAAAAATGTAGTAACTCTTTCCTCTAGCATCTGGCCACCTCCTCCAAGCATCCAGCATGCAGGGACACAGCAGGAAAGGCTGGATCTGGGATTTCTCTGCCAGAGGCTGGCTGCTGGCTGTGGCAGCTAATGCAATATTCAAGACAGCAGTGACACTGCCAGCAGGTGCTGCCAGCTCAGAGGTCGGGTGGCATCCCTCTGAACTTAGGGGCAGGGTATTCTGTGCAAGTTCCTGCTCAGCCCACCTCGATCCCTGCTGGGAGAGCAGCTTGTCTCGGTCACAGCTCCCCTTGCTGGGAAAATGTGTTTTTGCAAAGGAGAAGGTCAGCGTGACCGGTGTGCTAAATGAGAGCTCTCTGCCCACAGGGAAGGAGCAGGAGGAGCTGGTGGATCTCTGGCTGGTGCATCTGTGCATGTGTGGTGGCTGCTGCCAGCCCAGACACTCAGCTGAGCCCCAGGCCATGGGCATCCTCCTCTCATCCAGCACAGCAGAACACCAGCTCTGCTGAGCTTTGCCCAGCACAAGTGGACGGCCAAGGGCTATCTGCAAACACAAAATGAAGATTGTGGGTTCAGCTTTGCTGATGATTTTATTGCTTCGGGGTAGGAGGATGTGGAGTTGTAACACTTGGTTGTGAGCCCCTCACAAGGGCTCACACACCAAGCTTAGCTTTGTGCCAGTGAAGAGATGTTGCCAATGTCACAGGCCCTGGAAACAAGAGATAGGCTGGGGATTTACAGTGACTCCTGTTGGTTTTGTGTCTGTCAGTGGGCTCTGCTGATATGGGGAACAGCACAGAGCCACCCACCAGCTCAGTCAGGATGTCACTTACTCTGCTTCTTCTTTGGAGATTTGTTTCCCCAAGTACAAAACTTCTGCAATCAGAGACACCATGGGGTCACAGTTCAGGCTGGCAGCTGCAGTCACATGGCCATCCCTGAAACAGAAAGAGGAAGAATGTGGATCTTCTCAGTGCACATAGCTCAGCACAGCAGCATCCCCATGGCACAGTGGCCAGGGAGCAGCTGTGTTTGAGAGGGCTCAGGGCAGGGTGGCAGGATGCACAGGGACTCGTGGCAGATTGCCTGGCACTGCTGGGAGCTGGGCACTGAGCCTGGGAACAGTGGGGCAGAGGCAGAGATGTGTCCCAGGCTCTCTGCCCAGCTGGTGTCATCATTTCAGCTCATTCTCTTCTCCTTCCCTGCCCTGCTTTGGTTTTCTCTGGTTCAGCACCCAGCAGCTGCCTTCAGTTCCCAGCCAGAAGCTGTGGAGCCTCTGTGGGATCTCTGCAGGCTGTAGGAGAGAGGACTGTGCCCTATTTCCAGGGCATGGACTGGCCATGGATTCACTCACCTGATGTAAAAGATCAGGAATTTCTGTTGCTCCAGGCTGCCTTTCACAACAGTGTCCGTGTATCCCGACCCACAGCCTGTGAGAGAGAGCCTGCTCAGGGAGCCCTGGCACAGCAGTTGCCACCCATCCCACCTCAGAGCCAGTGTGGGGAGGGACAGAGGGGACAGTGACTGGGGCTGGGACAGGGCTGGGGAGCAGACATGAAGGCCTTAGAAAAGCAGAGCTGATTTTGAGCCTCTCCTTGCTCAAAGGGAAGTTCTTCCTCTGTGACCTCTAATCCACTGGAGATCAGCAAAGAACAAGAGCTCTGGATGACCTGCAGGCCCAGGGCTCAAATTCGCTGTGGCAGCCAGTCCAGAGCTTGAGCTGCTTCAGGTGAACTCTGCAACCATGGTGTGTTTACAAGCCCCAGAACCAGCTGGTGGGAGGAAGTTCTGTTTCCCTCTCTCTGCCCCTTCATACCCGCATAGCGGATGCTTTTCCCAAGTAATGTGGTCCAGAAGTAAGGAACAGTGTGCAACTCCTTCCCTCTCTTCAGCATGTTTAAAGCAGCACAGTGACCTGTGATGAAACAAAACCAAGAATATTTTTCTTGCAAGTCCTTAAAAACTGTTCCCCCGTGTCTCCTGCTGCCCCTTCTGTCCCATTCCCATCTCTAAGGTGACGTGGCTGTGCCTCACCGTGGGCCTCAGCCACTTGTTGGTGGCGGATGCTGGAGCTGTCCCCACCGAGCAGTGCCACCGGGAAAGTGACCACATCCCCCGCAGCGAAAACATTCGGGATGTTGGTTTGCATGTGCTAATGGGACAAAAGGCAATTAGTGCAGTGATGAGAGGGAGGGGATGGGGTGTGAGCTGGGATACTCAGCTGGCACTCACCAGATTCACCAGGATGGCACCTTTGTCGTCTCTGGCAATGGAGGTGCCCTTCAGAAACACTGAGTTGGGGGTTGAGCCTGTGGGGAGAGGAGCAGGGATGAGCTGCAGCAAAGCTCTGCAGGGACAGGGAGGAAATTTGGCCTCACAGTTCCTGTTCCTGCTTGGAGCAGAGCACTTGGAGCAGTGACCTGTGCTTGGGCTGGTGCTGAGCCAGTGCAGGGGCAATAAAACCAGAGCCCAGGACACAGCACGCTCTGGTAACACAGCAGGGACCTGTGGAGCTCTGCAAGAGCCAAAGGCACAGCGAGAGTGTAACCAGCTCCTTTCCTCCTGCCAAGTGTGTGCTCATGGGCCGCTGACTTTTCCAGGTGTTTGGGGCCAACAGGAAGGGCTGGATGATAACAGAGTGGGAGAGAGTCTGCAGGGAATGGTGTCCTGGAAATGAACTGTGATGCCCTGGGTTTGCTGGATGTTGTCCCCATTCCCAAAGCTGGGGTCTCTTACCTATTCCCACCACTACCACATCTGCAGGGAGAGTCTTTCCATTAGCAAGAACAGCCTCTGTGACCTAGGAAAGAAGGAAGGATCATTAATAAAGAGTTAAAACCTCTGTCCTAAATCCCACAGCCTCCCTGCTGCTTTGCTCTTTGCTGTCTTTTTTCTCCCCCAGGTTTGGATCACCTTGTCCAACTAATGTGTGTTGCTGGAAATGTAAAAGAAAATCACGCTGTTGTCCCTGGGATAGGAACACTTACTGGTGTCCTTTGAGCCCAGAGCTGTGCTCAGTGAAAAGGAAGGGAGGGTCTAGACATGAGAGAGGAAAGCCTAATGTAGGGCTGGGTTGTATCTCAACTTGGGCTTTTTTCCCCTAAAATAAGCAGTTCGGGGATCACAAAGGCATGACTGACCTTTCCATCCTTTCCTTTCAGCTCACAGAGTTCTGTTTTCATGTGAAACTTCACCCCTTTATTTTGCAGCATCTGAAAAAGACTGGTTTGAGTATTCATTAGGAAATTCCAGGCTATAAAAACAGCTGTACCCAGCCAAAACCCAGGCAGGCAGCTCTGCTGCTGCTCCAGGCTGCAGGGAGGTTCCATTTGTGTCCCTGGCTGGTGCAGGCAGCCTGGAAGCCTGGCTTTTCTCTGCAGTCCTGGTCAGGACTGGGCTGTGAGATGGGTTTGGGATGAAGAATTGATGTTTGTGGGGGGAAAGACTGGGAGCAGCCGTGTGTGCAGAGCTCGTGGGTGAGGACAGAGGCTGGGCATGCAGAGTTATGACTCAGCACAGGGGCGAGGTTTCCTGGGCTGATTGTGGATCCCTGGGCTGCTTGGCTATCATGTGTTCTCCACCCCAGAAATTAGCCCCAGGTTTTCCTCACCTTCATGGCGACACCTCCAACCTGAGGACCCAGGGCGTGCTGATAAGGGAACTCCTCTCTTTCCACCACTGAGATGGTTCCAGCCTTGTCTGAGAGGAAAGCAGCCACCTCCATTCCTGCAAGGAAGAGACATGCCCGAGGTAAGCCTGCTGCAAGCATGAACCTGCCCCCCTGGAACCTTCTCCCCTTCAGGAGAACAAATCTGATGAGCTGCCAGTGCTGAACTGCTTTGCTATGCATTTCTGGGCTGAGGTATTTATCTCCCCCCATTCTTTGTTCTAGTGCACACAGACCTGGATGTTAGGAGATGCAAATAGCTGCTGTTTATGTACAAAAAAAATTCCCTTTCTGTCCCTTAGCCCCTTGCTTTCCCAATGCTCCTGGGGAATCCAGCTCATCTGGAGGACAGTGACCTTTTCATAAAGCACATTTCCCTCTGTCCATGTGTAGCAATTGTTTATAGCTCTCAAAAGTTTCTGGCTATCAGAGGAAAGAATGAGTGTGTGCTGTGCAATACACACCCCCAGCAGCTCCAGGGAGGATCTCAGCCGGGTAGAAAAGGAACATCCCTTCCCTGAGGGCCTCTAGTTAATGTGCACATGCAACAGAAAGGGGTTTGAAGGCTCTCACTGATGCTTTGACACCCACTCCAGCTGGTACCTATGAATGAAGCTCCTACAATCACCAGGTTCTTCCCAGTTGCCAGCTCCAAGATCTTGCTGGACTCTTCTGGGGTTTGGAGTGCACATATGTTCTGCAGGTCTGCACCTGGGACTTTGAGGAAACCAGAGCTGAAAGAGAGAGGATCCAGATGCATTTCATGATATAAATTAAACAGAAAGAATGAGAGGGGAGCACAAACCCACGACTGTGTCATTCCATTCTGCCCTTTCATCTCATTTCCTACTTCCACCTCTACATCCCAGTGCTGTCCTGCCTAAAATCCTGTGTGTGGCAAACACTGTGCACTCACTGGCTGCCTGTTGCAATGAGCAGCTGGTGGTATTTCTGAGAGGACCCATCCATGAAGCGAACCTTCTGCTTCTGGAAATCCACTGACACTGCCTGCAGGAGAGAGGGGACACAGATCAGACAGGTACCTCTGATCCATTCTCTGCCTTGCCTATGTGCCTTGTTTCTGGGCACTCAGGTGAGATGAGGGGTGCTGGGTCCTCTCTCCCACTTCCCACAGGTCCACCCATGGATGCACAGAGCAGTGTTACACCTTCCCCACAGCAGTAACAGGATCACCCACTGACGACTGAGCTCAGCTGCTCTGGTACCTCTTTCTCTGTCCAAAACTCTATGTCCCGAGCCTCAAGGAATTCAGGTTTCCTAAAGTAGATGTCCTCAGCTTTCAAATTCATTTCCTGGAAACACAACAAAAATATGAAATGAAGCAGCTCTTAGAGGCAACAATTCTCCTGAAGTGTTTCTTGTGGAGTCAGTTTGTAAAATAAGTGAATTTTACAGTAATGAATCACAGCTCCCCACACTGCCCCATCCCCATCACCTTGTGCCCATCTCGGAAAAAGCATCAATCTTCAGCGGGAAGAATTCAATAAAAAGAGATAAAAACATCAGCTTATGTTGGCTCTGATCAAAGGGAGAAAAAAGCTGTTTTCTTGGAAATAACAGCCCTATTCCTTTTGGATGCCTCAGCACTCCTGTCTTGCTCACTCCATTGTTTCTGGCCCTGAGTGTGGCACATGGCACACCCGGTGCCCAGGCACAGCCCTGCCCCTGTCACACACAAACCTTGCTCAGTTTGGACTTGTCATAGGGAACGTGTTTCTCATTGGTGGCCACGATGATCCTGCCAGTGAATCCCTCCTGGCGAAGAGTCTCTGCACACACCAGGGCAGCCACACCTACAAGAGATGCTCATCTCAGCCCTCTGACACTGTGGAGGAGGAGGAGCAGGTCAGTCCTCCCTGGAGAGGAGGGTGGCAGCTCCCAGCGTGTGTGGAGGGGGCAGAGCTCAGATGCCTTCACTGACCTCCCCCCAGCAGCAGCATCGTGTTCTTGTTGAGGAGGCACCTCCTGCTTGTGTCCTTCACCCTCAGGCTGCTTTCCAGGTCCTGCAACAAAATGCAAAATGCTCAAGTCACATGCAAACCAAGGCACTGCCTGTGCTCAGTGACAGCAGGTAATGACAGTACCTTCTTTTTTGCTGTAATAAACACCTTTCCATCTTCCACTGTTACCTGAAGGAGGGAAAGGAGAGGTTTTTTTACTGCTGCATCCATGAGGTTGTGGTAAGAAGCTGTCCTGGGAGATCCTGGTCCAGTGATCTGTCTCTGACTCTGATCTTGGATGTCACATGATGCTGAGGAGCTCATGAGCCTTTCTCCTCATCCTAAGAGCACTGAGGGAGAGCTGCAAATCCTCTTTTGCTTTCCAAAAGCACTTGTGCTGGCTCTGAGGGATACCAGGATCTATGACATCACCTTTGATTGAAAGGAGCTTTAGGGCAGGGAGTTACATAATCCCAAAAAATCATCCCAAGAATAATCCCTTGTGTTGAAGCTCTGAGTGACAGAGCTGTGGTCAGGGCAGGGGGCTCATGAGAGAGAATAAATGTGAGAGGCACTCAGATGGGAGGACAAGAAGTCACCTTAAAGCAGGAGATACAGTCCAGAGCAGGGTATTCCTCAATGTCTCCAGTCCTGATGTTAAAGCAGGCCCCATGCCAGGGGCAGCGCAGCCTCTCCCCTCTCAAAACCCCTGCAAGAGACCCCCCCAGCTGGGCAGTGAGAACCAACCTCCCCAAGGTGGGTTTTTTATCCCCTGCCACGAGCTGGGCTTACCTTTGCTCAGTGGGGCACCATAGTGGGGACATTTGCTGCCCAAAGCACGGAATTCCTTCTTATTCCTCACCAGCAGCACTGGGTAGCCAGACACCATCACCTCCAGGAGCCTGGGGAAAGGTGCAGAGGTGGGCATAGAGCCACTTAAATCCCCACCATCACCACCAGGAGCCTGGGGAGGGGTGCAGAAGTGAACACAGAACCACCCAAATCCCCACCATGACCCCCAGGCACTCACTGTCCATCCCCAACGTCGTCCTCCCTGCAGACCTCTTCAGTGATGGTGTCACTGCTGTCCATGCTGGGAGCTGATCAATGCCAGCCCCTCACAGGGCCCCAGATTCCTGATGAAACAGCAAAATGACCTTCAGCTAGTGGAAAACACACCTTTTTTAGCTTTGTGTCCAAACCCAGCACCCATTCCTCTGCCCTTTTCCCCTCTGAATGAACTCACTTCTCCTTTCCAGCCCTGTGTCCCACTAAACATCTACTGCAGCAGATGTGATTAATGGCTCTTGTAAACAAATACAATTATTTATGGGGTGGTGCTGCTGGCACAGCCCATGTCTCCCTCAAATTTGGTCTAAAGAGATGCTTCAGCCACTCCAAAGCCTCTCCAACATTTGTGCAGAGATGTTATTCATGATAATTGTCCTGAAAGCACTAATCCCCACCCAAAATGCCTCCTGGGCTAGAAAACAGCAAACCCCCTTGGTACTTAGTGCTCTCCCTGCCTTAGCAGTCATTCAGAGGCTGATTGGGAATCTCCCTCTCTATTTTGGAGAGAAAAAATCAAGAAATGGAGCAGGGGAAGGTCATTTGAGGCAAGTTTGGGTGCAGGGTGATGACTTGCTCCTGCAAATCACCCATGCATCGCTTTCCTAATGCTAGGTTCTTTAGGAGAAGCATTGGTGGATACTCACCTGGTCCTGCCAGGGGGGTTCAGGCACCTCTCCCCCACGTCAGAGAGCAACCAGTGCTTCTGTCTGCAACTTTCTCCTGTGAGGTGACACCCTGGTGTCTCACCACAGGTGCCCTGCCTGCTGCCAGCCCACGGCTGGTGATGCTCTCCCCGAGTTGCACAACGTTCCCATCCATCAGGAGATGCAGCTCCCGGAAGCTGAGCTTGCCAGGGAGTTTTATCTGATTTCTGCATCTGGCCTGGGCCTAATTAATGGTATTTTGCTGGGGTTTATAGTTGCAAAAGAATTGAGGGCACATAAGAATTATGGCACAGGTGTGGTGCCATACAGGTGTGCTGCATCATAGGCAATGTGAGCAGAAACTCAACAGGACTCAGTGATACCCCAGGGTCCCTTTCCACTGCCCCTTTTCCTGGTGGAAAGCTCAACACAAAGTATTTTTGCAGCATTTTTTATATATCTCAACAATATTCAAAATTCTTTAATTTGATCTTTTGGTAGGATTTTTCTCCATTGATTTTAAGGAATGTGAAGTTTCCAGCAGCTCTGCATGTGCCTCACATCCCAGCTCTGCTCCTGGTTCAGTCACTGATGTCCAGGCACACAATTCCATCATCCCTTGGCCCGTGAAGGATGGCATGGAGCATGGTGCTGCTCGCTGGGCTATTTTTACAACAAAGTGGGAGCTGCAAAAAACCGGGAGTAACACCTACACTGTTTGTGTCTCCTCTTGTTCTTATCTCTATTTCACAGTCAATATGTTTCACAACTTAAAATATGCTTCAAAAATTAAGGGGGGGGAAAGTTCCCACCAGCCTGCTTCCATCATCTCCCTTGCGGAACAGGAGATCTGCAGGGATCAGCTCCCTGCCAGCAGCATGTTCCCAAATCCAGCGGCAGGGGGGATGAAAATCCTCTGGTGGGTATCACCTGGAGAAGAAGGCACGTGCAGGATGCTGGATAAGTGGAGGTTGGATTATTTGGGAAGCAGTTCAATTCATGGGACCCTCCAAGCCTTGAACTCCCCTCCTTTCAGAGCAGGACGCCGGGACACTGCCGGGTCTGGACAATCCCAGCCCGTGGGATGGGCACAGGATGGGCACAGGAACAAGGGATTTTCTCACAGCGCCAGTGAGCAGCTTCTGGGCTCTGCCCTCCTGGCCAGGAGCCGGAACGTGAAGCAATTTGGCTGCCAAACGTCCGTATTTAAACTCTGTGTAATTATTCCCCAGAAGCGTGTTCCCACGTGGAGGAGCAGCAGCCCTCGCGGAGCGTTCTCTGACTCAGCAGAAATCGCTGGAAAATGTTTGCTCAAGGATGGAAACCTGCAGTGAACGGGCAAAGGGGCAGGCACAGAGGTGTGCAGCTTTGGGATGAGGCAGGTGGATCTTGAGCCTGTGCAGGGACATTTGCACTGCAGGGCTGACAGCAGATTGGGCTGCTGGATGCTGGTGGATGCAGCTGAGCACCCAGGAAAGGACAGAACAAAATGCCTGACAGGGCAAGGATGATGGAATGGATATTAAAAAGGTGATAGATAAAGGATACAAAGTGGAAAAGGACATTGGATGTCAGAGAGAAGGTTGGGGTTGGCTGCAGGGATGTTAGCATGTCAGGAACACACAACATGCCCTCGAGGGACTGGGAAGGGATTGCAGGCTGATTTTCAGGAAGATGCTCTGTAAACACCTTCTGGCCTTTTTAGGTTAACCAGAGGTGGTTACTCAGAGGGTTTTGCACCTTTGCTTGTAGCACAAGTCAGGATTAAACACAGGAAGGAAGAGAGGAAAAGGAAGTGGTGCCCTCAACCACAAACAGAGCCCAGGTGGGCATCAGACATCTCTGAGCAGATCTGCCACCCACGTTGGTGCTGACTCACACGAGCTGCTGAGCTGACCTTGGATTTTACTCGATAACTTCACTTCTGCTGTGTCTCCCCAGTGCTGCTGGCCCTCCAGAAAGCTCAAGTTTAGAAGCAAGTATTTAACTTCCTTGCCTTCAAGTCCCCACCACCATCAGCTGGAGTAACACATTTTTTCATGCACGGCTGTGTGGATTCATCTTTTTCCCACCTTTTTCTCAGCTCGCCCAGCTCAGGGCCCTTCCCTACTCTACCAGACCCACTGATTTTACCAAGCAGCACCCACGGAGTCAAATCATAGGAAAACTGCTCAGCTGCAGGAAGAGGAAGTGAGGTGAAACCTGCAGCAGAGCTGAAGTGATTAATGGGGCACTGCTCTCAGAACAGCTTGCTTTGTGATATTAATAACGAGAGAATTCAGGAGGGAACCTAACCTGTTCCAAGCTGCAGAACCAGCAGCAGCAGGAGATGCAGTGGGGAAGCTCCTGTGCTTGTATTTGTAAAACAAGAGGAATTGAGTGGGTTTAGAGGGCATGATTCAGAACTGCATGTAGGGGCTGGGATGTGCTTCCACCTTGGAGGACTCATTTTTAACCTGTCTGAAGTGCAAAAAAACATAAATGCATCATGATGTCATCATGAAGCACATGCATATTCATCCAAAATTGCTTAAGCTTGAGACTGGTGAATTAAACAGGGAAAAATTGTTTATCCCACAAGGGAAGAAGACAAGGAAAAGGAAATATTTAGTGAGAATGAATTTGCTTACAGGGTAAGAATAATTATATGTGTGTTTCACATTTTCTTCCTAACATTCATGTCTGGTGATGGTGAGAGATGGGATACAGGCCTGGCAGACACCTGGCACCACTTCACAGTGAACCCTGGGAAAGGAAGGAAGGAACCTGAAATCTTACAAACAGCAGCACATCAACAGTTCAGAAAGTCAAAACATTTGGGGCATGGCAGCTGCTGAAAGCAGAGGAGATGTGCCCATGCTGCTGTGCTTGAAGGGAATTTGCCAGTCAATGGAATTTTGTTCATCCCATGGCATACCTGTGCAGCTGGAGGGAGGGGAGAGCACATCCTTTGTGCCACTGGTTCATGACAGATGATCCAGCCCAAGCCCTGGAGCAGCAGCTGACCCTGCAGCATCCTTAGGGACACTCTGCTGTCAACACAGGTTTCTCCAACAAGTCCTGAGGGGAAAAAATATTCTTCTAATCCTGGGAAAAAGAGAAGAGCATCCAGACTAACCTGCCCTGGAGTCATTTATCATGTGGGCAAAGCAGGCTCTGCCTGCGTGGTTTGGGAACATTGCCACATGCCAGGCAGCTGCTGTGCCCAGTCTGCAACTGGTAGCTGGCACCGGAACATGCTGGTTCTAGGAAGCTCCCAGGAGATACTCTATTCCAGGAATGATCTCAGGAAGGATGAGCAGCCTGGGCAGCAGAACACCTGCAGGGCTGGTCAAAACACTGTGGGGTGGAAGGAAAACCCTTCCCTCAGGAGTGAGAGCTTGCAGGCCTAGCCAGGGTAAACGGGCAGGCTGTGGTGGAAGCACATCTGGCTCCTCTTCTGCCAGATGAGTTCAAGTCCTAAGGTCAGTGGTAAAGTGCTGCACATTCTGGCATTTCTTGTCTTAAATTCTGGAGCTGCTCACCACACTCACAGAGACTGAAATCCCTTTCTCCCCTGGTAGCAAGTTCTACCTGGAGAATATCTAGCTTCCACATCAGGAAGGTGTTCCTGGCTGGAAGGGGTGGATGCTCAAGTTTGAATTGATTTCAGCTCTCTCCACAGCTGCCTCTGCAATGCCTGGGCATGCTTTGCCATGCAGAACCTGCATTTTGCACAGTAGATCCTTTCATAAGTGTGGAGCTCCAGACTTCCTGAATGGAGATGTGGATATATAAAGCATTCCTGCATCATCTGACTTCTTGTGCCCTAAGCAGACAGAGTGGTGACACAGTTTAGAGAGGGATGGAGACATCAGCTAATTAAAGTTTGGAAGCCAAGCTGCTTGATTTGTTTTGAGCCCTTGGACTCCTCAGATTACTTCAGGTGTGAGCCAGGTCTGGCATTAGGTGAGCAGATGGGTTTTACGACTCCCTGGATGCAGAAAGGCAGATTAAGGGAGGAGGGAAGCTTTGCAAAACCAGGAGCATGACTTGTGCCTGGCTGCCACATCTGTTGGCTCCAGCGAATCCTCTGTGGCATTTGGGAGCAGAGTGGGCTCCTCCTGAAGTAAGAAATGGTGGAAGTGCAAAAGCACAGCCAAACCTCCACCCAGGAGCTGGGGAGCTGGGGAGCACCTGGGGGAACAGAATTCAGCTGGCAGAATTCCTGTGGTGGATTATCATGCAACTGCCAGCTTTTTATTGTGGAAAATGGGTTGTATCTCTCAGATACTGCTGCACAGAAACTCCAGCCCGGGGAATGGAGACAAAAACGATTGTCTAGCTATTGAATAATTCTGTACCCTCGATTTACACCCCGGCTGCTGCTGGAAAGTCCCCGCTATGGGATGAGCTGTGGTGCCTGTGGCATTTTGGGATGGACCTGGGCTCGTCCTTGCAGGGAGTCCCCTGCCCTGCTGGGAGCAGGCACCGCCAGCCACCCGGCACCAGGCTGAGCTGCCTCTCCGCAGAAAATGAGGTCGTTTGGGGACAGTCGGAAAACTTCTGGAAATCTGGGTGAAAAAGGCAGTATCTCCAAATAAGGTGGGAATGAGGAATCCCATCGGATCGGGCTCCCAGCTCTCCAGCGGGCGTGCAGGGACCTCTTGTGGCAGCTGCGCCCGAGAGCTCCGCTCCCTGCTCTTCCCTTCGGGTTCTTTTGGGACAAGCCTGGCCCCCGAGCCTGTGGCGTGTGGTTGAATATTTGGCCTGATCTGGTGTCAGGGGACTTGTTTGTAACTGGGCTTGGAAATCTCCAGTTCCAAAACCGCCCCCGGTTAATGCCATTGCTGCAGAGGAAGGAAGACAAGGAGAAAAGGCTGGAATTAGGGTTTTAAGAAACTGCGGCTCAATGGGAAGTCCTGGTTAAATTAAATGATATCTGGGCTAAAATGATCCAAAAAGTAGTTTATATGTAACTGTTGGGAGTGCTCTAGCAATGGGATCAAAGTCCTTGAACCAGAGGCTCAATTAATCACGGCTTAAATTCCTCCCATGCAGAAGTGGAAGGTAAAAGCTCTCCAGCCTCCAGAAACATTTTAACTATTCCTGTCCCCGAGCCCGGCTGAATGTTCATTTTTAGGACAAACACAAATGGAGGAGCCCCCGGGGAAATGGGGCTGGACTTGCAGACATTCCACGGTCTGGGATTTTCCCTGCAGGCAGGTGAAGGGCAGAGTTGCCACCAGGGAACGGGGAAGTCAAGATTTTTTGAGGCTAAAAGACCGCAGATGACTTCTCATTCGGAAACCGGCTCTGTGCAATTTTATACTCAATTAATTGTTAAATGGTTTTTCTCCTCAGTGCCCTGAGCAGCCCAGCACGTCTCCAAGGCATGTCTCTCTTTCCCCAGCACATCTTATGCTGAACAAAAATGTCTTTGCATTTGGTCTTCTCAGTAACAGATTAGCCTGTGTGATCCTTTCAGTCCTAATACAGGAGATTATTTTAAATCCCCTGAGCACTCAGGGCTGCCTATTACTTCAGGCAGTGTCTCCCTGCCACGTAACTGTTATGAAAGTACATTGTCTTGCCTGGCTTTTAAGCAAATTTGTGCAGCATGAATAAATGCTTTTTTTACCAGTTGGGACTATCATAGAAACACAGAATCGTTTAGGTTGGAAAAAAACCTCACCCGTCTCCCAATTTGATTTAATCACTCAGCATCCCTTCCATTAGTGTGTATTTGATGTTTTTGTGTCCATCACCCCAAAGCCAGGACACCAAATAAGAGCTCAAGGCTCCGCACGCTTCTGTTTCAGCCAAGAGGAAGTAGAAGATTTCATCCAAAATTAATACCTCAAAGGAGAGGTGGAGTTTGACATTAATCGGTGTGTACACGGTGACTCAGCCCGGCGGCAGAAGGGGAAGCGAGGGCTGTGCAGCAGCTTCTGCTGGAGACATCAAAAAGCAACAAGGGAGCGATCAAATTACGGGAAGCTGGAAAAACACCGTAGTTGTAGGGTAGAACTAAAACTGTGGCTACGGGATTGTGAATTTCCACAACCTCCAGGCAGCAGAGCTGGGGTATCCCAGACATCGGGGAGCTCCTCTTGGGACCAGACACGGGACAGGGGATGAGGGATAACAGTGCTGTGTGCAGAGCATTTTTAGGCAAGGCAGTCAGATCTTTTTCCGTCCTTGATGTGGGATCAGCGCCGGTGGTGTGGTCTGGGGGGGCTCTAACCCGGGCTGAGCGGCAGCTTGGGGAGCTCCTGCCCAAGGAAACAATGACGGTGACGGGCACCACCTGCCGGGAATGCCGTGGGGTGAAGGACCACCGTCCTTCAGCAGCACTCATGGGAGAGGCGTTCGGCCACCCGGTGCCATCAAGGTGGAGGAGGAACCTCCGGGGAACGAGGGGAGCACCCGCAGTTCCCGCACAGCGACAGGACACGCGTTCCCCGCTCCGTGCCGCGCTCTCAGCCGTGCGATGCCGGGGCGGGTGGATGCATCCCCGGGCGCTCAGTTCCCGTTCTCCCGACGGGAAGCGCCGCCGCTGCGTGTCCGCACCCCCGCGGGGGATGATGTGGGAACTGCCTTGGCCCTTCCCCTCGGGAGTGATGCTCGCTGTGCCTCCGCCCGAGCGATGCTCCCCGCGGCCGGGGCAGGGCGGTGCCGGCGGGGCGGTGCCGGTGCCCAGGGCGGGCCCCGGGGCTGGGCGAGGCGGAGCCCGTCGGGCAGCGAGGCCGCTCCCATGGGAGCCCGGCGGGCCGGTGGATGCCCATGGCTTTCAGCCCGGGGCTGCTGGTGGTGGCGGGTTCCTTCGCCGCTTTCCGCTTGCTGAACCGCGGGCTGGAGCGGCTGGTGCCGCCGCCGCCCTCGGCCCGGCACAAGCGCTGGAAGTGGCGCAACATCTGGACATCGCTGGCGCACAGCGTGCTCAGCGGCGGCGGGGCGCTGGCCGGGTGAGCGGCACGCGGGGTCCCGCAGGGACACCGGGATGCCGGGGGCACCGGGACACTGGGAGGGAATGGGGACGTCGAGAGACCCCGACGGGAACCGGCGGCCAAGGGGGCACTGAAGGAAATGGGGGTGTTGGGAACCTTGGGAGTGTGAGGACCTGGAGATTGGGGGGCACTGAGAGAGGGAGGAAGGTCCGAGGGACAGGGAGGCACCAGGGATGGGGAGACTCCGGGAAATACAGGAGGAGAGGGGTGGCTGTGAGTGGAGCAGGGCAACAGGAGGTCACCGGGGAGGGTGGGCATCACCAGGTGGGTACTGAGGACACCGGGAGGGAAATGGGGAATCGGAGGCGCTGCCCGACGCTCACAGCTTCTCTCCCTGCAGGTTCTACCTCCACCCCGAGCTGTCCAACGACCTGGTGAGCACACACCCGCCCGGGGCGCACAGCCTGGTCGCCGTGTCTGTAGGTGAGGTGTGGCCATGGACTGTCCCCTGTTCTGTCCCCCGAGGGGTCTTCATGGGCTCGTCGGTGCCTGACACCGGTCCCTCGAGCCATGTCGCGATGTCTCAGGCACCTCAAACAATCGCCCTATTCTTGGCAAAGGACAGTGGCTCCTTTCTGTCCCACGGCACCCGCAGCCAGGAGGTACTGGGCACCGGGCTGCCCTCCACCGTCCTCGGGGGGAGCCGGGCCTTGGGGAGTCCCAAAAGTGCCCACATGGGGTTGGTGGAGTTAACTGGTGCCTCTTCCTGAGAGCACAGAGTGATTGTAAGGGGGACCTAAACCACACCAATTTCCCTCTTTTGCTGTGTGTGACTCGCCACTCACACAGATGTGACCATCACTTCCCTGGGGGGGCTGCCCAGCCCAGTCAGGTGCAGAGCCCACTGGGGCAGGGTGGATTCATTGGCACAACACTTCCTGACCCCCTTTTTGTTCATGGACTCTCCAATCCCAGGCTATTTCCTCGAAGATTTTGTGGACATGTTGTGCAATCAGAAACTTCATCAGTCCTGGGAGCTGCTCTTTCATCACTCCGTGGTGAGTGCACCAGCACAGGGAGGCTGGGGATGGGGGACACCAGTGGGGCTCCTGCTGTTGTTTATGTGGGTGTTTGCTGCCTGCTACAAAGTCCGATTTTATTTCCTGGGGAGACAAGCGCAGACAGCAGGGCCTGGAGCTCCTCTTGGTCCTGCAGGACTCTACTCTTAGAAAGTCTGCAGAAAGGCACCCAAAATCACAGTAGGAGAAAAAACGTGTACACAGAGTATGGGGGCAGAGGGCTGGGCTGAACCACAACAGTGTCACTGACAGCAGTGACCTAGCTGTGCCCTCTGGCACAGGTGACCAGCTCACCTCCTTGCCCTCTGGAACGCCTGCCAGAAAGGGCTGTACACCCCCTCCATCCACCTCCCGCTCCCTGGGGTGTTTCCCTCTCACCTGGGGCTGGTGTGGCTGGAGCAGCTGTGATGCAGGACTCCCACTCCAGTGCCTTGTGCCTGTCTTGCTGTACCCTGTGTGGGTTTCTCTCTGATCACCTCTGATGTCCGGGTGCCGGAGTGTTTTTCCCAACCAAAATAATTCTGTGATGCTGAGACTGTGGATGCTGCAGGGCAGGGGTGTGGCACAGCCTGGAGCTGAGCAGCAGAGATGCTGCAGGGTTCAGGGGAGGCTCAGGGATGTGCAGGGCCTGGGAGGGGGACAGGGACAGTGCTGGCACTCACCTGTGATGAGATGGGGTGTCAGACCTGCTCTGTCAGTGAGCCCTGGGGCTCTGCTGGCTGCTGCTGGTGAGCCAAAAGTTCATCTCCACAATAGAGCTAATTCAAGCCAAGACAGTGACTTAACGAGCGGGGAGCAGATAATCTCATTACAGAGCCCATACAGAGAACAGCATTAATGGCATAAACCAAAGAAAGGACTGAGTGTGCTGAAGCGTGGGCAGGCAGAGCCTGTCCCCCTGCCTGGCAGGGAGGGTGCGGGGCAGGAATCCTGTCCCAAACAGCCCCATCCTCTGCTGCAGCACCCAGCAGCCCCAGGGTGCTTCAGGGGGCTCTCTGACACACCAAAGCCACCTAATCCCTGCAGGGTGTCTGCTGGGGAGAATCCCTGAGCCAGCAGCAGCTGTCGCCCTGGGCTACAGTCTCCCTTCCTGTCCATTCACTGTGTGTGGAAAAACTTGCTGGGCCACAGCCGGCTGCGGGGTTAGGTCAGGCTGCTTTGTCTCCTCAGCCAGCCTGGAGCTTAGAGAGTTGTTTCCTTCTCTTCCCACTGGAACCAAAAAACCCACTCAGGTTTCATGCAATGCTGAGGACGTGCCAGAGGCTGCAATGCTGCAGGGATGACCGGTGCTTTGGCACTGCTCTGATGATCCTTTCCACCTCTGTGCCCAAGCGTGGGGGGTTCCAGCTTGCAGCAGCTGAGAGCAACCAGCCCCTGGGCTCAGCCTCTCTTCTCCCTCCTTCCCAGGTGATCATCTGCTTTGGTATTGCTGTGCTGCTCCACCAGTACGTTGGCTTTGCCCTCGTGGCTTTACTGGTGGAGATCAACTCCATCTTCCTCCACCTGCGGCAGATCCTGCTCATGGCCAACCTGGTGCACACCACCTGCTACCGCCTCAACAGCCTCATCAACCTGGGCACCTACGTGGTGTTCCGCATCGCCACGCTGGCCTGGATGACCCGCTGGCTCTTCCTCAATCGCCACAACGTGCCCCCGGCCGCCCACGCCGTGGGCACGGTGGGCATGGCAATCATGACACCCATGAACATCATCCTCCTCTATCGCCTGCTGCGGAGTGACTTCTTCAAAAGCAGGCGAGAGAAGGAGGAATAGGCTTCTCCCCTGCGAGGGGGGCAGTTCCAAAGCCGTGGAGCAAGCGGAGGGTGAACGTGGCTGTTTCGGTACCTTCAGGGAGGGGCTGCACTAACAGAGCATCCAGGCTTTTCTTGTGGCTCGAGGTCCTGGGCCCTGCACAGCAGAGGAGGTGCTCGTGGACCAGGCACGGTGGCTCTGCTCCCCAAACCCTTTTGGATGATGTGGTTGGACAATTGGGAGATGCTCAGAGAAGCCTCGACAGCTCTCACAGCTCCCTGAGGCACCACTGAGATGAGAAGGGGGCAGAGCAGCAGTGTTTCCCCACTGCTCTTCCAGACATCCCCAACACCACAGGGTGTTTCCAACCCCGTCAGCCACAGGACATTGAGTCCTCTGTGGCATCTCCTATGGGAACAGCACCAGCAAGACAGGGTCCAAGGCTTTTCCTTCGAGGTGATGGTCAGTAAAAACCAAACCCTGCACTGATGAGCCCTCCCTGAGGAGATTGTCCCACGCTGGGGACTGCTGCCCACTGTGGGGTGCAGGTCGGGGGCAGCCCCAACCTCTCCTGAAAACTGGAGCTTTTTCCATGTTGTTTTGTCCCCAGATAATTTAAGTGCCCATAAATGAGCGTGGGAGAGCACGAGTGGCTGGCAGGAGGATGCTGTGTGATGGTCACTGCCCACAGATGTGGGGCTTTCAGGCACCTTTTAGGATTCAGACATCTGTTAGGAATGCCAAGTTGTGCTGCAGAGCCCGGTGTAACGCTCTCACCCAGCAGCAAAGGCTCTTACTAACACGAGCTTTTAATAAATGGCTGCAAATGAAGTGGCTTGAGGGGAAAGGACTGAGAGGGGACAAAAGGACTCAGCATCCCAGCCCACTCTGGCGGTGTCACTGCTTAGCACAGTCCTTACCCTGTGTCTCCCTGCCATGGAGTGAAAATACACTGTACACTGGCACACTTTACCTCTCTTGTTGTTTTTTTTTTCCTCACCCCTCTCCTTTCTGTGGAGGAAGATGGTTTATAAGTGTTTTTCTACTCTGCATTTCCTTTTCCTCACTGATTCTCACTCACTGGACTGTTCCCCAGCAGCCCAGCACTGTGTATGTAACAGGATCATCCCACTTGCAGTTACGTGACCCAGTCTGGAGAAATCCACCGGGTGAGTCACGTTTCCTTTGTGTGGCAAATAAGCTTTAACACAAAATCTCTCACTTGGTTTGAAGAGCTTGGGGACAGGCTGGAGCAAGGCACTGCTTGGAGAGGGTAGCACGTGTTTCGAGGAAGGAGACACATTCCTGCTTGGCAGGGAAAGACGAGTGATCCATGGGCAGTGTGAGGCTGGAGACAATGCGTAGACAAAGCTGCTTAGGTTTCTATTTGTAGAGAGCAGGGAAGCTTCCAGGTGCTGGGCACAACTACTCCAGGTTTGGGTATGTCACTTCAAGCAGCATTGAAGTGCCTCTGTGCCCCTGACAGATGGAGCAGAACTATCACCCAGGGCTTTCTCTTCGGTCTGACCTATGTATTCCAAATTTTCCAGGAGCTGCTCCACTGATCCTTGCCCTTAGCACAGCCTCTGCATCTGTTAAAAACGCTGCCTCTGCCCACACCCGGGATGTTTCTCAAGGCCTGGATTGTGTTCCCACATTCCTGCTGTCACGTGGATGTCCTGTACCCCGGGCACGTGGGGTTGGGGGCCAGGGGAGCCTGGTTTGGGCGCCTCTTAATCCGCTGTGATTTTCCCACAGGGCTAAGGTGGGATAAGCAGTGGCTTTGCAGGTCACTGAGGTCGGAGGTGAGGATGCCCCGTGCTTATCCATCCCGATGGAAAGTGCCACAGCCTTGGCTTGAAAGGTTTTGGGAAGGACTCACCTCTCTATTCCCACCATATGGGGGACCATGGGGATAGAAGAAGCATCTCCATCAGGGAATTAATTGCTGGGGAGCGACACTCCAGCCTGCCACTCTATCACCCCCACTCCAGCCTCATTCAAAATCCCTCCAGAACAAACTCCTCTCCCCATAGGAGCCCCTATCCTGGCAAAACCCTAAGAGCCTGCCTGGCTGCTGAGCAGCCCTGAGGCACTGAGGGTTGGGGTGCAGAGAGAGGCAGGAAGGGGGCTACAAGGTGGATGGCTACTTGCTGGGGGATTAGGGGCCATAGTGTGGCCATGGGGGCGGCGCTGGGAGTGAAGATTCACTGAGGCGCAGCATCCCCCTGCCTGCCTAGGGCACGGGATGAGATGGGCTCAGGCCCACTGAGGGGATGTTCAGGCCCTGTGGGTGATGTCGCCGCTCTGCTCCACAGGGAGAGAGGGGACACCAAGGGGATGTGTCTAGGATGAGACCAAGATGTCCCCTGAGGGGCCACTCCGACCCTACCACCCTTCGGGACGGGCGGGGGCGGGGGGGGGGACGATACGGCCTGGGGCGCCCCCTACAGCAGCGAGGAGTGAGCTGCGCCAGGCGCTGTCCAATCAGAGGCGGCGCCCCGCTGTCACCACCGCCCTTCTCCGCCAATTGGAAACAGCGAAGGGCGGGATCGGGGAAAGCGGGACACCACACCGGAAGTGTGCACCAGACAGAACTTCCTCCCCTCTTCCTCTGGCAACCCGTCCCCCGCCCCTTATCCATACTGATAGGATATATTTGCTGTCTGTCAAATTTCCTGAAAGCTGATTGGACTGCACGTGCAGCGAATCCCACCTACATCCGGGTCTCACGGCCGCCGTAGCGGCAGCGCGGGGCCGCCATTGTGGTGGGGAGTGCGGGGGTCGTGGCTGCCGGTGAGGGCGAACGGGGAGCAGCGGGTCCGGGGTTGGCCCGGGGCGGGAGGGAGTGGCAGGGGAGAGATCGGCGGCGGCCTCTTCGTGGTCCGTACCTCGCCCTGAGCCCCTCTCCACCCTCTCCGCAGTTGCGTCGCCATGGCCGCCGTGTTCCCGTACCGCGGCGGCTGCGCCCCAGTGCCCAACCCGCTGGCGCCGCTGCCAGACTACATGTCCGAGGAGAAGCTGCAGGAGAAAGGTGAGTACGGCCCCAGCACCCCAGATCCTCCGCGGGGGACACGGCCTGACCCGCTGCCTGTGTGTCCCCGCAGCCCGCAAATGGCAGCAGCTGCAGGCCAAGCGCTATGCGGAGAAGAGAAAATTCGGCTTCGTGGACGCGCAGAAGGAGGACATGCCCCCCGAGCATGTCCGCAAAATCATCCGCGACCACGGCGACATGACCAATAGGAAGTTCCGACACGACAAGCGCGTCTACCTGGGGTAAGGGATCGCGGTGTGTGACAGACGGGGAGCTCGGGATCCGCCGCTGCTGCCTTGATCACTGCTGAAGGGAGAGATCCTGCTCCAAACGCCTTTTCCTATCCCTTGTAGTTTGGCGAGGATGCCCTGAGGTATCAGTGCACAGGAGGATCAGCAAAAGGAGTAATTGCTTTAAATTTATGAGAAAAAACATGAGTTTGGTAATGAATCATTGGAGGGCTTTCAGTGTCAGTTGTATCTCAGTCTGTTGCTGTGAGGTGTCAGTGCAAAGGAGCATCAGCAAAGGGAATTGTTGCTTTGAATTTATGAGAAAGAACATTACCCTGCACAACACAGTGTCTTAGAAGAAGTTGGGGAGAGTATGAAATGGTTTTTGTAAGCTTGAAAAGCATTCTGAGTGCTTCTTAGCTGTTTGGGTGTGGAGAGCCGTCTAGTGCTCATCGTGGTCTGCTGCAGTAACTTACCATTACCCATAATAGCTCCAGAAACTCACTTAAAAACTGCAGGTGTTGTTTGCAATACTCTGGAAAGCCAAATCACTAGAAAGCCTTTTGATAGTACAAAAGTAGAGCTGGGAATTAATGGATTTGATTTTTAAATGGGCCAGTTGAGCAGCTTGCAGAAGGGAAGACTGGGAAGTTGTTGGGCTTGTGGCAGGTGGTTGGCTGTCCTTGAGATGCACTCCAGCGTGGTTTTCCTTGGTTTGTGGTTGCAGAGCTCTGAAGTACATGCCCCACGCTGTGCTGAAGCTCCTGGAGAACATGCCCATGCCCTGGGAGCAGATTCGAGACGTTCCTGTCCTGTACCACATCACTGGTGCCATCTCCTTTGTTAACGAGATCCCCTGGGTCATCGAGCCTGTCTACATTGCCCAGTGGGGGTAGGTGCCTTCTGCTTCATCCAGGGGAGGCAAACCTTTTTGCACCCACCATAAAATCCTAATTTTAACCTTGCCCTGATCTCCTGCAGCTCCATGTGGATTATGATGAGGAGGGAGAAGAGGGACAGGCGTCACTTCAAGAGGATGAGATTCCCCCCGTTTGATGATGAGGAACCCCCTCTGGATTATGCTGATAACATCCTGGATGTGGAGCCCCTGGAAGCCATTCAGCTGGAGCTGGATCCAGAGGAGGATGCCCCTGTGCTGGACTGGTTCTATGACCACCAGCCTCTGAAGGACAACAGGAAGTATGTGGCTGTGGCTGAACAATTCACTGGGAGAGGGGAAAAACAAACAACACATTAAATACCTGTGCAGAGCAGTGTGTAACCTTGGTGTGATGTGGGGAGAGAAAAACCTTTCCTCAAGGGTGGGAGGGAAAACCTGTGTGTTGGAAGGCTGCTTTTTTTTGCTTGCAGGTTGCTCAGAGAAGCTGTGGCTGCCCCATCCCTGGAAGTGATCAAAGCCAGGTTGGGTGGGGCTCTGAGCAAGTGGAAGGGTTGGAACAAGATGAGCTTTAAGGTTCCTTCCAAGCCAAACCATTCAGGGATTCTGTGATTCAGCATCCAGCAAGGCCTCTCTCTGTCCAGGAGGCCTGTTACTCACTTAGCTAAAACTGATGTTTCTGACCATGCTGTAAAGCTGACAGCCTGCATTATCTAGCTGGAATTTGAAACTGGTATTTGCTAAAGGTGCACAGATGTTCTGTGTCAGTTTGGACACAGAGGATGAAAGGAACTGAAGCAGCCAGCATTTTCTGGGCAGGAGAAGCCCTGAGTGGTCTTTAACAGTGTGCATCCTTTTCTTCTGCCTAGAGACACCCATGTGTTACCTGTCCTTGATGAATGATGGGTGGCAAAAGGTGTTTGGTTATTCTGGTGCTTTGCTTGTGCCGTGGCTGTGTCTGAGTGTCCATGCTCTGCTTTCCCAGGTATGTCAATGGCTCCACGTACCAGCGCTGGCAGTTCACCCTCCCCATGATGTCCACCCTGTACCGCCTGGCCAACCAGCTGCTCACTGACCTGGTGGATGACAACTACTTCTACCTGTTTGACCTGAAAGCCTTCTTCACCTCCAAGGCACTGAACATGGCCATTCCTGGAGGTCCCAAGTTTGAGCCCCTTGTCAGAGACATCAATCTTCAGTAAGTGTTTGGTTTAGGAGAGAGATGAGTGGTTATCTAGGAAAGGGCTGATAGCTCGTTTTCAGTCACAAATGTTTGTCTCTCACACCCTGAATGCCTGCATAACAGTTTCTTGTGTCATTTTTAAGGGATGAAGATTGGAATGAATTTAATGACATCAACAAAATCATCATCAGGCAGCCCATCAGGACAGAGTACAAAATCGCTTTCCCGTACCTGTACAACAACCTGCCACACCATGTCCACCTCACCTGGTAGGTGCAGCAGCCCCCAGAGCCCCCAGGAGAGGAGGGAAAGGCTGTCAGAGGCTCTAATGCTTTTTTTTTTCTTGCAGGTATCATACTCCAAACGTTGTTTTCATTAAAACAGAAGATCCTGACCTCCCAGCTTTTTACTTTGATCCTCTGATCAACCCCATTTCACACAGACATTCTGTCAAGGTGGGTCCCTGGGTTTCCTGTGATAAACCCCATGTGTGGAAGTAGGGAACTTTAGTATCTTGCTTCTGACAGTAGCACACAAACATAGATATTTCAGAAGGCACCAACCCTTTGACCAAAAAAGCCACAGTTGTCATTTTAGTCTTCTTCTACTTCTGGAGTTGCACAAAGTTGTTGTCTTTGGTTTCTGTAGGATAAAGCCCAATGTCTAATTAATAGTCTTAGAGTCTCCTGACAGATTATTTATCTTTCTGGTTGCCCTTGGTCTAGTCATGGAGCTGACATCTCTCTGAAGTTACCCCTGAAACTCCTAACTCAGGGTCTGGTAGTCACAGTTTGTTTTGTTGACTGTTTTTTGCTTCTCTCCTGCTCAGTACCGCCACACTTTCTCCATGAAAGCAAAGAGGTGTTTTTTTAACTTGCATAACTCAGAAACTGAGCTGAAGCAACCAGGAAAGACCTTGTGTGGTTTTTCTGTGTTTCAGAGCCAGGAGCCACTGCCTGATGATGATGAAGAGTTTGAGTTGCCAGAGTTTGTGGAGCCTTTCCTGAAGGATACTCCTCTCTACACTGATAACACAGCCAATGGCATTGCCCTGCTCTGGGCTCCACGACCCTTTAACTTGAGGTCTGGCAGGACCCGGAGAGCTCTTGACATCCCACTGGTCAAGAACTGGTGAGTTCTGTCCTGGGGGAAGGGCTGATGCAGTGACCTTATTATAATGAAAATGAAATAAAGACATTATGATGACTGGTTTCTAGAGATTTTTAGTAGAGTTTCTGGAGGCTTTCCTCTAAGGAATATGAGTTAGCTGAAGCTTTGGAGTGTGATTTATCCGTAGGTACCGTGAGCACTGCCCAGCAGGACAGCCAGTCAAGGTGAGAGTCTCCTACCAGAAGCTCCTGAAGTACTATGTCCTGAATGCACTCAAACACAGACCTCCCAAGGCCCAGAAGAAGAGGTGAGTGGGCTCTGTTCAATGGGAACTGCTGATCTCTGTAGGGGATTGAGCTGATTGTGCTCTCTGCTCTCTCCAGGTACCTGTTCCGCTCCTTCAAGGCTACCAAGTTTTTCCAGTCGACCAAGCTGGACTGGGTGGAAGTTGGCCTGCAAGTGTGTCGCCAGGGCTACAACATGCTGAACTTACTGATCCACAGAAAGAACCTGAATTACCTTCACTTGGATTACAACTTCAACCTGAAGCCTGTGAAGACTCTCACCACAAAGGTATCAGTCCATGTGTTGTTTTACTCAAGAGCAGAATTTACATGAAGGTTGTTGTGTAGCCAGTGAGGAAAGAGATGCCACAGTGCTACTGCTGCTCAGTTGTTGACCAAATGGGAGTTGTTTCATTCTTGGCGACATTGTTACATAAATTGTGTATATTTTGTCTTACCCAGGAAAGAAAGAAATCCCGTTTTGGGAACGCTTTCCATCTGTGCCGAGAGGTCCTGCGGCTGACTAAGCTGGTGGTGGACAGCCACGTCCAGTACAGACTGGGAAATGTGGATGCATTTCAGGTAGGCTTTTTGGTTTTTTATTTTTAAATGTGATGAGAGGAGAATTGGAATGTTTTAGATGGGAAATTGCTTCTGTGGGATGCACAAAGTGGTTGGATGTTGCAGTGTTACGGAGAAGAGAGGAAACAATGAAAATATGCAGCATTGTTTGAATTCTGCTTTTATATTAGTTTATAAGAATTGATCATTATCTGAGCCAGCATTAGGAGCTTTGTGTGGCCTGATATACTCTGTCCAATAAACCTGGCTGCTGGAGGTGATGTCTGAGGTGTTGATTGTTGTCCCTGACTGTTCCGTGTCTCAGCTGGCAGATGGCCTGCAGTACATCTTTGCCCACGTGGGTCAGCTCACGGGGATGTATCGGTACAAATACAAACTGATGAGGCAAATTCGGATGTGCAAGGACCTGAAACATCTCATCTACTACAGGTTTAACACAGTAAGTTCCACCTTTCCACATGATACTGTCCCCATGTAAACTGAGGAGCAAGGGAGGCATTCTGGAATGCCAATAAATGACCTGTTCTTACCATGTGTCTGTTCTTCCAGGGGCCTGTGGGCAAAGGTCCTGGCTGTGGTTTCTGGGCTCCAGGCTGGAGAGTGTGGCTGTTCTTCATGAGGGGCATCACCCCACTGCTGGAACGCTGGCTGGGGAATCTGCTGGCCAGGCAGTTTGAAGGTCAGCAACCTGTAAATCCTGCATGTGGGAGGAGTGTGTGGTAAAGATTAATGTTTTTTTACCAGCCAGTTTTCTGTTCATACTGGTGGTCTTTATCTATGCTTCACTGACCAGTTTAGAGCTCCTTCAAGGTCTGTGTCCCCAGAATAGATTCTAAATGGAGGTGGGATTTCCTGCCATTTAATCATCTGCTCCAGACTGCTTGCAGTGTAATGTCTCCAGACATCCTGCACCTCCATACATTCCTGAATGAGGAGGAAAAATCACTGCCTTGTGGTGTCAGCCAGCATTCCTGAAGGATTTTGCTTTCTGCAGGCCGTCACTCGAAGGGTGTCGCAAAGACTGTCACGAAGCAGCGTGTGGAGTCTCACTTTGACCTGGAGCTCAGGGCAGCTGTGATGCACGACATCCTGGACATGATGCCAGAAGGGATCAAGCAGAACAAAGCCAGAACCATCCTGCAGCACCTGAGTGAGGCTTGGCGGTGCTGGAAGGCCAATATTCCCTGGAAGGTAAATCTCTCGCTTGGCCTTTGGGTTCAGTTCTGACATCACCCAAGTGGAGCTGCTCTTGGAAGGCTCCCACTCCTGCTTCTCTCAAGTTCTGTCCCTCCCCAGGTGCCAGGGCTGCCAACTCCTATTGAGAACATGATCCTGAGGTATGTGAAGGCCAAAGCTGACTGGTGGACAAACACAGCTCACTACAACCGGGAGCGAATCCGCCGGGGAGCCACTGTTGACAAAACTGTCTGTAAGAAGAACCTGGGCAGGCTGACCAGACTCTACCTGAAAGCTGAGCAGGAACGGCAGCATAACTACCTGAAGGTACTTCTGTCCACTCTGAAATTGCTGAAATTAATGCTATTTTCAAAGGGAAGCTTTCACTGATTAATTCTGGTGGTGTGGTTCTGCAGGATGGGCCTTACATCACTGCAGAAGAGGCTGTTGCTGTGTACACAACCACAGTGCACTGGCTGGAGAGCAGGAGGTTCTCACCCATTCCCTTCCCTCCACTGTCCTACAAGCATGACACCAAGTTGCTGATCTTAGCCCTGGAGAGGCTGAAGGAAGCTTACAGGTAAACAGTGGGAAATGATCTTGATCTTCAGGGGCACTGGGAAAGGCTTCTGTTTAGTTTTCCATTATTCCTGTGGTGAAGTAAATTGACCCTGGTGGACTGGTAAAGCTGTTGGTTTTGATGCTGCCAGTTTATCTGGGAGTTCTTACTGATTCTGTCACTTGAGCAAAGCCACTGCCATGCTTCTAAGTTTAGGGATGTGAATGGTGAAGAATTACAAGTTGAACATTATCATTCATCAGTTAATTGCAGTGGCTATTAGGTTGTTCTTATGCAGGTGCTGAGCTGTTCTTCCTTGTTTTCAGTGTGAAATCACGCCTGAATCAGTCACAGAGAGAGGAGCTGGGCTTGATTGAGCAGGCTTATGATAATCCCCACGAAGCTCTGTCCAGAATCAAGCGACATCTGTTGACTCAGAGAGCCTTCAAAGAGGTGAGTGAAAGCCTGGTGAAAGCCCAGCCATGTTATGCTGCATTCAGAAGCTGAATGGCACAAAAACTGTGTTTTCTCTCAACTACCAGCCTCAGTTTTTCCCCCTTTTTTTTTTTTTTAAGGTGGGGATTGAGTTCATGGATCTCTACAGCCACTTGGTCCCTGTTTATGATGTTGAGCCCCTGGAGAAGATCACAGATGCTTATCTGGATCAGTACTTGTGGTATGAGGCTGATAAGCGAAGGCTTTTCCCTCCTTGGATCAAACCTGCTGACACTGAGCCACCCCCACTGCTGGTGTACAAGTGGTGCCAAGGTCAGTGGGCTCTTGGATTCCATGCAAAAATGAGTTTTCCTGTGGGTGAGCTTGTGTCCTGTGAGTCTCCTTAGAAGCTGAATTTTGGTTTTGCATTCAATAATTACCCTACAAAATACATCTCTGATTGTATTACATGTGTGTATACTGGAGGAGGACAATTGCACAGCATTTATGGTTGATTACACAGCTTTCCTCCCATTTCTGGATAGACTGGAAGATCCAGAGTCTGAAAAATCAGGCATTGCAGGATTTATGTTGCATTCCTGTGCCCAGTGGCTGTGTCTGTGCTCTGATATGTCAGATAACATAACATTTTTTTGTTCCCTCAGGCATCAATAACCTGCAGGATGTTTGGGAAACAAGTGAAGGTGAATGCAATGTGATGCTGGAGTCTCGGTTTGAGAAGATGTATGAGAAGATTGATCTGACCTTGCTCAACAGGCTGCTGCGTCTCATTGTTGATCACAACATTGCTGACTACATGACAGCCAAGAACAACGTGGTGATCAACTACAAGGTGATGGTTGTTGTCAGCAAAGGGGGTTTGTGGTGAAAGGGACCCATGTGGGAGGAGGTTTTGGACCCTTGACAAAGAAGGAGCACAAGACTGGCCAAAGAAAAGTGATGAGGGAGTGAAAAACCCTTCTGGGTCCTGCTGAAGAAGAGTTGCTCAGGTGAAAGGGTTCTGATGTGTTGGGATGTGTTTTCTCACAATTCCCCTTCACCTCCTCAGGACATGAATCACACCAACTCCTATGGGATTATTCGTGGGCTGCAGTTTGCTTCCTTCATTGTCCAGTACTATGGGCTTGTGATGGACCTGCTGGTGCTGGGCCTGCACCGGGCCAGTGAGATGGCTGGGCCACCCCAGATGCCAAATGACTTCCTCAGCTTCCAGGACATTGCCACGGAGGTGGCCCATCCCATTCGCCTCTTCTGCAGATACATTGACAGGATTCACATCTTCTTCAGGTGAGATCTCTCTGGGGCCTGCTTTCCTCAGGGCAGCACAAAGGCAAGGGAGATTCTGTATGATCCTGCTCTCCTGGATTTTGTTCTTTTTGCTATTGAAAATCAGGAATATTTGAATTGACAGACTTCCCTGGGTAACTAGATGCCCACATTCCTCTTTTTGCTTTCTCATTTGCTTTTCTGCAGCTTCACTGAACCAATAGAAACATAACAATGTCAAGAAACACAAATGACCGATAGAAATGCAAAAATGCTCAATTGTTGGGGATTTGGTAAACTAGAGACTGGTAAAACAAGGCTTTTCTGTCTCTTCATGGAAAGATAACCCAAACCCTGAGTTGCTCTGTGCTAGTAAGATTCCCACATTCGTTGAGAGGACACAAAAACAGGATAGTTACCTTCAAACAGCTTTTCATAATAAAATCCTTATCTTTCTGGCTTGTGTTGATAAGTTGACCATGTAATTCCAGATCGTTCTCTGTGCATTTCCAGGTTTACAGCTGACGAGGCAAGAGACCTGATCCAGAGGTACCTGACAGAGCATCCAGACCCCAACAACGAGAACATCGTGGGCTACAACAACAAGAAGTGCTGGCCCCGGGATGCTCGCATGCGCCTCATGAAGCACGACGTCAACCTGTGAGTGCTGCAGCTGGCAAAGAAGCGGGAGGAGAAAGGGGAAAATCAGTGATAAATAACTGTTGGACACTGATAGGTGCTCAGGGTGAGATGTGAGAAGTGAGGGGTCTGAGCTTAAATCCTGAAAAATTAGAGTAGCTCTGTGAGCTTGCCTAGTTGTTATTTGGGCAGATGATGTGTCACTGTGCATGTGCTGTTTTGCAGTGGCCGTGCTGTGTTCTGGGATATCAAGAACCGTTTGCCCCGCTCGGTGACCACGGTGCAGTGGGAGAACAGCTTCGTGTCCGTGTACAGCAAGGACAACCCCAACCTGCTGTTCAACATGTGCGGCTTCGAGTGCCGCATCCTGCCCAAGTGCCGCACCAGCTACGAGGAGTTCACCCACAAGGACGGGGTCTGGAACCTGCAGAACGAGGTGGGCTGGGGGAGCAGTCCCTGGGTGGCATTTCCATGTGTTGGAGAGGTGATTGCATGTGGAGGGAACTGATGGGTGTGTGCTCTCCAGGTCACCAAGGAGCGCACGGCTCAGTGCTTCCTGCGTGTGGATGATGAGTCTATGCAGAGGTTTCACAACAGAGTGAGGCAGATCCTCATGGCCTCTGGCTCCACAACCTTCACTAAGGTAAGGGGAGAGGGAGATCTATGACAGCTTTCTGTAGATTTTTGGGGAATGAACCAGGAGCTGATCCTTTCCTTTCCTTCCTAGATTGTCAACAAATGGAACACAGCTCTGATTGGCTTGATGACTTATTTCCGAGAAGCTGTTGTAAATACTCAGGAGCTGCTTGATTTGCTGGTGAAGTGTGAGAATAAAATCCAGACTCGGATCAAGATTGGCTTGAATTCCAAAATGCCCAGCCGTTTTCCTCCTGTGGTGTTCTACACCCCTAAGGAGCTGGGAGGGCTGGGCATGCTCTCCATGGGCCACGTTCTCATCCCTCAGTCTGACCTGAGGTGAGTTGTGCTCTTCTAATTCCTGCATGACTTGAGTGTCCTTAGATGCTCTTTCCCCTAAGATTATTCTAAGAGTGCCATGGTACAGAGCTGTTGCTTTTCCAGTAGCTCATGGCAGTGATCAGGGAAGTCCCAGTTCCTCCTATCTCATTCTTACCTCTTTGCTCCAGGTGGTCCAAGCAGACAGATGTTGGCATCACTCACTTCCGCTCAGGAATGAGTCACGAGGAGGACCAGCTCATCCCAAATCTGTATCGTTACATCCAGCCCTGGGAGAGTGAATTCATTGACTCTCAGAGGGTGTGGGCAGAGTATGCCCTGAAACGACAGGAGGCTATAGCCCAGAACAGGTGTGTGTCCATGTGTGGGAGGACAGGCAGCAGTGGGAAGTTCTGTGCTGTCTGGGGGTTTTGGAGACCTTGCTGGCCCTGTGCTACCTGCAGTGCTGTTCCCTTGCCTCTGGGGGACGTTTTGCATTTTACTGTTCCCTGCAAAGCCCTGAGCTCTGTGTCATTTCTGTGATCTCATCAGCTGAGCTACTCATTAATGCATTGCTGTAAATTGAGAGGTGACAAAGTGTGGGGATTTATTTTCTTCAGGCGTCTGACGCTGGAGGATCTGGAGGACTCGTGGGACAGGGGAATTCCTCGGATTAACACCCTTTTCCAGAAGGACAGGCATACTCTGGCTTATGATAAAGGATGGAGAGTCAGGACTGACTTCAAACAGTATCAGGTACAGATGGAACTTCTCTTCACCTGGGTAGGAAGTTCAGATGCCTGTTCCACACAAAGTCCTATTTTTGCATTATTGCAGGTGCACTTCTGTCTCTTTGCTGCAGGAAGAATTCACAGCCTTCTGTTGGAACTAGTAGAGGCTGTTTGGGACCAAATGCTTCAGACTTTGTAGCTATCCCCTTTTGCAGCATTTGGGTAGATTGCAGTATATTGGAGAAAACCACAGTATACACATCTACAATATTACAGAATCAGTTCTGGATAGAGAAAATTAATTATCCCAAGACAAACATTCCAAAATATTAACTTTAGTAACAGTGGAATAATTTGTTCTTTAAAGCCTTTAATGACAGCTCTGTAGAAGGCTGAGAGAAGATAAACTATCACCTGAGGTTCCACCCAGCGTGAATTGTGCAGCAGTACTGACACAAATCGTGTTGTAGATGAGCTGAGTCCTCCAGCACTGAGAGCATGAGGCTTTTTACCTGCTCCCTGACCATCATCATCATGATGTTGGTTCCCACAGTGCAGTCAGGTGAATGATGTGTGATCTGCTCTTGTCTGCAGGTGCTGAAGCAGAACCCCTTCTGGTGGACTCACCAGCGGCACGATGGCAAACTCTGGAACCTGAACAATTACCGCACGGACATGATCCAAGCCCTGGGTGGGGTGGAAGGGATCCTGGAGCACACACTCTTCAAGGGCACCTACTTTCCCACATGGGAGGGTCTCTTCTGGTAAGAGGAGCTTTGATCTGGGCTCAGGCTGTGCTGATTCTGTTGAGTTTCTGCTGGTTTTCAGTGGTCACTTGAGAGCATTGTGTGGCTCAGTTGTGACAGCACTTGAGCTGAACTGCTTAAAAATCAATGGAAGTTTCTTGGCTGATCCCTGTCTCTATTACAAGTGACATGGCAGCAGAGATGAGGAACATCTCATGCAATTGAATAATGCAGTTGATGGTCTGCCCTTTCTAGGGAGAAGGCCAGTGGCTTTGAGGAGTCCATGAAGTGGAAGAAGCTGACAAATGCCCAGAGATCGGGTTTGAACCAAATTCCAAACAGAAGATTCACTCTCTGGTGGTCTCCTACCATTAACAGAGCCAATGTAAGTACCTGGTGTTTGTTCCTCTAGGAGCAGACACCACTTTTCCACGGAAATGAGAGCAGTTAATTGATCCAATTAATTCTCAGAACATCTCTTACAGAGCTAGTAAACCTCCTTAATGGGAGATGCTCCATTTTTAAACTTTGCTCAGTTGTGCTGTTGTGTGTTCTTACAGCTGCTTTTCCTTTGCAGGTGTATGTTGGGTTCCAGGTGCAGCTGGATTTGACAGGGATCTTCATGCATGGCAAGATCCCCACGCTGAAGATTTCCCTCATCCAGATTTTCCGAGCTCACTTGTGGCAGAAGATCCATGAGAGCATTGTCATGGATTTGTGTCAGGTGGGCAATGTTGGCTTGGTTTGTTTCTGTGCCCTTTTGGAGCAGAACCAGTCTTCCTCCTGCAATTTGCCAGAGAAAGGGAAGAAATGGAAAATGGGATTTTCCTGCCTGCCTCAGTGTTGAGAATAGATTCCTTATCTGAGTTGCTTGAACACATCTCATCTTTGCCTTTTCCCCAGGTGTTTGATCAAGAGCTGGATGCTCTGGAGATTGAGACAGTGCAGAAAGAGACAATCCACCCCAGGAAGTCCTACAAGATGAATTCCTCATGTGCAGATATCCTTCTCTTTGCTTCCTACAAGTGGAATGTGTCACGTCCATCCTTGCTGGCGGATTCCAAGTGAGTTTCCCTTTTCCCTCTCCTCAGTCTCCCAGCTGAGCCTGTCATCCAGAACCTCTGTGTCTCTTGGGTGTCTGGGGACACTGGAGATTGTGTCCAGCAAAGCACAGGGTTTGTTTGGGTAGGTGGTTGCAGCACCTCCTGGCACTGCCTTCGCAAAACTCCAACACTGCCTTTGCTCCTCTTCAGTCTTGTGGGTGAACCTTGCCCTGAGCTGTTGGAGGTTCTGAAAACCTCACAAAGCTGAGCTGGCCCAGGGCCAGAATCTGGAGTGAATTCTCACTGAATCCTCACCAGACAGTCCCTGGGGGAGATGACCCTCGTGACTACACAGCAGGGGACTCACTGCTGCTTTGTGTAAACCTTTCAGCAGCCTCTGCATTCACTGCTGTGATGAGAACAGCAGATCCCTTTCCAGGGTGGAATGTGATTATGGCTGCAGTGTCCATGCTGGGTGACAATTACTCCAGGAAGATTTTGTGCAAGATGAGCTAGCTGTGGGTTGTTTTCTCCTCAGGGATGTGATGGACAGCACCACCACCCAGAAGTACTGGATTGACATCCAGCTGCGCTGGGGTGACTACGACTCCCACGACATCGAGCGCTACGCGAGGGCCAAGTTCCTGGACTACACCACAGACAACATGAGCATCTACCCCTCTCCCACTGGGGTGCTCATTGCCATTGATCTGGCCTACAACTTGCACAGGTGAGAGGTGCACCTTCTGTGGTTTCACTTCTAGGGTTGGAGTTGGTAGTTTGTGGTATTGTCTCAGTGTGTCTCCAGACTGGGTTGTGTTCCAGGCAGGAGGATGAGAGGAGAAGACAAAGCTGGAGATGTGCAGTGAGTGGGATAAGGCATCTCAGGTTGCCCAGACTTGCTTAATGGTAGTGTGGTTCAGTTCCTCCAGTTCATTAATAATTTGTTTCTTAGGATATTTCTGTCAGACTGTTGTTGGAGCTGAAGGACAGGCCTTGTTTCAAAGCCCATACAAGTGGGGACTGCTATTTCTCACTGGAAACTAGGGGGAAAGTCAGAAAACAGTTGTCCAGTGTGTTTCTCAGAGAAGGTGCACCTTTTTTGGGACTGCTGCATGTGTATGCTGTGGTTTCCCACTGAGGGTCTGTAGGGAAAAGCCATAGATGACCAACAAGCAAGGACATTCCAGAAGTCACACTGCTTGTGTATTTTCAGCAGGTAAAAAGGGGCCTGGCTGCTGCATGGAAAGACTTGAGTGGGGCTGTTGTCTCTTCAGGTCTAATGGTAACAACCTCTGTTTGTTTCCTTCTTCAGTGCTTATGGGAACTGGTTCCCTGGGAGCAAACCTCTGATCCAGCAGGCCATGGCCAAAATCATGAAAGCAAACCCTGCCCTGTACGTGTTGAGGGAACGAATCCGCAAAGGGCTGCAGCTCTACTCCTCAGAGCCCACAGAGCCCTACCTGTCCTCCCAGAACTATGGGGAGCTCTTCTCCAACCAGATCATCTGGTTTGTGGATGACACCAACGTGTACAGAGTCACCATCCACAAGGTGAGGCCAGAGGGGTGTCTCAGGGAAAGGACTGCATGGGGTGGAAGTTTCCATGCATGATGGAAAACCGGGAGTCAACACATGGACCCAGGTTTTTGCAGTGTGCACACAGCAGGTCCTGCTCAAAGCACACAGAGTTGACTCTTGTGGGAACGAGTGGGTGGGCTCCATTTATCTCCATGCACCTCTCACTCCCACTTCTTTCCTCAGACTTTTGAAGGGAATTTGACCACCAAACCCATCAATGGAGCCATTTTCATTTTCAATCCCAGAACTGGACAGCTCTTCCTGAAGATCATCCACACATCTGTGTGGGCAGGACAGAAGCGTCTGGGCCAGGTAGGGCCTGGCTGTGCCTTGGGGGTGGGCTCTGACTGCTTGGGACACTCCCTTGAGCAGGAAACATCTTCATCTTCCTGCCTCTTCATGAGTTTGGAGCACCAAAGTCCAAGTGGTCAGGCAGGCAGGAGCATGGGATATAAAAGTGGAAGAGCTCAGGCACTGCTGCTGCAAGGATTTTGGGGCTCTGAGGTGTAAATACCCCACAGAGCTTGAGTAACAGTTCTGTGCTCCTTGTTCCACAAATCCCTCTGTACTTGGCTGTACATCCAGTGCAGTGAGAACTCAGGTGGCAAATCCAGGGAGGTGGAGGAGCCAGCTGTTTTTTTTCTGAGCCACTCAGGAGTAAGTGAGCTCCAGGAATGGGAGCTGCCCTCTTTGATGAGTAAGGAGGAAATGCTGGGCCTTGTCATTGATCTGGAACAAGCCAGAAATTCCAGTTATATTTTTAGAAATGGTTCCCAGAGACATTGAGACACTGCTGGGGAGCAAGGGGATATTTCTCTAACCCTGCTGTCTGTCTGTAGCTGGCCAAGTGGAAGACTGCTGAAGAGGTGGCTGCTTTGATCAGATCCCTTCCCGTGGAGGAGCAGCCAAAGCAGATCATAGTGACACGGAAGGGCATGCTGGACCCACTTGAGGTAAGGATGTGTAAAATATGTGAGCTAACAGGACAGTTCTGTGTCATGTGATGTTTTCAGTAGCTGTGAGCTAATTCCTCTTGATAAACTCCAGGTGCACTTGCTGGATTTCCCCAATATTGTGATCAAAGGCTCGGAGTTGCAGCTACCCTTCCAGGCCTGTCTGAAAGTGGAGAAGTTTGGTGATCTCATCCTGAAGGCCACTGAACCCCAGATGGTTCTCTTCAATCTCTATGATGACTGGCTGAAAACCATCTCTTCCTACACAGTAAGCACAGATGTGTCTGCTTTGCATTTTGCTGCTGATAAATGAGGCAGGAACTAAGGCCTCAGATATCCCTGATGGTTTATTTGGGAGCACTTGGCTCTGAATCTGCTGGATTTTCCTTTAGATGGATTTTACTGGCAGTGCCCATGTGTTCAAACAGAAGAATGCTGCACTAGGGCCTTGTACATTTAGTTTTCTTCTTTCTAACTCCATCATCTTCTCATCTCCAAGGCGTTCTCCCGTCTGATCCTGATTCTCCGGGCGCTACACGTGAATAACGATCGAGCCAAAGTTATCCTGAAGCCAGACAAGACAACCATCACTGAGCCTCACCACATCTGGCCAACCCTGACAGATGAGGAGTGGATCAAGGTGGAGGTGCAGCTGAAGGATCTCATCCTTGCTGACTATGGCAAGAAGAACAAGTAAGCCACTGTGCAGCTGCCATAATGCTGTCAGGGTCTTTGTCAGTGCGTTCTCATCTTTGTAGGGAATCTGGTTATTACTAATAACTTTCTGGTAAGGCAGATAAAAATATCTGCACCGAATCTTTGATCTGAGCATCTTGTGATCCTGGCCCCTCTTTTGTTTGAAAAGTTTATTTTTTTTTCATAGTGCCCAGAGTGGATATTCTGAGCTTGAGCCTGCTTGGCTCCAGAATGTGTTTTGAAATGCCTGACCTAGGTGAACTTTCTCTTCCAGCGTGAACGTGGCATCCCTGACCCAGTCAGAGATCCGAGACATCATCCTGGGCATGGAGATCTCTGCCCCATCCCAGCAGAGGCAGCAGATTGCAGAAATTGAGAAGCAAACCAAGGAGCAGTCGCAGCTGACGGCCACGCAGACCCGCACGGTGAACAAGCACGGGGATGAAATCATCACCTCCACCACCAGCAACTACGAAACACAGACCTTCTCCTCCAAGACTGAGTGGAGGGTCAGGTAGGAGGGCAGGCAGGGGTGGGAAGGGTTGGAATGCTCAGGGAGGATCTGTGCCCCCTCTGATCATGGCCTCCTCCTCACAGAGCAATTTCTGCTGCCAACCTCCACCTGCGGACAAACCACATCTATGTGTCATCAGATGACATCAAGGAGACAGGTTACACCTACATTCTTCCCAAAAATGTGTTGAAGAAGTTCATCTGCATCTCAGACCTGCGGGCCCAGGTGAGTTTGTTACATTTGAACCCCACTCAGGCACACCAGGAGGGATCTCCTGGTGAAGGAACCTGCTGTGGTTTGTCCATGTGAATCCCTCTCAGGAATTGAGGAGTTTACGCTTTCACAGTTACACAGAGATCTCTTCTGGCCTTCTAAGGCAGCTGTGTGTTTTAGATTGCAGGTTACCTGTATGGAGTGAGCCCTCCAGACAACCCCCAGGTGAAGGAGATCCGGTGCATCGTGATGGTGCCCCAGTGGGGGACACACCAGACCGTGCACCTGCCGGGGCAGCTGCCACAGCATGAGTATCTCAAGGTGAGTTGAGGTTCAGGCTTCCAGGGTGGGTGGAAGGTTGGTAACAAGGACCTGAGGTGATGGAGCAGCTTCCCTTGGTCTTTTTTGTAGTTGTCGGACTGAAAGGGCTCGGTCTGAAGCCAAACCTGATTGAGATCAAGTGAGGGGGAAGCCTGTGATCCCCTTTTGCCAGGCTTGGTCTCATTTTAAATGGTTTTGATTTTTCTCTGAACCACTCTCTTTTTGTCAGGAAATGGAACCTCTGGGCTGGATTCACACCCAACCAAACGAGTCCCCTCAGCTCTCACCACAGGATGTCACCACCCACGCCAAGGTCATGGCTGACAACCCCTCCTGGGATGGGGAGAAGACCATCATCATCACCTGCAGGTGAGGGCAGGGAGCCTTCTGCTGCCCCTCTCAGGGGCTGTTTTTGCAGAGCTGGGGAACTCAAAATTTTGAAAGGGAGTGTTGGCTCATTCCTGGTTTCCCTCCTGTGCCCCAGGTGAGTCTGACTTGCCTCATGTCTCCTTTTCAGTTTCACCCCTGGCTCCTGCACGCTGACAGCCTACAAACTGACCCCCAGCGGGTACGAGTGGGGCCGGCAGAACACGGACAAAGGCAACAATCCCAAGGGTTACCTCCCCTCCCACTACGAGAGGGTGCAGATGCTCCTCTCCGACCGCTTCCTCGGCTTCTTCATGGTCCCTGCACAGGGCTCCTGGAACTACAACTTCATGGGTGAGCTGGCCTGGGGACGGCAGGGGAAAGGAGGCACTGTGAGGAGCTTGGGGAGGAGGGAATAGCTCCTTACCCACTCCAAGACTTCCTCAGAGCAGCTGGCACTGAAAGTTTTCTGAACTTTCCTTGGTACCAGCACCACGGGGATGTCTGCTCAATGATTTTTTTGGTGGCCAGGGAGGAAAAATAGATCCCATGTCTGTGTGGATTGTAGTTCATGGTCTGTCGCCACTGAATAATTAATGCCGGTCAGGCAGAAGAGATACTGGAAAATGCAAGAGAGAAGCTGTTCCCAGTAGGGAGGTCCTGGTATCATGAACACCACGGGCAGATGGAGAAGGGGACAGGAAATGAGAGTGACAGAGAACTCGACTGGCATAAAAGGAGTGTAAATATCTGGAGGAGAGGAACCCAAAGAGGGATGGTTTTGTGGGTTTAGAACTCTCTCTCCTGGCATGGAAATGGTTAGAAGGGTGGAGGGCTTTGTTAGGCTCCTGAAGGAGGGAGGAGGCAGAAGGAGTGCACAGGTGGGTGACACTCCCTCTTTTCCAGGTGTCCGCCACGACCCCAACATGAAGTACGAGCTGCAGCTCGCCAACCCCAAGGAGTTCTACCACGAGGTCCATCGCCCCTCTCACTTCCTCAACTTCGCGCTGCTGCAGGAGGGGGAGGTTTACTCAGCCGACCGCGAGGATCTCTACGCCTAATCCTGCCCGCGCCCCTCTTAGTACTGTTGATATTCAACAGCGTGTTCGTGTTTCCCCGCTCGCCCCCCTCACCCCGCGCGTTGTTGTTGTTGTTGTTTCACCCCCACTTTTCCGCTCAATAAATTTTGTACGAACGGGAGCGCGGGCGCTCAGCTCGGTCCCGCCTCGGGGCGGCCCCGGACGGGGCGGGGCGTGCGCGGGCCGGGGCCATGGCGGAGCCGCTGTGGCGAACGCCGCCGGGCCGCCTGGCCCCGCCGCACGTCTACCGCATGGCGGGGGCGCTGGGCGCCGAGCTGCGCCGCCTCTCTGCCCGCTTCGGGCCCGACGCCGTGGCCGGGTTGGTGCCGCCCGTGGTGCGGCTGCTGGAGCTGCTCGAGGCGCTGGTGGCCCCGGCCGAGGGGGAGGCGGCGGCGGCGCCGCTCGGGCCGCAGGAGGCGGAGGTGAGCGGGGAGCGAGCGGGGACAGCGAGCCACGCGTGTCCCTGCTCGAGTGGCCCTGGGGACGGCGCCGAGCCGGCTGCTCGCTTTTCCCGGGGGATGGGGCTGACGCGGGTGTCCTACATTTTGTCAGACGGCTGTTCCCGTTCTCCGTTGGGACAGCTCCGACCCCGCTGTTCCCTTTCCCCAGGGGATGGCTCTGACCCTGCATCCCCTGGGACAGCTCTGATGTGGCTGTGCCGTTCTCCCAGGGGATGGCTGTCCTGTCCCTGCTGTCCCCCATCCCCTGGGACAGCTCTGATCTCGTTATCCCTGTCCTGTGGTACGGATCTGACGCTGCTGTTCTCCGTCCCATGGGATAGCTCCCACCTGTCTGGCCCAGCTGTCATATCCCCTGGGAATCCTCTGATCTCGCTTTGCCTGTTCTCTGCTACGGATCTGACCCTGCTGTCGCCCATCCCTTGGGATAGCTCCCAGCTGTCCCCCTTTTCAGGATGGTGGCACTGACCCTGCTGCCCCCATCCCCTGGGAACCCTCTGAGCTGGCTGTCGCCTGGCTG
>VRYO01002784.1:4817118-4830214 GCA_009812075.1 Sialia sialis
CTCCTCTCTACTGGTCTGGTCTCAGATAGCACAGCACGGAAGGAGCGGGAGGTGATGCTGCGGCTCAAGGAGGTGGTGGACAGGCAGAGGGATGAGCTGCGTGCCCAGGCCCACGAGATCGTCTGCAAGAGCCGGGACACGGAGGCGGTGAGGGCGGAGGAGCTCAGGGTGTGGTGTGCCAAGAGCCTGGGGACCTGCTTTCATGTCACCTCCCTCCCCCGGGTCACAGCTGCTGAGCCTGCTGGGGCAGGTGGCACTGATGTCCCTGCGTGGGGACACTGCCTCACCTTTGGCTGCCCTCCAGCTGCAGGAACAGCTGCATCGCTTCATGGCCATGAACGAGGAGCTGCGGCACAAGGTGGCCGTGGTGCAGGCCCAGCTCAAGAGTGCTCTGGAGCACAAGTCAGACCTGGAGGCTGCCATCCTGCAAAGCCAGAGGGAAACGAGCAGGAGGAGCAGGACAGGCCTGGAGAGCCGGCGGCCAGAGCCTGGTGTGGTGAGTCTGAGCTGTGGCCTCGCTGCTGCTGGGCATCACCAGCACTGCCCCTGCATTCCCAGCCTGGTGTGGACTTTTGGCACTCCCAGACACAGCTACTGAAGGAAACCCCACAGTTCTGAAAACTGAGCAGTGTGGGGTCTGCAGTGCTAGCAACGCCTTCTCTGTGAAAGCTGCTGTGGGTGGAACAAGATGAGGTGACAGGGGTTAAAAGTGGATGGGATACACAGAATGAGGAGAGTTTGCCACATGTGGTGATGGGCTGAGATGGGGACATTCCTGGGACTTTTCCATTTTTGTCTGCATGTGCACTCAGCCTTTGGGTGGGGGTTTTGAGGTCTCTTCTCTGCTTGCCTGCTGACTCTCCAGGAAGGAGCCCTGTCACCCTCAGAGGAGCCACAGCACCAGGATGGGGACAGGAGCCCTGCTCACTGCTGCTTCTCCAAGGAAGAGCTGCAGCAGATCTTGCAAGAGAGGAATGAGCTCAAGACCAACCTGTTCCTGGTGCAGGAGGAGCTGGCCTATTACCAGAGGTGAATCCTGTCCCTGCAGCCTCCCCTGGCCCATCAGAGGCTGTTCCTACCACAGTCAGAATCTCCCCCAGGCTCTTGGTTAACCATCTGTCTCCTTTTTGCCAGGGAGCTGTTGAATGAGGAGAGAATTCCCAGCTTCTTCTTGGATGCAATGAAGTCAAATATCAAAAAACAGAGGAAAAAAATCAGAGCCAAAATGCTGGGAACGACGGAGGAGTCGGCAAGCAGGTGAGTCAGGCTAGGTGCTGGGATCCTCCCGTGAAGGGTGGGTGCTGGCTGGCCTGCTCCAGTATTTCCATGTGTGTGATGCCCTGGATTGGAGCTTCCTCAAGCCCAGAGCTGCCTCCTCCCTCCAGAGATCAAAGGTTTGATGTCTGCAGTTGATGTGTTGCTCTGGCATAGCTGTGCCACAGGGGCTGGGCTTTGTGCTGTAACTCGTGTGTCCCTATCACCAGTCAGGCCTGGCCTGGCCAAATGCCACTTGTCCCTGTGTGCATGTGACACAAGGGAGGCGAGGTGGTGGCACTAGGAGCTGTGGACAAACTCCAGAATGGCTCCAGCACTTGCTGCTGTGGCTCAGTGCAGGTTTACCCCCGTTTCTTTGTGCTGCAGTGAAGAAGAGGAGGGCTCCTGGCTCCCAGGTCATGGCACAGACTGTGTGGATGCTCAGCCTCCAGAATCCAAAATTAGGAGCTTGTAAGTTTGCTTCTTGGCTGGTAGGGATGGGAGGCTCTGCCAGTGGAGAGGTTTGGGGCTTGGCTGGGACCTGGCACCTGTAGAGCTTGGATATGATGGGAGCAGTCAGCAGCTGGTGCAGGGCTGGCAGGGGTGCTGCCAAAGCAGGGTTTGCTGTTTTAGGGGGATCTGCCTTGTCCTGGGGGCCCCACACTCCCTGGGCAAACAGCCAGGATATGTCCTGCTGCCACCACAGAGGGAGGTTGGGGTTCCACATCCCCTGTGGGGAGGTTCTTCTCCCCCACAGCCCTTATCTGTGCTCTCTCTGCAGTTTTGGGCTGTGGTATCAGGGCAGCAGCAAAGACCCCTCCACATCCAGCTGCTCTGGAACCTGGGAAATCATCGACTCGCTGGACACCCAGCTGGAGCCAGAGGGAAAGAGCAAGGCAGGGTCCAGCTCCCCTGACAGAGCCACAGCACCACTCTGACCCCCACAGGAATGGGAGCAGGATCTGTCCTTGCAGCAGAACTTCCTGGATCCTCTTCTTCCAGTGGCTTCAAGGGCATCCCGGCAGCCCTGGCACTTCCCCGTGCCGTGGGGGTGGCAAAGCCACAGCGTGGACAGATCCCTGCAAACCCACTGGGACATGTGCATGTGAGCTGCCAGCCTGGCATGGGACAGCTCAGCACCTCTGGGCATCTCTGCCCACCAGCCACCCTTTCACTGTGCCCACAGAGGGGCCCTCACAGCTGTGCCCCCTCCCCACAGCCCCCTGCTTGCAGCTCAGCATGGAGGGCTCTGCACCCTCTCCATCGTGCTCCACACCCCAAAAGGGATCTTCCCATCCCCTGGTGGCTCTTTGCAAACCCCTCTGCTCACAGCCCAGGATTCCATTGCCCCATCCTGCTCTGTGGGGATGTTTTACCTCACCCCTTTCTGTCTCTACCTCCCCAATCCCTGCAATGTGAAGGGTCCCCACGCGGCTGGGAGGGGCTGAGCACGCTGCACTGGGTGTCCAGGTGCTCCTGTGGCTGGGAGCCATCAGGATCAGCACCAGCAGGGCCACTCCTGCACTTCTCAGGCATGGGGTGAATCAGTTTTGTACTGGCACCTCTTCCTGCCACCTCTGGGACCTGGCAGACTGGAACAATCCCTGTGTTCGTGGGGCAAGTCGGTCCCCTCAGATTAGGTACTTTCTACCTTTAATTTGGAAATAAATCAGTCTCTTGTTTCTCCTCTGAGGTTCTGGCTGTAGCCTCTGCCTGGGAAGGGCTGGGAGATGCTTCCAGGTTTCCCTCACCCTTCTAATGCTTGTGCCCCCTGAGCCCCTTCTGATGGGCCAGCTGTGCTGGGGAGGGGGCTCCAGGGGGGTGATCCCACAGTGTTGGGCATGGAAGAGTTAATTCCTGCATGGCCAAGGGGAGCTTCCAACCCAGAGCCCCCCCAAACTGAGCCAGCCTTGGGTAGGAAAAAGGTGTTTCCTGTGCATCTGCTGACACAAAGCTCCTGGGGACACGGCGAGGTGGGACAGTGGCCAGCAGCCCTTCAGAGGCCAGCATAGGTCAGGCTGTGTTGCCATGGGGACCCCTCCTCGGAGCCCCTGCCAGGGGCTGGCAGTGCCATGGGGTGGCTCGTGGGGGTTGGGGCAGGGGGGGTGGCACTGGACACCTTGTTTGGGTTGGGGGGATGTTGGCTGAAGCAGCTTTGGGGAGGACGGAGGGTGGCCCAGCGGGAGTGGGGTGGCACAGGTGAGGTGTTCAGGAGGTGCCAGCCCCTGTGTGGCTGTGTTGTGCCCCTTTCTGTGGTAGGGTGGCAGCCAGGGCCAAAAATAGCCCAGGCAGCAGCAGCATTCCCTGCTCCCTCTCCCCGCCGCACCCCTGACGTCGGGATCGGGCGCCTCCTCCCGCGTTTCCTCAGGAAGAAACCCAAGGCTGGAGGGAGGAAGAGGCTGCACCACGGGTGGGACAGGACAGAGGGACACCAGCGTGGGGCTGGGGAGCCAGCAGGACTGGGGCCCTGGTGCCCAGCTGGAATGGAGAGCGCCCGGCCCATCCTCTGCCTCCAGCTGTGGCTGTGGGTGCAGAGCTCTGCCCAGGAGCTCGACCCTGAGGGCAGGAACGTCTGCAGGTAGGTGCCATGGGGGTCCCCGCATGTGCCACGCCATCTCCTGGGGTCTCAGCAGCCCCAAGGGGTTGTTGTCCATCCCTCCCTCCATGGACAGAAGTGTGCAGCCTGGCACGGGGCGGGAGCAGAGATGGGTGATGCTGGGGAGCGTGGTTGGGGCGTGTCTGGGTGTTTGGGGCATCAATCCCTTCTCCAGGGTTTATTTCTCATTCACCCTCTGAGCACAGGCAGCAGGGCAATATGGGACCCATGGCAAAACTCATCGTGTGGGGAAACGTGGGTATAGCAAACCCAAAGAGCTTTGGGAGCTGATGCACCCTGAATTTGTCACCACTTTGTCTCCCATCAGCGGTGGCACCTTTCACAGCCTTCACTTCAGTCCCTCATTTGTGCCCTGCTGGCGAAGCTTTGAGCCTGTCCCAGGGCATGGGACACCCGGCACGGCCTCCATGGGGACATTCCCAGCGCTCGGGGCAGGCCAGCCCCGCCGCCCACTCGGGCTGCAGCCTCCCAAATTTCCTTCTATTTTTCTGGTTTCCTTCCGGAGCGTTGCCCTGGGGGCCGCGCCGCCTTCTCAGCACTGGGCAAGGATCGCTTCGCCTTGGCCGAGGCCATGAGGTCACCCTGGTCCCCCAGCCCTGGCTGACACCCCCCGGTCTGTCCCGCAGGTTCCCGGCTGGCCCCGAGTGCTGTCCCGGCTGGAAGCAGGACGGGAGGGCGTGCACGGTCGGTGAGTGACGGATGGATCCCAAATCGTGGTATTAGGTGCATCCTCTGAAGCTCTGTTCGAGCGGAGTCCTGTCCCAGCAGCAGCCCAGCTGGAGGGATGGAGTGGGAAGCGGGATGGTGGTTTTCCTGGGAATGCTGTCCTAATGGGAGGTGGGGTGTGAGCCCAGTCTGGGGGTGCAGAGAGCGCTGAGTGCCTTTCCTGCCACCACAGCCGTGTGCGAGGGGGAGGACGCCTGCAGGGAGGGCGAGGTGTGCGTGAAACCCGGGCTGTGCCGCTGCAAACCCGGCTTCTTCGGAGCAGACTGCAGCTCCCGTGAGTGCCTCCCCGGGCTCAGCCCCTGCCATCCCCCTTTAAATCCCGCTGCGTGCTCGGGGGGTGCCGGGATTCTCTCCATCCTGTATCCTTTACCCTCGTAGGCTGCCCCGAGCAGTACTGGGGCCACGACTGCAAGCGGAGCTGCCCGTGCCACCCCAATGGGCGCTGCGACCCCCAGAGCGGCCACTGCACCTGCGACCCCAACCACTGGGGAGGGCTGTGCCAGTTCCCCTGCCAGTGCGGCCCCCACGGCCGCTGTGACCCCCTGACCGGCGCCTGCCACTGCGAGCCGGGCTGGTGGTCACCCAGCTGCAGGAAACAGTGCTCGTGCAACCCGTCCACCTCGCAGTGCGACCCCCTGAGCGGGCTGTGCCGCTGCCTGCCCGGCTGGTGGGGCAGGAGGTGCAGCTTCAAGTGCTCCTGCAACGTCTCACCCTGCGCGCAGGAGACGGGCAAGTGCGAGTGCCTGGCTGGCTACTGGGGACCGGCGTGCCAGTGGCACTGCGACTGCAGGCACGGCTCCTGCAATCCCGTCACTGGCTACTGCACCTGCCAGCCTGGCTACCAGGGCAGGAGCTGCCGGGATCCCTGTCCAGCAGGGAAATACGGATCCCAGTGCGTGCACAGGTGAGATGGGGGAGCGGGGGGATCCGGCGGTCAGCTCTTGGGGGAAGGCACTGCGCCTGTGTGTGTCCCTTTGGCTGGGCAGGGAGACCCTTCCTGGGGGTTTGAGCATCCCAGCTTGGATCCAGCATCAGCATTGCCCCAAAAGAAATACCCAATTCCAGCAGAAAATCCCAACCCCCATAGTGATAAAGCAGCAGCTCCCAGCTTAGAATATTCTATGATTCTGCTTCCCTCCCAGCACAGATCATTAGGCACCACTGTATATTTCCCCTTGGTCCAAAATGATGCTCAATGATTTTATGGGGTGAAACCTGCTTTTTGTGGGGTGAAACCTGCTTTTTAGGGGTACAAGAGTGGGCGTTGTGACCTCAGTGCCTCTCTGCCCACACAGCTGTGGGAGCTGCAAGCGCAGCCAGCCCTGCTCGCCCGTGGATGGTTTCTGCCTGGCCTGCCAGCCCGGCTGGAACGGGACTCTCTGCAAGGATCCCTGTGCTCCTGGATTCCATGGCGAGGGCTGCCTGCAGACGTGTCCCCGCTGCCAGCATGGGGAGCCCTGCGACCCCCAGACCGGGTTCTGCCTGCGCTGTGATCCCGGCTGGACAGGTCCCAGGTATGCCCAGGGTGAGGCCACTGCTCCTGGGGCGTCCCTGCTCTGGGCTGCATTGCTGATGCTTCTCTCTGTTTTGGCAGCTGCAACAGCTCCTGCCCAGCTGGCACCTTTGGTGATGGCTGCCAGTTCCTCTGCCCTGAGTGTGTTTCAGGGAGCTGTGACCCTGTGACAGGAGTTTGCATCTGCCAGGCAGGCTACTGGGGAGACAGGTAACACCAGGAAATGCTGGGATAATGCTGGGAGTGAGGCCTTGCTCTCTCCAGGGGCATTTCCCTCCTTTCCTCTCTCTTCCAGCTGCAATGACACCTGTCCTGAGGGGTATTTTGGAGTGAATTGTTCCTCAGCCTGCCAGTGCTCCCGGGGGACCTGCGACCCTGTGCAGGGTGACTGTGTGCTGAGTAAGATTAACCTCACATTTACTCATTGGCACTGGGCAAGGGATGGTCACATCCTCACTGGGGAAGGTGCTGGGGGCTGGGATGCACCCTGGTGCCTCCTGGCCCCACCAGGAGTTGTCAGCTCCTGCTCTCTCCATGCAGGGCTATTCTATAGGCATCAGGACATGCCAGACTGAACTGATCTCCCCACACAGGTCTGAAGGACCACGGAGCCCTTGCAGCCGCCGTCCTCGTCCCTCTCCTGCTGCTGCTGCTCTGTGTTGCCTGCTGCTGCTGTGGAGCTGGCTCAGCAGATGCCAGAGACAGGTATTTTTTAGTATTTTTTCATATTTTTCCATCTTTGACACAAACCCCTATCTCCCGTGTCCCTCGTTGTCCACCTCTGCTCTGCAGGGCGGCTGTGCCTGACGATGATGTGGTGGCCAGGATGAAGCACCACGTGCAGGGGGTGCTGGCCAACCTCAGTGCTCTCGTGCCCTGCTTTAACCTGGGTGCCTCAAAACTTCCCAAAGTCACAGGTAAGCAAAGCAGAGCTGCCGACAGCACTTCCAGAAGTGCTGCACTCTCTGTCTGGGGGGAATCCTGAAACCCCTCTCCCCTGACCACCCTGGGGTTAAGTTCAGCTGGGTATCTTCTCCTCCCCAGTTTCCCATCACGACGTGGAAATCCCCTACAACCCCAGCTTCATCGAGCCACCATCTTCTGCGTGGGTTTCAGACAGCTCCTTCTCCTCCTTCGACACGGACAACGAGGGACCCGAGTACTCCGTCCCTCCCAGAGAAGGTGACGCCCATGGCAGCTCCTCCGCCTCCTCTCTGATCACCTCTGGGCCTCCGGGGTCAATCCTGGCCGTCCCAGGGAGCTGTGCTTGGCACAGACAGTGTTTATTTCCTTGTCCTTGTTTTCCTGTCTGCAGGGCTGTGTTTGGCCGTGCGCATCGGGATGTGCCCAGTGGGGCAACCCCATTTCACAACATCCTCCCTGGGAAACGATCCCAGGGACAATCCTGTTGCATCAGCTCCTGTCCCAGTGTCCTCATTTATGTCCCCGGGCAGGATGGCAGCTGTGGCAGCCGTAACACGTGTCACCTTGTCCCACAGGCATCCCGCTGCTGGGCGGGGCTGAGCTGCAGGATGGAGCATCCCGCCCTGGCCAGGCGCTCCCGGACCCGTCCGCCTTCGACTCCGAGGATGTGTCTCAGCCCTTCGCCATCCCCCGCACGTCCAGCATCGCCAAGGCCAAGCGACCCTCTGTGTCCTTCGCCGAGGGGACAAAATTCGGGGCTGCCGAGACGCCCAGCCCCAGCAGGAAGCCCAAGGCGCCGTGGGGCCCGTCCAGGCTGACCCCACCGCCGGGAGATGCGGCGGCCGAGCCCCCCGGAGAGCGCCCGGCCAGCGATTGCTACGAGAACCCCGAGCCCCTGAGCAAAGGGGACGAAAGCCACCGGCCATCGCCTCGGGCCACCCCGGGGGGACGGCGCAGGGTGGTGTCCAGCACCAGGCATGTGGCTCAGAGAGTGGAGGCGCTGGAAGCGGCTGCGAGATCCGGCAGCTGGGAGGCGAAGGGCAAGGAAGCCGATGTCACAACCATCTACATGGTGGTGGGAACGGCCGGGGAGGAGCCCAAGGCGGAGGGGACTGGCGAGGGACCGGTCCAGGCTGTGCTGAAGCGTCTGGGCAGCTTGCAGAAGGGCAAGTGGGCTGCCAAGGAGGAGCCCAAGGTGAGGAGGAGCATGGAGGTCATCCAGAAACCTCCTCGGCGGGCGCTGGCGCAGCGCAGGGACTCGGAGATCAGCTGCAAGCAGAGGGAGAGTGTGCCCGGAGCTCCTGCCGAGCCAGCCCCTGGCAAGCAGCAGCATCCCGCTGCAAAGAGACTGTCCCTCCTCCTCGCATCTCTCTCCTCAAAAAACACCGGTGCCCAGGACGGGGCCAGCGAAACCGTGGGTGCCACAGAGAAGGGCAAAAGCCCAGGGTTAGCTGGCAGCCTCGAAAGGAAGGGACAGGCTGCGGCAGAGGAAGAGCCGAAATACGAGAACGTGGCCAGCAGCGGGGCTGATTCGCCCTCCGGCCCCGGCAAAGAGCTGCTGGCCACCCCTCCGGCCACCTGAGCCACCCCTGCCCGGGCTGGGGCCGGGGAGCCACGGGGCTGCTCCAAGCCCAGCCTGGGAGAGCTCCGAGCTGTGAACTGGGGAACACCGAGCCCTCCTGGGGACCCTCTCCCGTTCCTCCGTGCCCTGCGGCTGCTCTGGATCCTCGCTGGGGACACAGAGGGGACAGCCTGTGGGGTTGTGGTGCTGGAGAACTGTGTTCTGCTCCTCCCTGCCCTACCAGCCCCATTTGTGTCTGCACAGCCCCGTGGGACAGCGATGCTCTGGACGCTGTGGTGCCACCCTCGAGTCCCTGTCACCTCTAGGGACACAGCCGATGCAGGGCTGCTGAGTGCTCAGCTGGGAAATGTGTGCACAAAATCCACTCTCGCCCCACAGATTTTCACCTTTCCTATTTCCAGTGCTGCAGCCTCTTGCTGTAAAGGTGCTTCTCGCTGAAGGGGATTATTTTGTGGAGCTGGACTGAGATGATGGGCTGTCACAAGCAGCTTCAGTGAAAATTAATTTTAGCTGCTTATCTCAAAGGGTATCTGGGTCTGTGGGGGTTTATCTGTGTGGCTCTGGCTTCTGTGGCAGGCCCTGGCTGCCTTTGCTTCCATGTGGAAAACCTCATGGCAGGACGCAGGATGTAGTGACAGCCTTTTAAACTCCAAACAGTTCCAAGCTGCAGTTGTGCAAACGTGGCAGCCGAGCAGTGACCATCAACCTGTGCACCTGGCACTGTGCTGATAAGGGTGGAAGTTGCCAGAAAAAGGGATTTCCATGGATGCCCTAAGCTTCTGCCACCTCCCATACCTCATTCCTGCTGTAAAGGCAGTTGAGATGCAAAAGAGGATTTGCAGAGTGATCTGGGTTTAGAGGTATCTAAATAGTAGAAGGTTTTTGTGTATTTTTTCCTGTTATTCGTGGTGTGAAAGCCTCAGAATGAAAATTAAATGCCCTTGAGGAGATGGGTTTCCCAGCCACCCTTTGAGTCAAAGATACAGCCAGGAATATTCTCCACAGTGTGGAAACTGTTAGCAGCCTTAGGCTTTCTGTTTGGGATTTAAAAAAAAAAAAATCTGGCTCTGTTGAATTGTGAATTCTCACTCACTGAGCTGAGCCCTGCACAGAGCCCAAGACTGGAGTGCAGGAGGAATGTGAGAGGGCTGTGAGTGTCCAGAGCCCCTCTGCTGCAGCCTGTACCTCACACATCATGTGCAGAGCTCCACACGAATCCTTCTGGTCTGGGATCTGGGATTTAGGGTTTGGGCTGTTTCAGAAAACACAGTGGGTTTTGCTTTTTCCCTTTTGCTTTCTGCAGGTGCTTCTCCACGCCACAAGACTAAATCCCCACAGTCTGACGTGGCTGAAGCTTCCAGTTTTGCAGCCAGCACGAAGCACCCTTTCCTGCAGTGGAATTAATCTGCTGCTGTGATTATAACACCAAATACTCTGGCATCCAAATAAAACTGCTCATCCTGGCAGGACTGGAGCAGCAGCCTGTTCTGCACAGGCTTGCTTTTGTTTTGACACAGTTTTATGACAGCGGCAGGGACAGTCCCACATTTGATTTATAAGCAGCCATTTTTTCCCTAATGGGGTGGATATTTTGAGCCTGTGAGCTGAGCAGTGCTGTGCCAGAAGTGAACGTCACGTGAGCCAGTTCACTCTGGGTGCAGCATGGAAAGAGCTGACAAGAACCTGACAGCCTTCACGCCACTCAAACCAGCACCTGGTTTGAGAAAACGCTGCTGCTGGGAGAACCCTCTGTGTCCATGCAGTCAGGATGTTTCCCTTGCTTGAAGATGAAGCATCGTGGCCGTGTCTGGGCGGTGAAAGGGAAAGGAGCTGCAGATTTCCAGCGTGTGGCTGCCCATGCACACTCCTGCAGCGTGGCTGCGCTGGTGTCTGCTTGCTGGGGATGGCTCGGCTGTGCCAGGGTTTCGCTCTGGATGTGGGAGGTCTGCAAGGCAGAGCTGGTGGGTGAGGGAGGGGGGAATCTCTTCCCGTGCTGGATCTCTGACTTTGCAAAGCTGCTGCGGTGTTTGGAAGGCAGGCAGTGGGAAGGGATCCATGTGCAGGTGCTGTCTGTAGGCAGAGAGGTGTCTGTGTGCTCTGCTGGGGCAGGAACAGAGGCTGGAGCTGTTCCTGGGGTCTGTCCCATGGTGGTGTGTCCTTGTCATCCTGTCAGCCTTGTCATCTCCTTTCCCAAACTGCCCAAGCCTTTGGGAAGCACCGCATCATTTACCCCGGTGGCTGTGCCAGAGCAGGAGCTGTCACCTCCCTTCCAGCCTAAACTCATTCCTGGCCAGTTTCTAAAAACATGTCTGTGTGTCAGTGCTGTTCCTAGGCTTCACTTTATTTTTTTTCTCCCCATGCTGTTTACTCAATCCCTGGGGTATTTATAGCTGGCCATTAGATCACCTGATAGCTTCTTTTCTCCTTCTAGGACAGGAAAACTGAGCCTCCCCGCTCTTGCTGTGGCAAAGGGTGCCTGTGACCCCAAACAGCCTCCGAAGCTCCTTATGCTCCTCCCTGTCACAGTTTGTGTTTTTTGGACACAGCGGTCAAGTCTGGGTGCTGAGGTCTCCTGGGTCTTGTGCTGCCTCAGCCTTCCTCTACCTCTGTTAAACACCTGGCTCTGATCCAGGCCGCCTTGTTTTCTTTGGGCTTTTTGTTTGTTTGTTTGCTTTGGCTTAAATCCACCTTCCAGCTGTTGAAACGTTTGATCCCTGTCCCACAGCCAAGGCCGAGGAGTTTCCTCTTCCCGCCCGCCACAGGGATGGAGTGGTGGGGACACGTCCGTTTGTCTGGGGCCCTCTGCTTCCTCTGGGGTGTTTACCTGCCACAAATGCTGTTTTCATCTCCTTTGGCTGAGAAAACATCCCCTCTAAAGATTCATGGCCGTATCTTCTTGACCTAGTACCTCCCTAATGAGGGATGGATTTATGGAAGGTCTAGAAATACCTCAGAGGAATGCTCTGAAAAATAATTTAACAGAAAAAAATAGGGCAGAGCTCTGGTGCAGTCAGATGTGAAACTGGCTTTTAATTATATTTCTTTTATTTCATGAAACTGGGCTGCATCCCCAGCAGTGTGATCAACAGGTTTAGTGAGGGGATTTTCCCCCTTTACTCTGCTCACCTGAGACCCCATCTGGAGTACTGAGTCCAGCTGTGAGGATTCCAACCGAAAAAGGACAGGGATGTGTTAGAGTCCAGAGGAAGCCACAGTGATGATCAGAGGCTGGAGCAGCTCTGCTATGGACAGGCTGAGAGAGCTGGGGGTGTTCAGGCTGGAGAAGGGTGAAGGAAAACTTGACAGCACTTCCCATGCCTAAAGAGGATCCAAGAGAGCTGAGAGGGACTTTGGACCAGGGATGGAGTGACAGGACAAGGGAGAATGGTTGACAGAGGGCAGTTAGATGGGATATTGGGAATAAATTCTTCACGGTGAGGCCCTGACATAGGTTACCCAGAGAAGCTGTGGCTGCCCCACCTCTGGAAGTGTCCAAGGCCAGGTTGGATGGAGCTTGGAGCAACCTGAGCTGGTGGAAGGTGTCCCTGCCCATGGCAGGGGGTGGAATGAGATGATGAGATGATCTTTTAGGTTTCTTCCAACCCAAACCTTTCTGTGACTCTTTGAATGAGCTGTGTCGTGGGCTGGGTGTCTCGAGGGCTCATTGCCCTTGTCCAGCTGCGTCGTGATGGTGGTCAGCCCCGGGCTGTGCTGGATGCCTGCTCCCAAAACGCCCTTGTAAATGGTGTGGAGCAGCTTCTCTGGTCTCTCCTTGAGCGGGACAGGCAGATTCCCAGGACAGATCCGGTGCCTGTACCCACAGCAGGTGAGCAATGCTGTGGGTGCTGTTCCCGACACGGCTCCCCGTGCTCGCAGCCCGGCGGAGAGCGGCAGCGAACCCCGCGGGTCGTTCCGGAGAGCGGCAGCGAGCCCCGCGGGGCGTTCCGGAGAGCGGCAGCGAGCCCCGCGGGGCGTTCCGCGCCGTGCCGGGCGGGGGAGCCGCATCACCTCCCGCCGCCGGCCCCGTTTTTGTCGCTATCCCCTGCAAGGCGGCGAGACCGAGTAGAGCTCGGGTGCTGCTGTCCCCGCGCAGGGTCCGTGTGTGTGTGTGTGTGTCCCGCTCGGCCCCGTGCCCAGCCCCGGTTGTCCCGCCCGGTGCGTGCGGCTGTCCCGGGAGAGCCCAGATGCAGCTCGGGCCGGGGGTACCGGGAGGTACCTGCATACCGGGAGGGGGATCCCGAGGGATATCGATGTACCACAGGAGTACCGGGGGAATCCCGGAGGAGAAAAAAACCACGGGGATTCCTGGGGGTGGGAGGTACCGGGGGGAGATATCTGGGAATACAGGGGAATAGATACCAGAGGTTACCGGGAGAAGATATCGGGGGCTAGCGGTGGGAGAGAGCGGGGTGTACCGTGGGATCCCCGGGGAAGATACCGGAGGATCCCGTGAGGAGATATCGGGGGGATCCCGTGAGGG
>VRYO01002784.1:4831214-4876084 GCA_009812075.1 Sialia sialis
GGGGACAGTGGGCTGCAGGTCTTGTCGCAGAGGGGATCGCTGCCGGGGCTGGGGAGGGGGCTGCGGGTGCAGGGATGAGGAAGAGGAGGAGGAGATGGAGGAAATGCTTTGTGCTGGGGCAGCGGGCCTGCGCTGTGCTGAAGGGTTTGGGGCTTGCAGGGCAGGGGGCTCTGAGCCGGCTGCTGTGGCTGGAAGGGAGCCCTGACCTCCAGGTACCACTGCAGGGAGCTCAGACCCCCACCCTGCCAAAGCGCCCCGTGCTGGGGTCTCCCCGAGAAGGGGAGCTGTCCTGGCTGGCTGTGTGGCCAGCCTGAGGTGTGCTGGGCTGGGAGAAACCTCAGCTTGGCTCCAAGGGCCACCTGCCTTGTCGCACTCGGGGCTCCCCAGGGGTGCCTCTTGGACAGGTGTGTTCCCAAATTTGCTCGTGCCGTGGGCCCCAGGGATTTGGATAAGTGGAGCTGGATACGGCTAATGCAGCTCCAGCATCTGGGGCAGCTGGAGATGCCACTGAGCTGCGGTGTCTCCCAGCTGGTTGGTCTGGCAGGCATTAGAAAGTGCTCCTCGGTGAGCTATTGGTGGCATAAACTGCATTTATAGAACCCTCACGCACCTTCCAGAGCTGGTCTGGTGGGTCACTGAAGCCCCCTTTGGGCATGTGGGGCTGTGTCCCCCGTCCCAACCCCTGCCTGATGGCAGTGTGGACATCAAGGTGCTGGTTGCAGCCCCCTGCCCTGCCATTTATTCCCCCAGTTCATCTCCAGTGAGCTGCCTGCCCTGAGCAGGGTGGTGGGCTCCAGGCTGTTTGCTGCATTTTCATACCTGTTGCTCAGGGAAGTGGAACAGAGTCCTTGAGCAGAGCCCTGTGTCACTCAGAGTCCCCGAGGGGCTCTTCCAAGGGCACCTGTGCTTTCCCCATCCCTCCAGGTCACTTGGCAAGCTGGCTCCTGCAGAAGCCAGTTCTGCACCCGCGCACCTGACATCCAGCAGGCAGCTTTGCCTGGGTGCAAGTGAGGAGATCGTAAACCACGGGGTTTTTTTTCATGCTTTCTGTGCTGTGTGGACTGACTGGCTGTTGCTCCCTGCAGGTGGAGGCTCTGAAGGAGGCCACCCCCCCAGGCAGCCATGGCCCCCACGCTGGCCACGGCGCACCGGCGGCGCTGGTGGATGGCGTTCACGGCCATCATCGAGAACCTGCTCTTCTCTGCCGTGCTGCTGGGCTGGGGGTCCCTGCTCATCATGCTCAAGGCTGAAGGGTTTTATTCCTACCTGTGCTACGGTTTAGGTAAGGATTCCCCACGCTCGTGTGTGCAGGAGTTGCTGCTGAGGTTTGCTGGTGTGGTTCTGTGTGTTAGGGTGGTGTGGAGCTGGTTGGAGGAGGTCCCAGGAGAGAAGGAAGGGATCTGTGCTCCTTCCTAAAACCATCCTTGTGATGATGCAGTGTGCCCGTAGATGCTGTTGCTTTGTGGGGTGATTGGAAAAAGGAACTTTAATGATGGGGTAGAGCTTTTCTGGATGGCTTTTTCTACTTGGCCATGAGTTCTTCATCTGCAAAGAAGGCTAGATGGGTTCTGGAAGATGATGATTTGTGGGGAGTATGTCCTGAGTTTGTAAGCAGAATTTTATCCTTAGTGGTGAGAAAACAAGGAGCATGGATGGCAATAATATCAGGGTAATCCAGTGCTGCTGTTGAGGAGAATTTGCAGAATTAAATACTACTGATCATTCCTCTCCTCCTTCAAGCACTCAATGTATGCTCAAACCAGGCTGTGTTTCTGTTCTCTACCCCAACCAGAAGTCACTGTCCCTGTTGCAGACACAGCCTGGGCGACAGAATTTCATGGTGTGGGAATGGTGATCCTGGGAAAACAGCCTGGAGGTGGATGTGTATGCCCAGCTGGGCATGGAGAGAACTGTGCATCCCTCGGTGTGTTTGGGTGGTCAGTGGGGTGAAAGGAACCCCAGGGTGAAGGTGTGGTGTGGATTTGGAAAGCTGCTGTGGTGGCTGAGGGTTTGCATGTGCTCAGAGAAGGGAAGGGCAGAGTGAAGGGCAGTTTGGGCTCTGTCCAGAGATGTGTGATGGAGGCTGAGACTGGATCAGCCTTTTTGGGGCTGGTGGAGGAAGCAGTTTGTGAAAAGAGTTGGAAATGAGTTCATGGACCCTCAGTGAGTAATGGTTGAGAACAGCGGGGAAAACTAAAGTGTAGGGGAACAAAGTCCGGACAAAGGAATCTGTGAATAGCTATGATGATACTTTGGGTTTTGCTCGTTCATCAGCTGCTTATCTCCCCTGCTTTGCGTACCAGGGCCTGGCTTGGTGCACCTGGCAAGCATGCACGTGTTTGAGTCCTTTATCAGTGCAGTTTGGCAGCTCCATCTGTGCCCTGCTCTCAGGGCAGTGCTGCCAAGCCTGTCCATGTCACTCGGGTCCCCAGGAGCGTTCCTGTGTGAGAGGGACAGTCCCAGTGCCTGGAGACTTTGCAGGGCTCCTGTTTCAGGCTGCTGTGTTCTCTGCACATCCTGGAGACTTTGTCACAGGCCTGTGTGAGAGAGCCCATTAAACCCATCAGGTGGAGGCTTTCTGCCACCCTGATAAAGCACACAGGAGCTGATAAGCAAATGCTGACTGTCTCTGTGAGCAGGCATTTGCCTGTCTGCTTCCTGAGATGTGATCTGCTGACAACAACTTCACTTGGGGCCCACCTCCTGCACTTTGTCTTGGCTGCTTTCAGTTTGATTGCTTTCAGTTTGTCCCAAATCGGTGAGGTTCACCTCGGTTTCTCGCTCCTCTTCACCAATGTGTGGCTTTTCTGGCTCTGCCCATGGGAGTGCCCATGCCCACAGACCACAGGGAAGATGCAAATGTTTGGACTGCTGTGAAATTGCTGCCCTGGGGGCAACTGCTCCTTCCCAGTGGCCAACCTGTGCCCTGAGGCAAGAAAGCTTAGTCCCTGAGAAGAAATTCGTGTAGTCAAACGTTCTCATTGTCCTCAAATATCTGGTCATCACTTCTGAGCTCTGATGGCTTGTGATGAGCGTGGTGACATTCATCCATGCTGACTCACTTTCTCTGGTTTTGTCCTCACTGTAAGAGTTTTGTGGGGAAGACTCCTGGCTCCAAGTGTGGAGACTCTCAATGACCAGCCCCAAACTGAGTTTTCCCTTTGCTGTTATTAGGGTGACCCAGTGGTTGCCTTTTTCAGTGTAACCTATTGAATCCTGCAGCCAACTTGGCTGGAAGCTTGGTACAAACAAATCATGACTAGTAGCCTTTGGGCACTTGTTGTTCCTAATGCTGCTGTGGGCATGTAAGTATTGCAAAGGAAAAAAAAATAAATAGAATTTTCCTAATGAGCCAAAGGTTCTTGGCAGGCCTTTCGGTTTGTCAGCAAAAGCTCTTGCACTTTGTGATGCTTTCCAATGCAAGGCAAAACTAGACCTTGTCCCTTCTGCAGCCCCTTCTCTGAAGGTAACAGCAGCTGCCAGAAAGTGCTGCAGTTCATGAAGGACTCCTTGTTGAATCCCTCACTCTCCTTGCTTGCCCTTGGCTCCTGGTGTTGGATTTTACTCTGCCATTGTGGGGTCCAATGGGCTCTTAACATGAGGGGGAAGGTGGACACCTGAGAGGAGAAAAAGAAAAATTCCGAAAGAACACAATATTTTTTTGAGCAGCTGTGCAACAGGGCTGGAGTGGGGGGTTGTACCCGTTGGGCCACCTCCTGAGAGGTATGTTTGAAATTTGCTGACAAGGAGCCTGGTAGTAGCACTTTGTTCCCATTTTAATTTTACTACACTACTACTTGGCCTTTAACCAACTGAAGCAGCATCTTTTATTCGGTGCAAGCGCTGACTCCACAGTCTTTATCACGGTTCTGGGCCTTATCAGCTCCTGGGGAATTTGATCAGTCCAGGGCCTTGCCTTGCTATGATGTTTCTGGGATTGGGAAGCTGAACGCTTGGGTCTGAAACATGCTTAAAAAGAAAAATGTTCTGAACTTGATAATCTGCTCACAAGGAACAGAGATAAGGGGCACAGAGGGCTTTCCTCTAAGACAGGGCTGCAGAATACCAGAGGGATGATAAGCTAATTCACTTACAGCCAGTTAACAGCCCTGATGTGGTCATAGGGGGAAGGTGCTGCCTTACAGCTCTTTTCCTTTATTTATCTGAGCTCTGGGGTGGGGAGCTTGCAGTCTGAAGGTCCCTCACAATCTGGGGAGATGTGACGACATGGATTTGTGGAAGGGCTGCACACACACGTGAGGCTGTAAACAGGAAAAGAATAAAGGTGGTAAATACTCAATTTGTACAGGAAACACACCGTGCTGATCAGCAGCTGTCGTGGGAAGGTGCTGGCTGAGAACTGCTGCAAAATGAAACCACAGCTGGGGAGAGAAGGGGAGTTTAAATCAGACTGTGCCTTGGTCATATGAAGCTTTCAGGCACCCAGGGAGCAGGTCCTGGAAGGGCAGGGAAACCCGAATAAATTGCTTTTGCAGTGGTACAAAGCAAGAACATCTCCTCCCAGTTCTCAGAAGTATGACACCATCCTGAAAAGAGAAAACATGTTCTTATGTGGGCAGACTGCAGAATCAGTTGTTTGCACATGTCTTTCAGTGTGCTATTTTTTTAAACCAATACTCATAGTTCTTTGCCCTTGATTTCTGTTTTTCTTTTCTCTCCTTTTTTTTTTTCCTATAAAAAGGAGAGGAGGAAGATGAGGTGTGCAGGCTGTGACAGAGCTATTGTCAGGGTGGCTGGGGGTGTCTTGCCTGTTTGACTCAGTCTGATCCATGAAATAAGATGAAAGGAAAGCTGCTCTCTGCCATCTGAGATGGCAGTCACTCCTGGAAAAGCCAGACTCGTTCCTCTGGTAATGTGCTCTGTGTGTGTGCCTGGGATTTGAAGAGGTCAGTGAAGAGCAGTTAATGATTGACCCTTGCATAGAACCTACAGCACTTAATTTGGGAGAAAGGATGGCTTTGAATGTTCCAGCCTGAACAAATCCCAGCGATGTTCTTGACATAAATGATTACCCAGGCAGCCTTCTCCTCACCTAAGCTGTCATTCTTTAAATAGTAACTTGAACTACTAATTGGGCAGTAGAGATCCTGCTGCTTGTGTGGGGAGTGCTGTAAAAATAGGCAGCAATGTTCTTGTAATTGCTGGTGAAGCCTTGTAGCTTCTGCTGGCTCGTCAGCAAGGCAGCAGTGAGTGAGCACAGCTCTGTGCTGCTGCCTTGCCCGGGTGTCACACCTCGGCTGCTGCATGCAGGTGGACTTGGCAAGAGCATTTGGGGAGGGCACCTCAGTGGGCACAAAGCCAGCCCTTCCCCAGAGCATTTTTCCACATGGAGCCAGGCACGTAGGAGATTTTTCCCGGGAGTGTGGCATGCACTGATCTGGAATGGGATCTGAGCTGTGAGTGAGGGGAAGCTGCTGTTTGCTGTAGCCAGGTGCTTTAGGTAGGTGAGTAGTTAGGCAGGTTTTGTGCCCATTAAACCCCTCCTAGCTGCATGTCCTGTGCTGCCACTCGCTGCCCTGTGCCAACGAGCTGCTGACACCCAAATCCATGCTCACAGATGAGGTGGCTCTTGGCTGGATCTTGTGGCTGCTGCACACACCTGCAGCCCCTCCAAAATGTTCTATTTCTGGAGGTGGCTCAAAGGATCAGGGGATGTCAGGGTGCCAAGGGCTGCTGGAATCATTTCCATTACGCCTCAGTGGATCTTCTCTTGTTGCTCAGGGGCTGCTTCTATTTTCACAAACAATTTGTATTTCCACATAGCGCTGTTGCCTGGCCCCTCCTTGGAGCTGGCACCGAGCAGCTGTAAACAAGGTGGTTGGTACAGGCAGGCAGTGAAGCTTGGTGCCCCATTCCCAGCCTTGCAGTGTTCAGAGAGGGGCAGATTCCATTGCTGTTTCCTTGCTGTGTCCTCGTCACCTCCTGCACACTCATCATGGGAGGGCCAGCAGGTGCGGGCTCCTTGGGGACACACAGCAGCTGAGCACATCAAAACATGAGCAGGAATTTGTATTCCCCAGCTTTAAAGGCTGAGTATTTCTGTTTGGAGAGCTCTTTGTGGGGAGGGTTACTGGGGCTTTAACACATGCACCAGGAGTTATAAGGTCAGTGCACGCTCATGTCCCTCCACCCTCCTTCCACTCATCAGCTGAGCTATCTCTGGAGAGTGCTGACACAGGAAAACTGCCACTACTTTGTCAATTCCCCCCCGCTCCTCTCCTTGTTTTCCCGAGTTTCACCTCTCACCCACATCTGTTTCCTATGAATTTATCTTTGTGGAGAGCCCAAAAGCCTTGATGCTGTGGGTGAAAACTGCAGAGAGCCTCTCAAAGTCTGTCCAGGGCTGATTTCTAAGGATGTGACTCGAGTGCCTCAGGCTGTAGTGCTGCCTTTCCTGCAGAGAAGGTGGCACATGTGACATTTTGGGGATATTTGTTGCTTACTCTGGTTATCCATGACTAACAGGACAAGAGAAGGGGCAGATTAAGTTATCAATCATTTGCACATGGCAATGGAAAGAAACACAGGCAGTTTGAAACCATCAGACCAGCGAAGATGCTGGTGGGAGCAATGTAAATGGGGAGAAACACCTCTGCCTTCCCTGGAGTGCTGGGAGGGGACAGAGGCAGCTCCAAGGCCTCAGATATCAGTGCATGAATTCCTGCTGATACCTGATGGCAGGAAGGTGGAGCAGGGTTTGTTTGCAGTGGACACAAAGCTGGGAGGGTGGTTTAGGGCAGCTGGGAGAGACAGGGTGAAACCTGCAGAGGGACTGAGGTTTGGGTAGAAGGGAGGGAAGTGCATGGTGGGGCTGTGTTACCTGCAGGGATAACACAGAACAGCCATGGGGATCTCCCCCACCAGCCACAGCAGGCAGTGAATGGGAAGCCACTTGCACATGAGGGATTCCTGCTAATTAACTAAACCAACCAGGGCTCGCTAGGAATCTCCAGCCTCCCTTCATGCTGCTGGTTATGTCTGTGACTTCTCTCTGTTCCTCCTTCAGTATTGAACTTTGTCAGATCAATTATTAAATAAGAAGGGAGAGTGTTTTATATCACTGGCTTGAGCAGCAAGAGAGCAAGTGCTTTGTCATAGCAGCAAAGGCTCCAGGTAAGTGTTGGGAGGGTGAGAGCTGGAGTGCACTGGAGCTGTGAATTAATGGAAGTCTGAAGGCACACAGCTCATTCGAGGAGTTGTAAGCAGCCTTGGGATAGGCAGGTAACAGGAGAGGGGTTGACATGAGGCAGCAAAAGGGAACTTCTTTCCTTTCTTCTTTTTTTTTTTGAACTGTCCTGTTTCTGTCTCGGTTGCACAACATGGGCTCTGTTCAGCGTGGGAGTTTGCATGCAGAGTTCCTCATGTAAGGGCAAGAACAGAAAGCTGGGGATATAATTGATCTGTGTGACAAACCCATTTTGAAAGACTAGAAAATGCTAATTATGGGGCAGGAGTTAAAGATGCATCAATCCTTTAAAAAACCAGAGAAAGCAGGTGAGCTGCCAGCCCCCCTGGGAACAGGGTAGTTAAATCCAGGAAGGATTTTTCAGAGCCAGGGCAGTCAAAGCAGGGTGGCTACTGCAAAGCCATTCTTCATCCTGATGCCTGCAGTGAGGGTAGGAAGCTTTTCATTTGAGCAGGCTGTTGCTCAGTGCCAGGTCTTGTCAGCCTGGTGTCTGGAACCAAAATAACTGATTTGGCTGTAGCTGTCGTTAGTTTTGTTCGGGAAAAGATCTCTGAGAACATGACAGCTGTAGATTAGGAGGACCTTATTTTTGTATCCCTTTGGATTTGCCTGGGGTTAGTCTCCTGTAATTGCCAGGCTCTTGCTGTATGGTTGTTTTAATGAATTAATGAATCTCCATCCTTAGATTTTTACCCTGCTGCTGCATGGGATACCTGTCTACTGGGTGCTTTTTCCTGCTCAAAGCAGAGCCCATCAGGTTTCCCTCATCCTTCTCCTGCTCTGCTTCTCCATTTCTCACTGATTAAAATAAAAACTGGGCTGTGGGGGGGCGGATGCCCAGCAGGGCTTTTCCCCTCCCTCCTTCCTGCAGCACTTCAAGCCTCATCCTGACACACTGTCCTCTCTCCCCCTGTGCAGAGACCACCACCAACAGCTCTGAGCTGGACAACAGCACAGCTGCAGAGCACAAATGGCCTTCCTGCAACGCCCAGGATGAAATGCTCAACTTGGCCTTCACCATCGGCTCCTTCCTGCTCAGTGCCATCACACTGCCCTTGGGAATTGTCATGGACAAGTACGGCCCTCGCAAGCTGCGGCTGCTGGGCAGGTGAGTGTGCAGGGGCCCAGGGTGGGCCCAGGTGGGTGTGCAGGGCCCACGGGGGCTCAGGGCTCAGTTCCCATCCTGGCTGGGTGCTCTGGGCTCCCTGCAGCCTTGGGAAGCATCTGAGGGATGGGGCTGGGATGTGCCCAGGACAGCAGAGCAGCTCTGGGGTGATTTCAGCCAGCACAGTGAATTGCTCCATAAGGGAAGGGCCTGGAACTCCATGTCCACACTTCAGCTCTCCAGTGCTGCTCTGTGATCCCTGTCCAGATGGAGCCTGGAGGAAGAGCGGAGTCATTTGTGAGTCAGGAGGGTAGCTTTCTCCTTGGGCTGGGAGCTATGGCCTGAGAGGCACAAAACCAAGATGTTACATCATTGTTTGCAGGCTGGGGAGTTAACTCAGGGATAAACATGTCCTGTTGCCTTTCCCAGGGCCCTTCTCTTCCATGTGGTGTGTGTTGCTTTCTGCCTCAAACAGTGAGGTTGTCAACTGCTTCTGTCATGGCATGTAGGGATTAGTGACTTTTGGGATCAGTGGACCCCAGCACTGTTTTGACTGTCACAATTTTAATGCAGTGAACTTGATTAGAAACCAAACTGGCCTGTGGGCAGAGTGGGAAAAACAGGGCAAGTCTCTGAGTCAGACCTCACCAGAGAGGAGTTGAGTGCTGAGGCTCAGGACAAAGGCTGCTGCTGCTGCTTTTGGTCACCCTGGGGTGAGGGCTGGAGAAACTGTGCTGGAAAACCAGTGGGAATTTGGGTGCAGACAGAGCTGTGTCAGTGCTGGGAGGAAAGGTTCCTGCCCAGCCCTTGTGCAAGGCTTGTCTGTAATACTTGTTTGCCAGTAATACTTGGGTATTTCCCTGGGTTTTTCTTTCCAAATTGCCAGCTTCCCTCCCTCCCTCTTGGAGGAATTGCCCTGTGAGGTGCTGAGGAGGTGGAAGCAACTGTAATTTGCTGTGGGTGAGGCTGTGTGTGAGAAGCTCATGGCTCTGGTTCCCTTTCAGTGCCTGCTTTGCCGTGTCCTGCGTGCTGATCGCGTACGGTGCCAGTAACCCCGACTGTAAGTTGGCATCTTCCTGCTGAGCTGGGAGCGTTTCAGGGCTGTGGTTTGGGGTTTTTGGGGAAGCAAAGTTCAAACTGTCACCCCCCAGTGCTCTGCTGGGGTCTTGCTGGGGACACAAGGCAAGCAATGTGCCAGCCTGAGGGAGCCAAGTGGCTCTGGGAAGGGCTGGTGTTTCACAACACCAAGTGGAGAGTGTAGCAAGGGCCAAACGTCTGAGATAGCCAGGTCTCTTAGTTTTGTGTTTGGGCAGGGCCAGGTCCTGTAAAGGAGCAGTTCCAAACCAGTTCATGGCTTTGTCAGGGTTGGGAAATGGGTGATAGCGCACAATGTGTAATTGGCTTTTTTGCCAGAGGTGGATGGAGCTTGCTGCTCAAGAGCAGATACACTTTGGATTGTTTGTTCAAGTAAATCTTTCTTTTGCAACCCATCAGACAGGCTGAATCAGCAATTCTGTGCGTTAGAGGAAAGGAACCCTTCCACCCCATCCTGAGCTGTGTCTTGGGGGAGAGCCCTGTCCCCTCCAAGTCTGTGTGCCTGGGAGATGGGTGCTGGGTCAGGAGCAGGGTGACATATCCTGAGGGTGTTGATCCACTGAGGTTTTCACATGTCAGCCCAAAGCCCTCGGGGTTCTATCTCCTTTCCCTCTGCACCCTGGTGGGAGCTGAGGGCAAGTTTTTATTGTTGCAGCTCTGTCTGTGCTGATATTCATTGCCCTGGCTCTGAATGGCTTTGGTGGGATGTGCATGACCTTCACATCACTCACGGTAAGTGAAGAGTTACTACCTGACTGTTTTATCCCTCATTGTGGCTGCAGGCTGGGCTGGCAGGAACAAAGTGGATCTTCTGCCTGTGGCTTGAATAGCACGTGTTTGTGTTTGGTACAAAGGGTCAGTCACCCTTGGGAGTGAGTCCTTGGTTGTTATTCTAAAGTTTGTTTTCCCCAATCTTTTTTTTTTTTTTTTCACCTGCCCTTTATATCTCAGGTGAAGGTGGTGAGAGAAAAAAAGGAAGTGTTTTTGTCTAGGACTCATAATGTGCCTGTACATGCAGTGCTCAGCTGCTTGGCACAGGCTGGATGTGTGTTTGCACTGGATTTAGCATTGACATAGTGCTGGAAGAATCAGCAGGGCACAAACCCTTGCAGCTGGGTATGGTCAGCTTTCTGCAGTTTGCATCTCACCCCAGGAACATGGTTCTTCTTTATCACAAAAGGTTTTGCTTTTTCAGAAGGGTGATAGTCCCTCCCAGGCTTCCTTAGAAATGCTGTGTTGTTGGGTGTGCACAGCCCACTTGGATATGTCCAGGATTGTGTGGAAAGCTTTGGTCAACAACTGTCAGCTGGATCTCTGCATTTTGGGGTTCTTTCTGCCTGGAGGCAGAAGCAGTATCATTCTCCAAATAACTGCTTTATTTTCTGCCTCATTACCCTGATTGTTGTCAGTGTGGCTCAAACAGGGCTGGGTGGAAAGTCGCCCAGAAAACAAGCCTGGGAAGCACTGATTTTTTTTTTTTTTAATTTTTTTTTCTCTGAGCTGCAGTTGAAAACTTGCACATTTGGCCTGTACTACCTTGAACTTGCTGTTGAAGTAAAGCTTCCTGTTAAAATTACCTCTAATTTAACAGGGCTTAGACACTGGCTGAAGTCCTGAGACCTCACTTTGGCAGAGGCTGGCTGTAGAGAGCACTCTATGTACTGTGGTTTTTCTGCTGCTGTTGCTTTCATATACTCAAAGCTTTCAGAACTCTTGTGCAGATGTTGTTCTCTCTTTCATATGTGGTGTTCTTCACTGGAAACCTTGACTGTGACCCCAAGGAGCTGTGAGGCAAATGCCATCCTGCTTCAGATAAAAGCAAGGAAGAGAGGAGCACGTCAGTAGTGCTGTGGGAGAGGAGAGGATTCCCATCCTGCTGCTGCCAGCATTGATTATTGTCTCTCTGGGTGATTATTAAGGGGTCACAGATTATTTTAGAACCACTGAGGATGATAGGAGTGAGGGCAGGAATGATTGGGTGTGCTGTGCTGTGGCTTTTAGCAGCAGGAGTAAGCAAAGCCACTTATTAGTGCCCTCATTAGTGAGCCAGTTCTGCAGTGCCAAGGAACAGCAGCAGCAGGAACAAGGTCAGACCTTCCAGGAGGAGATCCAAGCCTGGAGGAGGTCTGAAGGAGGCGGTGATGTTGTGAGGTCACACAGATGCCTCAGGTGGAGCCCATCCCCTCTGTGTGCTCTGCAAAGAGCTGGGGTGGCTTCAGGCCTGGCTTCTCCAATCCAGGGGCAGGTGTAGCTGCTTGTGCAGCTGCACAGAGGCATTTGGGTACCTGGGGTGTGTGACTGTGATTAAAAATAGCCTGGAGTGGGAGGGAAGCACTTCTTCACCTGCACCACAGCCTGGCTGTGCTGTCCCTGTTAGAACCAGCTGCGTTTTGCTCGCTGGCAGCTTATAGCTTTGCCATTCTGCTTGCAAGCTGCACTTGGTGTTTCAAGAGCCCTCTTCTGTCACAGGGTGATGATGTCTTGTGGATTCTTTCCAGCTGTGGCCCCTGGGGACAGACGAGGGAGGGACACAGGGACAAGCTTGTGGGCTGTGGGTGACGTGGCCTGAACACGCTGTGCTCCACCTTGTGCCTGGGAACTCTGAAAGGGGACACTCCAGAGAGCTTTGGGGACACTCAAAAGGGCTTTGTAAGGATGTTCATTACTGAGGAGATGAGCCCTGCTGGTCCTGGGGAGCTCAGCCTGGCTGCCACAGGCGCTGGCTGCTGAGAGCACGCAAGTCACAGCAAGGTGACTCCCTGCTCCTGCCAGCTGCAGGTGACCCGGGGTGCTCCAGGAAATTGGTCACACCCACTGCTGCAATGGTGCTTGGCCACCCCAGGCAGGGTTTGGTTGCTGCTTGGTGGCAGGGTGTCCCTAAAAGCCAGCTTGTGTGGGTTCAGGTGTCGACACCTCCCGGGACATGGTGTGATCTGGTGGCAGGGACCCTGAGACAGGGATAAAGGGGATCTCTGAGGATTAGAGCCTGGGACAGTGCTCCACAAAGCTTTGCCTCTTGAGTTTAAAGCCTTTTTCAGCAACAAGTCCCCAGGGTATCATGAAAGCACATGGCAAGCTGTGGAGCCAAAACAAGCTGCTGTTCCTGGGTGCCTGGGCTGTGGCTTGGAGAGGAGGGGGCAGCCAGCAAATAGATCCCAGTTCTGGGAACAAGGTCAGGCTGTGCCTGTTGTTAAAATGCAGAGGGGAGATTTCTGCCTTGTGACTTGCTCTTGGCCAATATAAGTGAAGATTGGAAATGGAAACAGATCTGTGCTGGTGGCTCTGACAGCAGCACAGGAATCTGGCGCTGGTTCTGCTCTGAAGCTATTTCATGCAAAGAAATAAACATGTGTGATAAATTACCACAAAGAGCCTTTTATAGATTGTTCTCTGTCCTGTTTTCCTTTCAAAGAATTACAGCTGCTTTGCTCTGATTTTTCTGCTGCAAACAGCCCCCTTTAGTTGGGGGGGGGGGGAATATCTCTGTGTAGGGAATCTTTGCTTGGAAATATTAGGAAAACTTAGGGCTCTGTGAGCTTTTGTTTGCTGGAGAATGGGAGCAGGGGTTTCCATATGCTTTGGGCAAAGGGGCAGTTTGAGGTTTTCCTGCAGAATGTGTTTTCAGTGTCTGTGTAACATCCAAATACACCCCAATAGGAAAAACAAAGTTTAATTGAACAAAAATACCATTTTTCAGTAGTCTAGTTCTCAATGCCTTGGTTTGTTTTCTTTTTCTACTGTTCTTTCAAACAGTTCTTGCAAGAGGAGGGAAACAGGGTTTGGTAGCAATGCTGTTCTATCTTCTGTATATGGAATATCTCCAAGGAAAAGCTGGGAAACAATATAAATTATAATAAATTTACTGTAGGGCAGATGAGGGGAAAAAAAATCTGCAAGAGGAAATGATTTATCAGTTTAGGATTACAGACCTGCAATAAGGGATTCCAGTAAAAAACAGTTACGTGTGGCAACATTCACTGAGTGCCTTTGTGACAGGGCATAAAGTTAATGGTACATTGAGTATTAGTGACCTTTAAACAAAAGGCTTAAGAGTTTCTGTCGTCATAGGTCTTGCAGAATTGGAGCTGTCATACCAGAATGGGCAGAAGTTAGTGGAGGAGTCACTTCTATCCTGGGGGGATGAGATCAGAATGAGGATTAGATCCTTTTTGGTGGCAGAAAAACAGAGCTCACTTGCTCCGTGGCTTGTGTTTTTTGTTGGATTTTTTCTTTTCTCTCTCTGTGGTTCATTTTTTCCAATGCTTGCTACTATAAAGACAGCATGAAAAATGACTTGGTAAATATTGGATGTTATTTTTGTAGCTGGTCTTTAGATGAGACCTGCACAGGCACTGCCAGTGCTGGCACAGTCTCAGAGGTTTCCTGCCCTTGAAGGAGCTTTTCCCCCTTCATCTCCCCTCTGCCCCTCCAGGTAGTCCCACATTTCTCTCCCTTCCAAGTGCTCCACGTTTGCAGTTTCTGCTTTGATTGGGCTGGATAAGACATTAAATCTCTTCTGTCCATTTTTTTAATCTGCCTGCTTGCTTGGTGCCAAATTGAATTTTAGGAAATCATTAGCCTTTCTAGGACTTCTGTCCCCATCAAGGCAGAAGCAGCCTTGGGTTCTCCTGGTTGTGGCTGCCTGTCCTGTGTCTCCAGTAGCCCTCAGAGCAGGAGGAGCCACCTGGAAGCTCCTTGCCTGCTGTATAAAAACGGCTTTTTGTGGACTCTGGATCTCTGGGGAAAACCAGCCCAAGCCAAGAAGCAGCTGTGTTTGTGCAGCTCTTGCCCTGCCCTGAGCTCCCCAGCAGGAACAGCAGTTTTGTTGGAATTTCTGGACATTATTTTAGATTTGGGGTGTTTGGGACGAAGCAAATGCCCATCCTGCTGACAGCGCCCACCCTCAGATATTCCACTCTGCAGATGCTGCTTTCTGGGAGTGTGTAAATTGAGGCCAGTGCTTCCAAGAGGAGATTTTTTCAGTGCCTGGTAACAGACCTTTGGATCCTTGAGCCGTTTCCTGTCTGCAGCTCCCGGGAGCAGCCTGCTGGCAGCTCTCCTGCATGCGGGATCACGATGGGTGTGGGGATGCTCTGCAGAGCAGCTCAGCCTCCTCCTCCTCCTCCTCCTCCTCTGGGGTTCAGGGCAGCATCAGGCTCAGCACATATTGCTGCTGCTGCCCAGCCAGGGGTTATGTGAGGACCTGGAGGCTGCAGTGCATAGGAAGCTCTGCAGAGAGATGATAAACAGCCAGATGGGTCCTGCACAGGAATACTTGCCTTGTAAACACGCCGTGACACGAGCCAGATTTGCTTGCCTTATATGCTGCTCCTGGGAAAGATGGGATTGTTTTTCAGCCATGCAAGGGGAGTGTGATGGCAGCACTTGCTTGCTCAGGCTGATATTTTCTGAATCATTTTGTGCAGCAGGCTCTTTGCACAGAGGAAGGGCTGTGCTTTCAGTCTGCAGTGTCCTGCTTTGAGGCCCTCTGAGGCTGACGTGGTAGTGATGCTCAAGTGAATTTGGGGACTAAGTGACCCAAAAAAAAAAAAAAAAGGAGGTGGGAGGAAAAACTGCCAGTCTGCAGTAGAATCTCTGCCCATTGACCAGCTTCAGGAGGTATCAGCCCAGCTCTCCATAGCCTGACATTTCTCCCTGTAATTTCCAGTTTCCAGGCCAGCTTTAGTGAGTGGTGGAAACTTGTTCACTTCTGGTTGTTCAGGACAACAGGGAATTTTTTCCTTTCCCAGGAGAGTAGGAAAGTCTCCCAGCTATTTCTGCCTTTGGATCTTGAGTGGAAGCAGGGGCTGGTGAGCCACTCTGGGAGTGATTTTGCTGTTCAGGTGGCAGAAGTGTTTCCTGTGAACTGCTGCTGGTTGTCCTTACTGAGAGCTTTGCTTTCCCAACAGATCCTTGCAGAACCAGCCTGGTGTGCTCTCAGCAGTGCCAGCACACCTGATGGGAGCCCAGGCAGTGGAGTGGGTGGCAGGAGTAGCAATGTCAGGTGTTGCTTGCTGCAGAGCTCAGTAGCTGTGCTGAGCAGTAAATCCTGGGATATCTGGTGTTTGTGATTCCTTCCCTGCACCTAGCTCTGGGGTAGTGTGCTGAGGCATCTGAGCCATCCCAGTGATGCAGAAATGATCAGCAGAGAGAGTCTGCTGCCACAGGAGGAGATGGCTAGAAATGGAAATGCAAACAGCAGCGCTGTTTGTGCCTCTGCTCCTTCTTGTTATAACAGGCACTTTCTGGTCTGCTGCAAAGGATTTGGGTGCTGACCCAAGGTGCATAAACAAAGCTGGCAGTTCAAGGTGTTGCAGGGTGTGTGAAAGACTGCAGCCTGTCTAAGAGCTCGACTCAAAAGAGGGTGACAAACAGAGAATTTGGGCATGTTTGTGGGAGAGGAAAAGTTGTGTCCATGGGTTTGGGGCAAGGAGCTCTTTAAGCACAAGAGCAAATGCTCCTGTGCTGAAGGTGAATGATGCAAAATATGCTGTCAGTCTGGAAAGAAGCAGCGTCAGTAAGCACATAAATCTCAGATTGTAGACATTCCCTGTCTCTGGAGACACCAGTGCAACCTGCACAGTACTATCTTGAAGAGCTAAGTCATGCCTAAGTAAAACTGGCTGTTTCACATTCTGGTGTCCAGGAGAATTAATCCTAAATGCCAATATCTTCTCGAGAAAGCCTTGTTCCCTTGGCAGCAATCTATTTCAACTGACTTTTTTCTTTTTCCTCTCCCCAGCTGCCCAACATGTTTGGTGACCTTCGTTCCACGTTCATTGCGCTGATGATTGGCTCCTATGCTTCCTCTGCTGTGACTTTTCCAGGAATCAAGGTGAGGCTGTGGGATCAAGGCTCGTGACTGGTGGTGTTGTGCTGGTGTCTTGCCTCATTTAGCAATAATGTGGCAAGAAAAAGGGACTTTTTGCTAAAGCACTTTTTTAGGGATGTGCATTTGTAAGATTCAGTTCCTGTCTGTATTAGAGACTTCCCAAGTGACTGCTTCAAGAATGCAGCAGATAGGAAATTTTAGAAGTAGAAGTGAAAAATGAAATATTTTATTTAGAAAAGGTTGCTTTGTTAATCTCTAAGTTGTGTGTGTGTGTATATATATATATAATTTTTTTAATGCACACATGTATATCTTATCTGTGTGGTTGTCCCCAGTGGTTGGCTTTGAACATTATTTATTTCAGGCATGTAGCACTGAAGGGACATGAGGTGGTCACTTGGGCTGCCTGGATAGATCACCTGGCTCTGAACCAGGCGTGTTTCATTGCAGCGGGGAAATTCCTGCTGGTTTTGCAACAAGGTTGTTGTTGCAAATTGTGACAATTTTTTTTTTGTTACCACTTGAGTTTAACTCATTTTAAGTGGATCATGATGTTCTTCTTTCCCTGTTCCTCTCAGACTTCATTCCAAGAATACTGAAGCATCTTTTTGCTCCTGTAGCCAAAACAATATTCCCTTGTGATTTCCAGGTTATCTATGACTTTGGGGTCTCTTTCATCCTTATTCTGCTTGTCTGGGCAAGCTGTGCAGGACTCGTTTTCCTCAACTGCTTCTTCAACTGGCCCCTGGAGCCTTTCCCAGGACCAGAAGACATGGACTACTCGTAAGTTCCAGGGCTAATCCATTCCTGATCCTCTAGGAAGAGGCACAAAGGATTTAGAGGAGTAGGCAGGGAACCCCTTGGATGTCGTTTATTGCTGCCACCTCTTAGGCTGAGGATTTCTAGCATGGGAATACCTGTGGGAAGTGGAACTTTCCAAACTGTGGGAATTGTAAAGGAAAAATCCTCTGTTCCTGGTCATAAGTATTTTTATATTGATTCATGCCAAGTTGGCCCAGGGAAAGTATCTCAGTGTGCTCTGGATTGAAACCATTGGTGGGTCTGTAATGGAAACCAGTGCCTTAAATCCACAACCAGCCTTTCTGACTCCTCACCCTGTGCTGCAGCTCTCACACTCTTTGCAACCCAACAGGGTGAAAATAAAGTTCAGCTGGCTGGGATTTGACCACAAAATCACTGGCAAGCAGTTCTACAAGCAAGTGACGACCGTGGGGCGCCGTCTCAGTGTGGGGAGCTCCATGAAGGGCCCCAAGGAGCCAGCAGCTCTGCAGGAGAACAACAAGCTCTGCCTTTCTACAGTGGACCTGGAAGTGAAGTGCCAGCCTGACAGTGCAGGTGTGTTTCTGGGGGTGCTCCAGGGTGCTGTTGGCCTCCCTGCTTTGCTCCAGACCTGTCTGGAAGGGAGCAAGAAGTGATTCAGGTGTTGCCAGCACCTTGTGCCAGCTGCCATGACTGGAACATGAGTTCAATTATAGAAAGAATCCTGTCCTCGTGTCCTTTCCTGAATACAAATTGTGCAGCCAGTGTGGGGACAGCACATGGGAGCTGGTGTGGCTGCAGGGGGACAGAGCAGGTGGTCACTGCTGGCTCCTAGGTGGATTGTTGCCATCATGAGCAAGCCTTCTTTACTCAGGGGCATCATGGAATGGTTTGACTTGGAAGGGTCCTTAAAGATAATTTAGTTCAAAGCCCTGTCCAGCCTGGCCTTGGTGGTGAAAACAAATGGTTTGAGGCTTCTTTTTGTCTTAGTCCACAGAGTCAGGCAAATTTCTTTCCTTGCCTCAGTCACTAGTAGCCAAACTCCAGGCACCTGCAGCTGTTGATTATAGGAGTTTGGAAGGCACCAAGTGAACACCTTGGAGCTGCCACTGGCACTTCTAGCCAGGAGTGGACCTACTTGGGCAGAGGCAAAACTGTAAATGGTGCCAGGGTGTACTGCCTCCTTCAGAGACTGTTATTCCTTCTGCAGCTACTCCCTCCTTCATGAAGAGTGTCTTCAGTCCCATCCTGTTGCTCAGCCTTATCACCATGTGTGTCACTCAGCTGAGGCTCATCTTCTACATGGGAGCCATGAACACCATCCTTGAGTTTCTGTCTGGAGATGAAAGTCAAGGTAGGGGCACCTCTGAAAATCTTTCCCTGCTTCCTTGGGGCTGGGAGCTGACCCACACTTGGTCAGGGAAGGCAGAGCAGCTGATTACTCAGCAGATACTCTGTGTAGGGCAATCCATGGTGTCCAAGTGCACTGACAGCTGCTGGGAGGGTCCAGGGCAGGGCTGGAAGCAGCCCAGCACAGAGGTAGACACTTGAATGTCAAGTTAATTTTAGCCCTGTGTCTGTCAAATACTGCCCCATGTTATGCCCCCACACAGGCAAGTAGCCTCTGGGGGTGCAATATGATAATTTTTATTTTAACTGGAAATCCTATTTCATCAGGTATTTGCTTAACTTATCCCCAGCAAGCAGAGAATGTAGGGCAGCTGACTCTCATGAGTAATGGTTGGACTTGGTGCCTCAGCCCAGCACCCAGGGCTGGGAGGAGTGAAATCAGAGCTGGGTTTTTGTGCAGCTTGGTGGGTGCTGGGGGAGCTCAGGGGTGTTCCCTGTGCTGGACTCCCTGCATTTATAGCTCTGATGTAGTTCATGGAACAAACAGGAAAGAGTACATTAGTTTACTGTCAAAAATACCCAGGATTGCAAAACAGGACTTTTTGTTTTGTTTTGTTTTTGTCCTTTGTAGTAAGATCCAGTTTGAACTTGTTAAATCTGGATTGCATGAAGCTGATAAATCAAGAGGCACTCCTCTGAAAAGAGGAGTGAACTCTGGAGGAGGGAAGGAAACTCCAAGTGCCCTGGCATTCCCTGAATTGCTTTGTTTCTTGAGCCCCTGACATCCTGCAGTATTCAGCTCTTTATCTCCTGGCACAGGAGCCAGCTTAGACATTAAACAGTAAAACAGGACAAACTTCACACTGCCTACCTCTCCCAACACTTTATTTTCTGCTTACTTTGTAACTCTGATACTGCTCTTTTAAAAAAAATTATTATTTATTTTTACCCTGGCTTGCTGTACTAATTTAATTTTAGTTTCTTTGCTTCTCATCCCCTCCTTGGAGTTTCAGAATCAATATTAACTATATAAGCTGCCAATTCTGCTTAGCTCAAGCTCTTTGCTAAAACAGGGATTGTGCCCCTTGAGTGTACTGCAGTTTTTCTGAGCCACCTTTAAGATTTCTTCCTATTTTTTCCCTTCCTCCCCCTGAATGTAGCCTGGGCTCATTGCAGTGCAGTTGCTGTCTTGGTGTTTCCATGGCATCAGCAAAACAGTGGTATTGTCTGGTCTCAGCAGTGTCAGGCTTTGTGTAAGAGCAGTTCCAAGGCACGTGCAGCTCTCTAGAAATGTAATCTGTGTGTGCATCAGGAAAGGATGGGATGCTGCTCCCTCACATTCCTCGTTCTCCCTGCATTTCTTCTCCTGGGTGGGATTTGCTCAGAGAGCTCCCTCCACCTGCAGCTGCCCTTGGGAGCACTGAGGGAGGGAAGAGGAGAGCTCAGTGAAACCCTGCAAGTGCGGTGGTCAAAGAAAAGTTAAATATTCCTGGGTTTGCAACAGGAGAGAAGGATGTTGGGAAAATCATTGTAGTGTAATTGCAGTGAGGCACCGTGTCCTTGAAAGTTCTTTCTGTGCAGGTTTCGGTGACTTAGACCTGTCAGGAAACTAAAAGGTGGAGAGAGCAGTCAGCCTGTGGATTTATCTGCTGAAACCCCCAGAGGATGAGGAAAAAACTTAAGGGTTCATTCTGTAAATGACTGTGTAATTATAATTGTTATGAGTGTAGACCTGCTATGCCTAGAACCTTGTCTGTATCTTTCATAAATTGTCACCTTCCTCTCAGATGTGGTGATACTGAGAAACCTTGGGGAGAATTAGGGCTGGAAAACTCAGCTGTGTGAGGTGCTTGTTCAGGGTAGTTTTGAGGGAAAAGCATCTAAAACAGGCAATATAAAGGCTTGTGCCCATGTGTGCTTTCTTTGCTTTTTCTCCTTGGGAAAGAATGTTTTTTAAGATGTCAGATAAGCTGATGCGTTCTTGTTTTGTAGCAGCTACTGTCTTTCCTCCTTTTCTTGCTGCCCCAATAAATTTCACTCCCTAATTCAAGCTGGCCTCTGCCCTTGCTGTTTATAGTTTAAGATTAAGTGTTCGGGGTAGCATAAAGAGGCAAAACATGACAGCACGGCTTGCTCCTTACCCTCTATTAAAAAATAACCAGACAACAGTAAATCAGCTCCTGCAGTGTTCATAGGGAGTGATGCCACCTGTTTCTCTTGGCTGCAGCAGTTGCTATAATGAGAGGGGATGTGGGGTCACTTCAGGGCTTGCCTTTGTGGGAGGAACGGGGCCATGAATGTGAGTTTGGAGGTTGGAAGTTCCTCTCAGCTCTTTAGCCAGCAGCTGGAGCCAGGAAAAGATCAGCAGGTGCCATGCTTGGGCACAGCAGAGCAGCCATGCTGGGGTTTGGTGCAACTATCGAGGAGAGAGACTTGTTGGAAACTTTCTCTTCATTACCAAGTGAATTTTGGTGGAAATCCTGGCTGCACTGCTTTGGCTAGATTTAAAAATGGCAGGGGTAAATTAAAATGTGAGCTGTTTTGCTTACAGGGCTGTACGTTGTGCTCTGTGCTGAGGCAGGCAGTTTCAGAGCTACATCCTTATTTCAGAGCTGTGGCACACCATGACTCACTAGCCCTTCAGTGTGGTGCCTCAACCATCACATGGGCTGCTGAGAGGAAGTGGAAAAAAGCCTTGCAGGGTGGGGGAACTGCTCACTAACAGGAGGGGACAATTTCTTCTGAGTCTGCTGGCATCAGCTTTCCCTTAGCAAGCCATGGAGACACTTCTCTCATCGTTAGCACGAAATTTTCATCACTTTGAGCTTTTTAATAATTGCTGGAAAAGGCTGTGATTTTTTTTTTTTTTTTTATGTGAGTCTCCTGTCCCCTTTCTTCCACACTTGTCCATTCAGCACAAACTGTCCTCACCTTCCCAGCCTGATTGTCCTCACTGGAGCATCCCAGCTGGAGATGCTGCAGCTCCCAGCAAGGCAGGAGGGAAGATGACTAAAGCAGGTCTGGCAGCACACAAAGCTTATAAAAACCTGTCCTGCCCAGAATAAACCTCACTGGCACTAAGTAGGTGCTGTGTCCCCATTTTTGGAGCTCTGCCTGCTGCTGCCCAGAGAATTCCAGTGCAGGATCACAATGGCTGAAGGAAGTCTGTCCAGTATGATGGAAGGCTGATGTGGCTGGGTTTTTTTGATGTGATCAGTGGCAGGTTTTTCTTTTATTTTTTTTCTTTTCTATTGCTTGGACTGAAAAGTATTTAATTTTTTTTTTCCCCTGCAGTTGCTCTGTACACTTCCATTTTTGGGGTCCTGCAGCTGCTGTGCCTGCTGACAGCGCCTGTGATCGGCTGCATCATGGACTGGAGAATGAAAGAGTGTGATGATGGCTCAGAGGAGAATGAGGAGAGCAGCGCTGAGCAGTGCGTAGTGTGCCCCACACGGGACATGCAGCCACCTGGCAGGCCCCTCTGCTCTGCCTTGTGTGTTGTGGGATGAAAGACTGGAAAGAATATTGGCTCTTCAGTATAGAAAAGGAAGCCTGAAGGAAGACTTGATAATTGCAGAGGAAAGGAGCAGACTATCTTCCATGTCCACTAAGATCAGTCAAGAAGAGCAAATTTAAGTTGTAGCAGGAGAGGCTCAGACTTCCCTCCTAGCCTAAGAGTAAGAGTAACAGCACTGAAGTAATTACCCAGATGTTCCTCAGCTTCCACTGGTGGAGATCCCAGCACCTCCATAGGCAGATCTGGTGTAGATAGAGCTGATGTGATGTGTGCAGAATCTTGCTGTGAGTTCCAGCAGCTGCTGGAATTGTTTGTAACACGGGTTTTGCTGTCCTTCCAGAGGTGACAAGAAGAAGAAAAAGCGTGACCGTCAGATCCAGAAAATCACCAATGCCACCAATGCCTTTGTATTCACCAACTTCCTGCTGGTTGGATTTGGAATCACCTGTCTCATTCCTAACCTACCCTTGCAGGTGAGTAGGTGAAATGGGTGGGGAGCTGGCAGAATGATAAGACAATGGCAGGAGGGCTGGGACTGGCACTGCTGGAAAACTTCCATCCTGCTTTGGAAGCCCCATTTTCAGAGCTGAAACAAAACACTGTGCAGTTTAGATCTCTTGGAAAAACCTGAACAAGTATCTATAGTTAAAATGCCATTTAATTCACCATTTATTTGCACTTAAAAGTTTCTACAGCTGGCCTATGTGACAACAAATTCTTGCCCACCAAGATCCTACATTTAAACTGGGCTTGATTTAAGCTGCTGAAGGTTGGAAAAAACTTACTGCAAGAAGCATAACATGGTGATGTGTACAGCAGGTTATTCCTCCGTCAAATCCTGTTCCTAGTGGTACCTGTGGGATTATAAACCTGATAAAATATTTATTCTGTGGCACCACCTATTTTTGGCAGAGCAGTTTAGTGATTTTATGCTATACTTAAACACGCCTTGATGATGTAGGCAAACAGCTGCAGTTTGCTCATAGCTGCATGTTGTCTGCAATAACTCGTGGAAAATTAACTAAATTGGTGGCCATGGAAAAGCATTGTGATCCTGGCTATGGGTTGCTGGGTCTTGTGTGTGTGCAAAGTAAGGGAAAGCAGTGCCTGGAGACAAGTACAAATTTCTTCCCTTGTGCTGGTATTTCAGATTTTGGGTCTGGGTTTCCCAATCCTACCTAAAAAGAGCTTTTAGGAATGACTCATGTTGGGGTCTGGCACACTTGAGTGGGTGTCTGGGATGTGACATTTTTCTGCTTTTTCTTTTTTCTTTTTCAGATTCTGTCCTTCATTTTGCACACAATTGTGAGAGGATTCATCCACTCAGCTGTGGGAGGCCTCTATGCAGCTGTGTAAGTCTCTGGTTCCCTATAAAATGGATAAACTGGTTTGGGATGATGGGCTGTCCAGGGGAAGAGAGAGATCAGGAATGAGTTCTTCATGGTCAGAGGGGAAAAATGATGCAACTTGTTTCCTCAGTTACCTCTAGACATAACAATAGCTGGACTGAAATCCCAGTGTTTTTCCTTGTTTAGCAGCAGAGATAGGCACAGCTATGTGTGAGCCTCACGTGACTCTGAACTATTGACACTCAGGTTATATAGTAAAAACCTCAAGGCTTTTTTTTTGTCCTGCAATGAGCAGATGTGTGCATGTGCCCAGGTAAAACATTAACATGACTGAAAACATGGCTGCTGCTCTCCTCTGAGGTTGACATTGGTAAAACATTGCTCAAGATACCATTAGTGATGCCTCCTCCCTTTCCCAGGACAGATCACCCATCCTGTTGCCAACTTCGCAAGTTATCAATAGCTGAATCTAAATACTCTCTTCCTCATTAAGCAATGTTTTTGGCCTTGAAAAAAAATCTGTCCCTCAGTGCTGAGAGGTTGGACAGAGGAACAAAGAGGAGCTGTTTTCTTTCAGGGAATCAGAGACCTGTTGAGGTGGGAAGGGACCTCTCAAGACCAAGGTCAGTTAGTGCAGGTTGTCCAGGAGTGCAACTGATTCTGTTTTGAATATCTCAGTGGATGGAGACTCCACAGGCTCTTTCTATCAAAAGTTTAGATCCCTGTGTCTGGGGAATTCAGACTAGAAACACATCCAAGACTCTACTTCAGAAATGTATAAACTTTTGGTTCCTTGGCAGACAGAAGCAAAATATTTGTCTTGGGCAAGGTAAATAAATGTATGTTGCAGTATGTATCACCTTACTGGTAAATTAATCCTATTTGACCATTGCAATTCTGGAACTTCCTGCAGTTGAAGTATTTTTGCTTAGAGTATGACTTTTTTGAATATTTGAAGGTTTTGATTTGCTTCTTTCTTTCCAAGTTTAGTTTAACCTGACCCTTTTAAAATACTGCTCAGTCATAAAAAAAAAGAGAGGTTAGATGATTCCTGAAATTTATTTTTCCATTAGTATTATCTGATACCAGCACTTGCCAGTCAACAGTGTTGTTTAGTTTGACATAGGATTGGACTTGTCCTCCAAAAAGGAAAACACTAACCTGTTGTGCAGGTTTCAGACACTTCCAAAGGGAGCAAATTGTTATGACCAGATGAAAATGATTGCTCAGCCACAAGCGTTGTCATCTGGATAAAGAGGCCTTGCTTTCAACTTGTAAATATCAACACTCTGCTCCCTGTGCAATAGGAGCAGGAGCTGTATAAGCACTTCCACCTGCCCACAGCAGAGCTGCAAAACAAAACAAGTGCTGGATCTGATATTACAGTGCTGGAGAGAGTTCTGCACATTATGCATGTCTTGGGACTGTGCTCTCCCACTGGTCTGTGTTGTTACTGGGCTGGGAATGCAACCTGACCTGGCTGATGTGAACTGTCAAGGTGACACGTAATAAAGCTGTTGCTTTCTTTGTTGACAGATACCCCTCGACTCAGTTTGGCAGCTTGACAGGGCTGCAGTCATTGATCAGTGCCCTCTTTGCCCTTCTGCAGCAGCCTCTCTTCATGGCACTGACGGGACCTTTGGAAGGAGACCCCCTCTGGGCAAGTTTTGATGGGAAATCTTGGGGGTTAAGAGGATTTTTGGCTCATTTCTTGAGAAACAATAAAGGATTCCTGTGCATGGACCAGGGTTAAAAACAGCTGTAATTTTACATGTCCTCAATCTGCTGTTACCTTGGTGCTGTCCAGGAGACCTTTCCCTGTGTGAGTAATGCCTCCCTGGGCAGGAAAGGCAGTAACCCTTTTGGTGTATGGAAAGGGAGGAAGGGAATGCTTTCCACTAACAGTTAATGTGGTAAGTCAGAATCTGTCAGGTTAAAATGGGTGAGTATGAGCAAACCTCAGGAAAAACACTCTGACACTTGAGCTACAAGCTACAATTACCAGTAAATTTTGGATTGCTGATGCTAATGTCCAAAAAGCCAAATGGCTGTTGAGGGCAAGGTGAATGTGGTGTCTTGCTGAGAGTCTGGGCAGCTCAATAAGATCATGACCTAGGTGGTCTTGGGGAGAATTCTGGTCTCTAGGCCAAGGGTACCCACGCCTGTTGCTCTTCAAGCAGCAAACTTGGTGTGAAACACCTGCAGCTCAAACAGCCCTGCCCGTTCTGGGAACAAGACTCCCACTGCCATAATCCAGAGTGACAAACTCTTGCAGCATTTAGCTTGTACACACAAGGTGCTCTGGGCACGTAAATATAACAACAGTGGAGGATGTTGCCAGCACACGGAGCAGGGCATCTCCTGCTTTGCCCACAGCTGGGTGATGTGGGCTGGGCTCTGACAATGCTGCATGCTTGACTGGGTTGTTGTCTTCTCTTAACCAGGCTGATTTTGGTTTGCTTTCCTCCTGCAGGTGAATGTTGGCCTGCTTGGCATGAGCCTCCTGGGTTTCTGCCTCCCAATCTACCTGGTCTGCTACAGGCGCAGGCTAGAGAGAGAAAAAAAGCAGAAGCTGGAAGATGCCAAACTTTTCTTCAAAATCAATGGCACTCCCACTGAGGAAGCCTTTGTTTAAACTGGTGCTTGATGTACAACCTCCCCTGTACAAGTTCCTACCGCATCTGTGGGTTCTACCTGTGGTGTAAGCCAGGACTTTTCCTCCCTGGCTCTGCCAGTCTTTTGCTCATCACTGGAGTGAGGGCTGGACATCATGACTGAGATTTCCTCAGATATATGGCAGGAGGAGACTTCCCACTCCTTACTCCAAAACACGGGACACTTTTCCTTTTTATAAAGGCCACACAGATATTGTGTCTTAAATTATCCCCTGATCACACTCTCCAGCAGCAGAGAGTTTGCATAAGAATCTGGGGAGAGAAGGAACAGAGGGATGGGGGAAGAGGGAAGACAGACCATAATTTGAGTTTGCAAATGGCACACACTGCAGTCTGTTTTCTTCCCCTCTTCCCCCAAACTTGGCTGACAGTCTCGGATGCAAGCTGCACTCTTCCCCCCTCCCCAAGGTTCATAATGGTCTTTCTGCTTGATGTGTAGCTGGACCCAGTGGTTTTACTGTCTCTCCAGATATATCCCTGTTTCTGAGGCAGGGAAGGGGTTTTTATTCCTATGTGTATGAGCACAGCTTCAGTGTATTGCTAAATGTTGGCTGCTAGCACTGACAGCTCCCAAACCTTTTCTTACTGCAAATGACACAGACCGTGAGCAATGGATCTGCCTTCCACACTGAAATGAAGAGCCTATAGTGGACTGCTGGTCCTAGACCAAGCCTTGAGAGGCCTGGAACTCCTCTTCTTCCCAGTTCAAACTCACCTGTACGTGTTTTAAACTGTCTGCAGTCCTGGAGCCTCTGAGATAAGAACTGGATCTTGTTTACCGATGAAGTGCTTTGAGACTTGTTGCCTTTTGCCTCTTCCCCCCTGCCATGACCCTGGGAGGGGAGCAGCTGTGTGTATTCAGTAAAGTGGAGAAGCTTCTTGAAGCTGAGTTCTGGGGCTTCAGATACCGTGGTGTTCACAGGCCGTGAGCTGAGCTGCTGGTGAAAAGAACCAAGAGTGCAGAACACTCCTTTGTGTCTGGTAACTGGATCCTGTGGACATATGGCAGGGTGATGTGGTGATGTCATTTTTCCTTTAGCTTATTTACCTTGCTATGATGGTCACTGAGCTGCTGAACAGCAGGTTACTGGACTGACCAAAATGCTGCCAGTTTGGCTGCTCTAGGAGCCTTCTACAATGCTGATGCTCTGTCTGGACAGAGCACCTGGTGATTGATTGTATAGTGAAGCTGACAGAGCAATACGTGCGGGTAAAGGTGCCCCAGGCCTGTTCACACCAGGGAGGGAATACAAAGGGAATTTTTAACCTGCTTATTTTTATAGAGGTTTTCCTTGTCTAAAGCAGATTTTTCTGCCCTTAACCTTCTTGTTGCGGTCGGTAGCTCAGGCTCTGTGGCCCTGTGTCAAGCACTGCACTGAGTGGAGCTGCAGGGAGCAGGACTGTGCAGGGGTGAGGACGAGCATCCCCGGTGGGTGCACGGGGCTGAGCTGGTGGCTGCGGGAAGGTTGGGGCAGAAATAAAACAATTATGGAGACCTAGTGGTGGTGTTTTACTGCAAAGCCTGGCAGGGGGCTCAGACATTCAACTTGTCTATGTCTGGTTGGAAAAGTACCAGAAACAACACTGCTGTGACATTACCTGGCAGGCAGCTGGGGGTGAACTCCTTCTCTGGGGTTTGAAGGAGACAGAAGCTCAGGCCATGCAGGGTTTCAGCTTTCCTGAAGAGCCCAGAGTGGGTCCCTGGCTGGTGGCAGTGCCACCTCTCGGTGGGCCAGCAGCGCCATCTCCAGTCCCTGCTGCTGCTCACTCCGTGCTACTTTCAGTCTTCGCTCCCTCGCTGCAGGAGGACTCGCCACTTGAGGATTTTACACATCTGTGATTTTTTTTTTTAATTTTTTTTTAATATGTTGCCTTTATTAAATGTGTTTGTCTCAAGGCAGCCTTACTGCCTGCTGTCAACACTGTAATCTTCTGGAAGTTTTATCTTTTGGTGGTGAGCTTTCCATCTTTTCTTTGAGCAATAATTAAGAAGGCAGAGTTTAGATTAATTTTCCTGGTCACCTGTCTTAAGTACATGTTCAGAGACACACCAGCAGTGGTACAGCCTGCCAGAGGGCTTTCTGCAGATTTCTGCATTTTTGTATTACAATACTTATAAATATTTGAGAAGAGTCCTGCTCAGAGATGCTTATGACATGGCATGACAGATTAAGTATCAGGTGTGTGAGCCTCCAGCCATTGTCTCAGTGTCCTAGAGCAGAGTTTTGTGTGCTAGCCCAGTATTACTTCCACCTCAGTTTCAGAATTGAATGTGATTTCTTCCACTCTTATATCACTTAAATGCCTGTTACAAATGTCTCAGCAAAATAGTGGAATAGAGAGTGGCATATTTTAATGAAGTCTCAGTGATATGCTGCTGCCTTTTAATTTAGCTGCATGTACTTCAAAGAACACACTTTTATTTCTGCCATCTACCTCCCTACCACAGTTCCCACATCCTTTATTAGGGATATCTTCACATCCAGTTTCATCTGATAAACTGGTGAATGTGTGTGCTTAATGTCTCTGCTGACGTGCCATGGTGGTCAGAAGCTGCTGGTCAGCTGTGAGGAGGTAAATCTCGTGTCCTGGTGGGTACAGAGGAAGGTTTTAGCTGTTCAAGGTTGAACAGACAAATGGGATCATGTTCTGGGGCCATGCAGTCAAACGGTGAAATTCTTTGCTGCAGAATCTAGTGGGAACAGAAGAGGCTGGTTAAATAATGGTCTGATGCATCCACTAACTCAGGGAGATTTTAAGTTGCTGTACATAAGAAAGTTATGCCAAGGAAAGATACTTGTCTACATATTCTGTCTTGTAAGAACTGGTCAAAGCAGGAGAAAACACGCTGGGCCAAAGTGAAACACTGGTCTGATCTAATAGTGTGAAATTTATTTTGACAGTCATGAACCAAACTAAGTTCAAGAGCAATCTCAAATTTATCTATCAAAAACCCTGCATCTGCATGCAAGATGCACAAACACTACTGATTGTGGCATAACTGCTTCAGAGCTGCACCTCCTGCAGCAGTGGGGTCAGTGGAGGGCAAGATTCTGCCCTCAGATTCTTCTAAACATGGTCTGGCACAGTGCAGAAACACAGCTGGGGTGGTTGTGTCACACGTGGTGGATCAGGGACAGTTTGTCTTGTCCCTTGATGCTTAGGGAAATAGAATAATTGGTTATGTACATCTGGAGTGGAAAACAGCATTGCTGCTTCCCAGCTGAGCGTTTCCAGGACCAAGACAATTCCTGGTGCACTCCCTGTATGCATGAGCCACCTTGTGGGAAAAATAAACGGGCTACCAAAGACTAGAGAGTCACAGCAGTTAGCATCAAAAATGCATTTATCTGTGTAACTCAAATATAGGTCAATGTGTTTGACTGCTCTCATAAATCCTAAATAATGAATCTGTGGGACTTGGGGTTTTTTATGTCCTTTATGTAGCTCATTTCCCTGATCCATGTAGGAAGTGCTGCAAGGATGGTGGCCATGGGAAAGAACCCCAACTGAATGTAAGGAAGCAGAGACCTGACCTGTGAGTACCTCTGTGATTGCACCTTCTGGAGACACTGCTCCCAGCCTCCCACATGCATTTAATATGCATTTTTATTTAAAAAAAAAAAAAAGAAAAGGCATTCACAGTGGGGAAGGGAGGGTGACAGCTTTTTGCTTTCACTAATCTGTCAGGACCTAAGCCCTGTTGCCACAGCCTTTACAGCACTAATGCAATGACACGATGTCAGAAGCAGCAGAGAAAATCTGTGCTGTTCTGCTGAATAGGACACTTACACTCTGACAGTCACTGAGTAAAGCTATATCTGGATCCTTGAGATGAAACTGGACACAGATGTCTGGGAAGAAAAAAGGGGGCAAATCTTGCTGAGATACCAACTTAACTGCAATGCTGCTACAGCAACTGAAATGTTCAACTCCCACAGCAAAGCCTGGCCTCTTCATGCTCTGTCTGCAAAGGAAAATTGCAGGATAATGAGATTTTAACTAAGTCTGTAAATCACTACAATGTTTTCAAGTAGGAGATTTCCCTCTTGACAGGCTGATGAATTTGGAAAATATGCTACAAAATTTAAAGCAGATACTGTAGGGTAAAATGAATGAATTCTTTAAACTATGCATATTTGCTACTCCTTTTTTTCCCCCCTTTGATTTTTTTTTTCTGCATCTGCAGAGCTTTTATTCCCTACACCCCAGTTTAGAAATGCAAAGTGCTCATAATGGAAAATAATAGTAGTAGGATTCCTGATGGGAACAGACTGGTTTGGGGTTTTTTTAAATTAAAAACAAAAAGGCCACTTTTGATTTATAATTCACAATGTTATCTTCTCTGGAATAGCTAAAACAATGATGTGTTATGTAGCTGCAGTCTTACACGTTAATTATAAAGCCCACAGGTCCCTGTTTTCCTCCACGTGCTGCCAGCCTGTCTCTGCACAATCTGTTTTTATCAGGTGTCCTGTGCTCCACATTGTCATCTTACTGCTGTTTGTCACTTCCTTGTGCCTGACCCTCTGTCACCTGCTTTTTATTCTGGAGACAATCCCTTCTTTCAGAAAACTCTTTAACCTGCCAGCATTACCTCTCCCACCTTTTCCTGTCCACAGAATTTTTGTATTGTTTGTTTGAAGTGAAATTGTAAACTCCTCGGGGCAGGCCCGTGTCATCTTCTCTGTGTTTGTAAGGTGATGTACGCTCTTGCAGTACTATCTCAAAATAAAATGATAATAAGTTAATCATTAGTTTTCCTTCTGAGGGTGAACATAATAAAAGCATTGGTCGCTTCCTAAGGAGATTATGGAACCATGAATGCTTTATAGGGTGCACCTGCCAAAGGGCAGGACACAGGTTGAATATTTCCTTGACTCTTCTCTAGGTTAGTAGCTAATAGCCACTGGCAATTCATTTTTTTCTTCTTCTCCAGTTGAGTTTAATATCAGAGAAAAACACCCCAAACCCTGTAGGTGGCAGGTTGAGAATGAGATTGAGCTCAGCTATAGTGTGAATTGCTGTCAAATAGTGAAAAATGAACAGTGTGGCCTTAGAAGGAAATGCAGATGCTAAATCTGTGGTGGTTCACTTTTCCAATCCAATAATGACAATCACTGAAAATGCCATAAATCATGACCCAGTGACAAGGTGAAGCCCATAACCTGAAGCCACTCACCATGACTGTAGCACTGATTTATCCCCTGGCTGTTTTAATATCCTGGTGACTCTTCATTCCCCTTCCCCACCCTCCCAAAAGAGGGAGGCCACAAAATTGACAAAAATACTGGAGCACATCCCCTATTAAGACAGGCTGAGAAATTTGGGTCAGCTCAGCCAGGAGAAGAGAAGGTTTTGTGGAGACTACACAGCACCTACCAGTATGTGAAGGAGCTACAGGGCAGCCAGAAAGGGACTCTTCATCAGGCACTGTAGTGATGGGACAAGGAGTAATGGATTCACACTGAAAGAGAGGACATTTAGGTTAAATATTTGGAAAAAATTCTTCTTTATGAGGGTGGGGAGCCCTGGCATGGGTTGCTCAGAGCAGCTGTGGCTGCCCCATCCCTGGAAGTATCCAAGGCCAGGTTGGACAGGGCTTGGAGCAACCTGGGCTAGTGGGAGATGTCCCTACCATGGCAGGGGGTGGGACAAGATGGTCTTTGGGGTCTCTTCCCAAGCCACATTATTCTGTGATTTAAGAACCTGCTGGTGGCAGGAGGAAGATTTCTCGGGAACCCCAGTCTCGAGCTGAAACAATGACAGCCATGCAGTTTACACCTCTTGGGAGAACCTAAAGAAGCAGCTATAATTTCAAATGAGTTGATGAGTTGATCCAGAACACCCTGAGGGCTTGCCAGGAGACCCGGCCAGCGGCACTGCTGGGAAGACTGCGGCACTGCTCTGGCAAGCCTAACCTTAAAGCTGAAACAGCACCGCGCAGTTTACACCTCACGAGAAAACCAAAAAACAAAAACAAAACAAACAAAACACCAAAACCCCCGGCGTTTTAGCTTAGAACGTCAGCGCGGCGCAGGCACAAGCCCGTGAGGGAGGCGCGCGCGGGCTGAGGGAGGCGGGGGGCGGGCAAGGCGGGCGGGCCCCGCGCGCGGCGCGGAGGTGACGCAGCCGTTGCCGCAGAGACGAACCGCCCCGGCCCCCGCCGGCCCGGCCCCCCCGTCCCGGTGCGGCGCGGCTCCGCTCGGCTCCGCTCGCTCCATCCCGCGCAGCGGCCCCGGGACGCGCCTCCTGTCACCTTCAGCGGCGCTGGCCCGGGCGGGAGGCGCGCGGCGGCGCCGCCATGGTGCTCATCAAGGAATAGTGAGTGCGGGGAGCTCCCCCATGCCGCCCCCCTTGAGCCTCTCCGGTCACCTCCGTTCCGCGCCCGGGGCCTGGCGCGGTGACGGCCGCGGGTGGGCGGCCCGGCCTTGCCCCGCAGTGCGGCCGCGGGGAGGGAAGGGAGGGAGCGGGGAGCGCCGTGAGGGCCGTGGCGGCGGTGGGGGCGGCAGTGAAGGTCACGGCGGGGCGGGGGCCGCGGCTGCCGGCGGGCACCGGCTCCGCTCGGCCCCTCTGCGGCTCCGCGGGGCCCCGCCGCTGCCCCCGCGGCCTCCGCCGCCGGCCGGCCCCGGTGGGTGTTGCCGGTGCCCGGGGCCGAGCAGTCCCGGGGGTTTCTGTGGGAGGTGTGAGGGGCGTCTTGCCTCCTGCTCGTTGTAACATAACCGAGTGTCAACCCCGCTTTGCATCCCCTCCCGCCTTTGGCTGTGTAATCTCCAAGGAGGGACTCCCAAGAATGTCAGAAATGAGGTAGCTCCAAAATATTTTTGTGTGTGGAAGCCTCACCTTGGATTCTTCACTGACCCTGAGGCTGCTGCGGTTGTCCTGCCCCGTGATGGGGATGAAGGGGTGGAAAACTGGCTGGCCATGAGGGTGTGTAGCTATTAGTCACACGTTGCTTGTCACAGTCCTTGGTTCAGCAGCCTTGTGCTTGCTAGTGTGGAATATACTCTTGGACCTGTGTGCACTTTGGCTGGGTGTCTTCGAAGCTGTGCGTACTCTGTACATTGTTCTTTCCACAATTCTTAAGGTTAACTCAAGTGCATTCCCAAGTTGAGTGCTTTCCGTCGTTTTAAACTTCTTTTGGCTGATGGAAGAGGCTTTCTGTTTATTGTCTGTTTCTCCCCTTGTAAAAGATACCTGTCATCCCAGTGATAAAGTGGGTTTTCAGGTCTTCTCTTAGGCACATTTACCTACATGACTGTGTCCTCCTTACAGGAATTATTTTGCAAGATTATGGACCATGGTGGAGATTTAAATATTAAAACTGTGTTGAGGGTTGTACTGATCCTTGTAGTTGCCTTTAAACTTGATTAACGTTTTTTTCCCTCCCAATCCTTAAACCCCTGCTATTTTTATCCAAACAATAGGAGTGTAGAATTCAGGAGCAGCAGCAGAGCTGCTCTTTGTAACACAAAAACACCATTACCTTCTGTAGTGTTAAACTGGATAGGAGGCACCAACCTGGGCGGAGTGCTTAGTTTCAGGTGCATGAAAAGATAATTAACTCCTTCTACCACGTCTGTTTTGTTGATATTTCCCTATGAATTTACTACTTTCCCTCTTCCAGCACCTTGGCTGGGTTATTGTGTATCTTTTTCAAGCTTCTGCTCACAATCCCTTGCCCTGTACCACAGTAAAACTCATTATCAGTGAGCTGTGCTGCAAAGGTGAGAACATATGTACTTTAAATTTTTAGATTTTTGACAGTGTGAGCGGTTCATTTTCGTGACTGTCGCTTCCAAAAGTTGTTTGACTCAACATTATTTACCTCGCCCATATCAGCATGCCTACTGCTGTTTCACACTGCCTGTTTCAGAAACAAGGTGTGAAGTGTAAAGGTTAAAAGACCAGAGTTACTACATCGGTTTCCTTTTACAGGTTTCTATTTGTATTTTCAAAAGGGTCACTAAACCTTTTCAGTGTTGCCATTATAGTTTCTTTTCTTCCCTTTGTTTTGTCCTTAGTAAGACATACCTGGCTCTAAGGACAGTCAAGGTTGCTACTGGACTTTCCAAATGAACATTTATTTTGGACTTTTTGAGATTCCCAGCCATCTCTGACAGTTGCACATTCTGAGCTGTGTCACTGTATTGGCTCAGATTTAAATATTCTTGACGTTGTATGTTCAAGTTACCCAATTTACATCCTATTTGAGATGGCTTTTGATGAAATCTCATATTCCAGGAAGCAGTTGTTTAAGGCATGTTGAAACCACTTGCTTTGGTGTGAGTTGGCTCTTTGAAATGCTTTGCTGTTACTTTTGTTAGTTCTGGTTACGTGCAGGTCATTATGCCTTCCTGCCCTAGGTGGTAAAAATCGAAATGATCTGTAACTTCATCTCATCTGAGCAGATTATTCTTCCATCTCTGTGACCCCTCTGTCACACTCTCCCCAGTAAATCAGGAGGGTTTTATTATGTGCCCTGTAAGTATTTTAGGAGCTGATACAGAAATAGAGCAATAGAACAAAAACCTGATGTCATTTTATTATCAGACAAGTCCCTATCATCATTTCCCTACAGCTTCTCGTCCTGATGGTTTTGCAGTGATGACTTTAACACTTTGAGTTGATGTCCTTTCAGACTTATCTTGCATTTCTTTCCATCTGTGTTGCAGATAAGCTGCATGGATTTCATTAATTTGTTTGCATTTTTTTGGTGTCAGGGTTTGTAAATGCTGGCTGGAGTCCTGCTTGCTGTCTTTATTTTGATTTTAAACTGCCTCAGAAGACCTTGAGGAGAATCAGAGTGTGGAGACTCGCTTCCCTTTCCTGTGAAGTGACGATAATGCCGCTGACCTTCCCTGCAGCTGTACTTCCCTTTGCAGGCATTTGAGGCAGATTTTAATCTAACAGGGATCTTAAATCTTCCTCACCATTTGCAGGCCAACCACATCAGAGAATTTCTCATCAATTGAGCAAGTTCTGGCCTAAAGTTTGTTCCCATTGCTGCTCCTGCAAAGCTTTTCCTCAAGATCCTCTTGAGGAGTCTTCCTTCCTCCTCCTTTATCACTTGACTACCTGTAAGTGTTTTTTACTCCCACTTTCTTGCTTTGCTGGGCTGAACAAACTGTAAACCATTGATCTTGTTTGTGTTTCTGTTTCTCCATTGAACTCCAAGGTGATAATTCAGATTTAGTGTCTTCCAGTTTCCTAAATAGAATTTCATTTGCTTACAGCAATGTTTTACACCAGGTTTCTTGAGGAAAAACGTTTTAACTCCATTCCAAAGAAATTGTTTCTTCCCTGTTTATTAGTCTTTCACTTTAATTTATCATCCAGCCCCTCTTTTCATTCTTACTGCACTTTTATCCAGTTAACTAACACATCATGCTTGATGGCAAAATCTACCTGTGAAAATCCCTTTCCTTTTTTTATCCTCCCTTACACCATACTGCTGTTGTTCCTCTTCCCTCTTGCCTTTCAGCAGGTATTTTCAGGAAACAATGTGTAACAGTGAGTAAAACAACTACAGTTCAGTGTATCCTACCAGCAAGTGGCACATGGATTTCCATGAGTTGATCAAATCCCATTTAAAAATTGCTTTTACTTCCTATTTTGGCAAGGAGTGCCATGTCTTCAGTAGATGTGATGTAAAGAAGCACGTGACTAGGTCTAAAATTTGTTGCTTGATGATTATTCTGTTGTAAAACAGTCACTGTTCCTTCTCCATTCACTTTTTTGCATCATTATGATCTCTGAAACTCTTCCATACCTGAGTCTTTCAGCTGGTTTTTCTCCCAAGATGAAAGGCCAAGTCTTAACTCCTTTTTCTCACGCAGGAGCTTTTTCCCATCTCCAAACATCTTTTTAAAACTTCCCCCCCTTGTTCTGTATCCTCTTTGAGATAAGGTGACAGGGGCTATGTGCAATGTTCAAGATGTTGGTACATGGCAGATTCTGGTGACATAATTGTCTTTTTTTATGTGTATATCTGTGTGCTGTTCCAGTTTCTAATATTGGATTTACTTTTGAGCTGCCACTGAGCTGATGTTTTCTGCTGCTTTTCCATAAAGGCACAAGGTCTTGGCAGTAACCGACTTAGGGCTCATTAACCCCATGTGTTTGGTGAAAACGATGCCTGTAGTGCTTTATTCTCTTTTTTTTATTGAACTTCTATTGCAGTTCTCAGTAGTTCTTTCTGCAGTACTTTGCAGTCAGCATAAAGTGTTGCTGTCACAAGTAATCTTGCATAATCTGTAATCTTTTGCCCCCATTGCAGTTTGTTCTTTTGGTAAAGTGTAAAAAAAAAAAGTCTGTTTTCACCACTATTGCTTTTTAAAAATCTGTTTGTTAATACAGAGGCCTTTTTTTCCCCCTGATTGTGTCCTAGTTTCTTTGAGACTAATTCCCAAAGAACTGGGAATTCTTCTGCCCATGTAGCCATTTCCATTTCCTATCTGTCCCTTGTTCACCATCATCCTTGCTGAAAGCAGAAGTCGAACACAAATCCAGTTTTGGAGAAGTCTTAACAAGCATGCATTTCTGTCAGCTTTAAATTGATTCTTTCCCAAAAAATCTGTGTGACTTCAGGCAGTTTTTGCTGTGCTGTCCAGTCAGTTGATTCTCAGAAGCATCCAGGAAACCACAATTAAAAAAAAAAAACCTCATTTAAAGCAGTGGCAGCACCTTCCTTTGCCCTGAGCTCTGAGCAAACCTTTCCTCTGCTCTTCCTGCTGCTTTGGGACATGTGAGCAAATCGTGCAGTGCCTTGTGGCTATTGCAGATCTCTGCAGAATTGCTGAGGCTCCCCAGAAACCTCCCCAGCAGCTTGGAGAGGAATGAGATGGGATTTCTGGAAGGATGGAGTGAGAGGGATTGGTGCTGTGTAGGTTTGTAGGGCAGTGAGGTATCACCAGTTGAATTAGAGTTTTAGGAGAGAGTTGCAATTATGCTCTGTGATGCATTGGTTCTTTTTGAGGTTGTTATATAAATAGTCTTTGGCCTGAGGAGTACTGGGTGGATGCTGGAATTCTGGGGGGAGAGGAGAGGAGAGCTGTGCAGCCATTGCTGGGAGGAATGTGGGAATTTTGGGGCTGCAGGGATATCTGCTAATTTCTGTCTCTGTGTTCCCTTCCAGCCGCGTTATCCTGCCCGTGTCTGTGGAGGAGGTGAGTTCTTTGCTTTAGGACTGGAAATAAACCTGTGATCAAAGCATGAACAAAACCTGCAAAATGCAAGCTGTCTTCAGGAGCCCCTGTGAGCTGTTACTCATTCACCATCATTTTGACCAAATAACTGTATAAAGTCTGAGGGTACCAATCACTACTCTTATAAAATACTTTCAGATATGCTGATTATAAATCTTGAGTTGTCAGGCTGTTTTCAAGTGCAGTTTCCTTTTGATTAGTACTATTGTTCTTTGCTATTTTTTTAACATGAAGGGGAAGCTTTAGTACAAATTTAAGTCACCTTTTAAACTGTGTTTTGCTGGAACTCTTTTGTTTTAAACTCTTAGGCAAAGATCAAGAATTACTTGTGACTTACGGGGCTCATACAGCAAAAGGACTTCTTAAGACTTGTGCTATTTAGCTCTTACATACAGGAAATTTTCTGTAAAGCTGAATTGATAGCAGAAATGTTGTTTCTATTGAACAGGGTGATTTTCATCACCAAACCAACCATGGAATAGCTGTGCAGACTCAGTGGCTGTTTCCCTCCTGTTTCCTCTGATTTGCAGCTTGCCTTTCTTTCCTCCCTCCTGCACTGAGCACCACTCTTGCAGAGAATCTGACGATATAAATGTTTTGTTTTGAGTTTTTTAATCTTTATACTAACAAGGTAAAAATTGAAATGACTGAGTCTGTAGCCCTTCCTTAGCAGATGCTTCTTGTGGATGTGTTTTATTTTTGCCTTGTGATCCTTGGCTGCAAGCCTTGCATTTGTGAACTCTGATCAAGGCCTTGTTCTAACTCTTAGGGAGAGCTGTGATAACATCACTCTTGTTCATTTTTCTTTCCTCTGAATATAGCAGCTACTGTGGCGTAGACAGGGGTGGGCTGGCTCATGGCAGCACTTTTTTAAGCACATCCCTTTTATAACTCAGTCTTGACAGAACACAGTTTAGAACTTCATGTAGTGCATTCCTGCAGCCATCAGACTGGCTAGTAAAACAAAAGTAAAAAAAAAAGGTGTCCCAGCTGAGTTTCTTGTTCCTGTGGCTCAGTCTGCTGTGACAGGTATCAGATGCTGAGAGGAAGCCCAGACCTCTGATCAGAGAGTGGCTTTAGATCTGTGTTCTGTGTTAGTGCAAGAACAAGGCTGTTCATGGCAGCAGTTCTGGCTGTTGCTTCCTCCCTACCTGTAGCTTTTATTCTTTCTTGCATGAATCTGTTTCAAGCAGTTTTAACAGAAGCTAGACTGAAGTATGAGAGTAGTGAAATTTGGATGTTTCATAGTGTCTGAGTGTCATTACAAGAGCAAGTGCTCAACAAAGGAAGGAGTAACATGATCAGCTTTCTCAAGTGAGCAAAAGGTGCAAACTTGCAGCTTAGAGAAAGCTGTGGGTAAATGGCAAGTTACTGGAGCTCAGTGGACAGAAAGGACCTTCCTGAATAACAGGAATCCTGCCTTGGTATCAAGCTGTGTAAAAGAAAGGCAAAGCATCAGCATGCAGATTGTTTCTTTGAGGGGGTTGAACTGGATGGAACCCAACCTGGGGTTTTCCTGAGTTCTCTGATACTGGGATTAGCCTTCATCCAGTTAAAGCGAGTCCCTGGCTGTGCTCTCCCTCCTGGCTCTTCAGAGCCTTGTGTGCAAACTGCCTGTGTGGAGAGCTGAGGGTTTGGGCTGTGAATTGTCTGTCAGTCTCTGGCACCCTCCTTGTGAGGGTGCCCTGGCATTATCTGTTTCAGGAGGTGCATGGAGAAACCCCCAGCCTCACCAAATCAAATTTCTCCCCAAACTTGCACATTGTCACCATGTCCCGTGAGTGATGTCCCTTTCCAAGGTCTGGTGTTTTTCCTGTGACAGGGCAGATTTCAGGAGCCAGTTCTCTGAGCAGAGAGGGTTCCAAAGTTCACTAAGTTTTGCCTGTGTACCTGGGTGTGCTTCAGAAGAAAGGTTATTTCCAGTGTTGACTCAGAGGATGACTGCTGCTCTGTTTATTGCCTCGTCCCCCTTCCTGTGTGCAAAGATGCTGACACATCTGTGCATCACTTGGTCACTGCACTGCTGTTCTGCAAGGCAGCTGTTAAACCTTCATTGCTTTCAAGGATTTCCTTGTGTACAAGACTCTTAAATAGGGCTCTGGAGACTTGTTATTGCTCTTGACTGTGTAGCTGCTCATGAAGCATCTCTGGGTAGCAGGAGGACTTCTGATTTCATTTTTATATGGTTGCTTTTTGCTGAAAAGGCTGAAGAGTTCACACCTGCATGCAAATTGTTGGCAAAAGTCTGATGCCAGTGTGTAAGATAGGGAATGAAATCAATTGCAACTGGGACATCATGCAAGGGTTGAGGGAGTCTTCTGTGAGGTTCTGTGGTGTGCCAGGGATTCTGTGTTCGGTCTCCACCCTTAGCAAATGGATCTTAACCAATAGCATGGAATTCAAGAGAGAACCAGTGAGCAGGAAGGGATTAGGGAGCTATCAACACATAGCTCAGTGCTGCTTAGTTAGCCAAGATGGGAACCAAACAGTGCAAGAGAAGCCCTGGCGATGACTAAAACTCCAAAGCTGCCATGTAGGAGTTAGACTCTAGCAGTCTGTCTTCTACATGGAAACCCTGCCAAGACGTGGTCCTGCTCAAGTGCAGGCTGCAAGCTGCACTGCTGTGTTGGTTTATCCCTTTGTCCCACTGTGGGGAGCAAAGGGAATTTCCTTGGAGCGTGTTGGGTGCCAGGATTTGCTCCCATTCCCTGACCAGCATCAGGTGCCAGCTTGGGGAGCTTGGACTCATGTGGGTGTCTCTGCCAGCTGCCACTGAAATGCTGCTATGGATTGGAGCTGTGTGTACACATTCTGTGCTGCCTCTTTGTTCCTTTCACATGGCAAGGAGCTTGCCAAACACACAGGAATCTTATTAATTGCTTTCAAAGCAGCTTTCAGGAAAACAACTGCTCTTGAAGATGGTTGTGTTGAGATCAGGCCTGCTGGAGGAAATTTGGTGCAATGGAGATATTCTCTCAGCTGCATAAGAGGTGTTTGGCACAGAGCAACAGGAATGACTTTTTTAGAGCTCTCAGGCCTGCCTTGAGTCCAGATTCATAGAGCCAAAATCTGTTTCTCTGTTTACCTTTGCAGGGAGAATGATGGATTTGCTCATTGGGAGAGTTCTATTTGGGCCTTTTCCTCTCTTATCAATGCGATTAAAGGCTCAGAAATAACAGGGAAGTTTAAATGGAGAAGATATTAAACCAAAGGGTTTATCTTCTTACTGTCTCAGCTTTGACCCAAGTATTTGAAAGGGAGAAGGAATGAATAAGAGGCTGTTACTAAGAGGAATTAGTTTGTGCTCCTGGAGCTCTGTGCTGGGACTTGCTGCAAAGCCATTCAGTCCTCCCCTGTAATCCTGTAGTTACCAAACTCATAATAAACTGTTCTAGGAGTATTTGTGTGGCTCTTAATAAACTGCTCTAGGAGTATTTGTGTGGCTCTTACTCTGCTAAAGCAACTTTGCTTCTAAGGTTTCACAACTCTCATGTTTTGCTCTTGTGGAGGGAGGCGAGTTCTGCTGTGTGGGTCATGTGTAGGGAGTCATAAGGAAAGCAGTGTGGTGTATGAAATGTCACAAGTCAGACACTTGTATTGCAGCCCAAAATCCAGACTGAAACCCAACCTGCTGTGACACTGCAGGAACTGTCCAGCCAAGAGAGGGCTGCTCACGTAACCTGGCCCAGGAGCTTCTGGACAGATCCAGCAGAGCTGCTGCTCTTAGCTTGAAAATGCTCTGATTTTTGTTCTGCCCCACATTAGCTGAGGCCAGAATACCTAGCCTTGTTACTCTGCTTTTCCATCTATTCTTGCAGCAGGAATAAATATTCCCTTGGCCTTTGTTGGCACCAGATGGCACAAAGTACCAGAGAGCTTTGGGTACTGTTGTTATTTTGGATGCTCTGACAACAGAATTTAACGACTGTGGAAATCTTCCTTCATGGCAGAAGATGTTCCAGCCCAGTGAAGTATTTCTGGGTTCTCAGCTCTGAGCAGTATTCCACTTTTCCAGGCTGGCTTTCAGAAGTGTTATTCCTGTTTCTGATGCAGAGCCTTATGCTGTGGAACTGAGCAGTGTTGCATTGCTTTGTAGTTATGTTATGGAACTTTGGGGGGGTTTGCTGTTTTTTGGTTGGGTTTTTTTTTTTTTTTTTAATCACTGCACTTCTGGTGCCAAACACTTTGTGGTTTACCCTTTCAGATTGCCTCCCTGTACTGTTGCCTTTGACAGCAGTTGCTTTTTGCTCATTTAAGAGTCCCTGAGACTTAACTCTGCTAAGTTAGAACTCTTCCTTTTAACTCAGTGGTTTACCTTCTTCATCCTCAAATTTTGCTCATCTAACTTTGCCTCAGAGAGACCTCTGTGAATTTTCTTCATTTGATCATGTTTCTTTTGAGCTCTGCCTCCCCTTTTTCAGCTTATTGTATTAGTCTTTACATTTTCTGCAGAGGAGAAAGTTCCCTTTTGTTCATTTTCTGGATTTTTCCACTGCTCTGCCCTGGGAAACATTTGTGAATGCCTCTTATGAAAGAAATAGTGCAGTACTTTAAGTGATTTCTGAGAAATTATGCTGCCAAGTGAGTGTCTGTAAGAGACTGAGAAAGGATTTTAGGGAAGAATTTTACTGGATGTTGAAATTCTGTGCTCTCCCTGGTAGTGGTTTAAGTTGTGGCTAAGAGGAAGTGTGATACAGAGGAAAAACAACACAACCCAAACCAAAGATAATAGGAAAAATAATAGTGGGAGCAATGACAACATAGATCAACTGGTCATTTGGGACACTGGCTCAGTTATTTCATTAGATAAAGCTTTCAAAATGAAAATTCCCTGCTTACTTCAGGCTTCATACTCAGTTGTTTGAAGTGCATGTGGGGGATGCTCACTTTGACCCTCAGGGGCTGTGCACATTTAACAAGTTTGTCTCTTGGAGCACCTAAATCAGGTGGTGCAAGTACCCTTTATCTCCTGTCTCCCTTATGGAGTTTATCACTCCCTTCCCCTGCATTTTGTGAAAAAGCTTGATGTGAATTTCTTTAGGACTCTTCTGGATGCAGCACTGGGTGCTTATTGATTCAGAACTGGCAGTGCCTTATTCTCAATTTTTTGGGGGACACCTGTGTGCCAAAAAAAAAAAAAGAAACCAAATGGATTTTGCAGTATTATGGCTGGGGTCTTTCTTTCTGAATCTCCTTTAATCTTTTCCTGATTCTTTGTTGGTTTGGAGCTTGGGATTGAAGGGTTAAAGGTAACTCCCATTGGCATTGCTTTCCTCCTAACTACCACTCAAGCTTTCTATCTCAAATGAAATTAAATGAGCTGCTTATCTGCCCATACAAGTGGATGTCCTTTTCTCTGCCCTCTCCCTGGGTAATAAATTTGTCCTTGGCTTCTTCTGACAAAGTTATTACTTCAGCTAAATTATAGCCATGGTAATCATGTATCTTTAACTTCTCCAGTATCAAGTGGGGCAGCTGTATTCCGTGGCAGAAGCCAGTAAAAATGAAACTGGTGGAGGTGAAGGAGTGGAAGTCCTGGTGAACGAACCCTACGAGAGAGATGGGGAGCGTGGGCAGTACACACACAAGATCTACCACTTACAGAGGTATGGGAACCATTTCATCCCCTGCCTTGGGCAAGAGGAGCCACAGGAAGATGCAACAGGGTTGGAGCAACTGTAAATCACAGGTTGTGTAAAGGCTGAAAGATGCAGAGGTGAGGCAGGAGTGTGACAGTGAGCATCACTGGGACACCCACCCACTCCTGGAAACGTGTCCCAAGAAAATCTGGCTTGGAGCTTTTTCAAAGCAAGTCTGATCCTGCCACCCAGTATTTTCATATTTGAGTTCGGCTAAAGAGCAAAACACCTGCTTTCAGCCTTTTTTTTCCCCCTTTTATTTCATCTTTCATTATGTAAAGACGATTTATATTAACATGCCTGATTTGGCATCTCTGGAAAACATCATAATGGAGTTGGGGAGAGGCCTAGCAATTCCAGAACTGTGCAAATCTCTAGTGTTTGCATTCCAGGTGTTCTGCCTCATTCCATGTAGTCCTTATCAATGCCTTTCATCTTATTTCCAAATTCTGCAGCAAAGTGCCAACATTTGTGAGAATGCTGGCCCCTGAGGGAGCTCTGAATATACATGAAAAAGCATGGAATGCCTATCCCTACTGCAGAACTGGTGAGTGCCTGAGGAAGGACTCTGGATTGTCCCTTTTTGTTTTCTGGGGGCAGGGGGAGAAGGTAGGGGAGGGTATTAGGAAAGATGCAACCAGTAGAGAAGCTGTTTCAGCTCTTAATCTTTGATTTCTGTTCTCCAAAGCCTTTGTGTGATCAAGAAAAGCAAAGTACAGTGCTGAGGACTTAAAAATCCCTTGTCTGGTGTGCTGCTATTGAGTGACCTTCCTCTCTGAGAGGAAAAGAAATATCTGTCAGTCTTCCTAAAGGAATAGCTGTGTAACACAGATGGAATAAATGGAATAAATGCATGAGGGGTGATTTTATGTGCTCAAGTTGCAGCATAGCCAGGTGGGAAAAAGTGGAAAATGAAGAGGGGAACAGGGCCGATCTCAGCTGCCTCTTAGTGCAGGTGAGGGGAGCAAGTGTTAAGTGATGGGGATTTGCTCACTTGCAGGATCTGAGGTCAGCGAGGGTGGCACAGAGAATGCTGCAGTTGAAGTGAATCCATCTGTAAAGGCAGGGCTGAGGCTCTGAGCTGTGCAAAGTGCTGAAATCAAACCTATTTTCCACAGGAGTGGTTAGTATTTACTTACTGAAGTTGCCAGCCATGGTGTTTAACCACTGCAGCTTCTCTGGAAACTGAAAATTTGACTTTGCCTCCAAACTTATGTAGTGTTTTGGCAGCATTTTGTGCTGTTTGGATCTCTGAAGAATGCATTTTCTGCTAGTTGGTAGTGGTACAGTTACTATGGGAACGAGACACTTAAAAATTCCAACTGTTCTTGAAACTCAATGTATAAAAAACCCTATTTTTTGACAATTAAGTGAATTTTAAATGAAGTGTTTTAAAAGAAGGAAAAAGCTCTGCAGTGGGAGAGGATAGTGTTACTTCAGTCTGTGAAATTACAGTCTACTGAAGTGGATATATCAGATACAAAATTCAGATACTGCCATCAACTTTAGAATAAATTTTTAATGATTCACAGAAGAGGTGGAAACAAAGTTGTTTGCAACCTTTTAAGTTTTATGCAGTTTTCTTGCTGCATGTTACTTAAATTAGTTAGTACATGTCTAGGTTAGCCCACTGAGCTGATTTAAATGCCTGGCTGTATCCTCCACCTCCTCTTTTCCTTCTCCACCAATTTCTGAAACAAAGGTGTGGAGTTACTTATTTTATTATTCTAAAACTGCTTATCCTTCAATTACACACTGCTGAAATTCTACTGAAGTGGAAAACATGGAATACTAAAATCAAGTACAAGACTTGAACACAATCAAAGAAATTTCAGGGTTTGATATGCTAGAAATGATAACAAAACAAAAAAAACCTCCTCAACTGTAATAAACAGCAACATAATATGAGATAAAAAGTGCTTTGTTGTGGGGGTTGGAGCAGAAGGCACTTCTGATGCGGAGGCTGATAAATCTGTTTAGAGAATCTGCCAGCCTGACATGAAGCAAGAGGAGCTTGGAAAAGTTGCTGAAACCTTTCCTTGGCTGGGATTGGGCAGGAGGAGAGAACCCTTGGATGTGAGAGAGAAATCTTTAATGTGGAACCCAGGGATGTG
>VRYO01002784.1:4877084-4976555 GCA_009812075.1 Sialia sialis
CCTTGGATCTAAGTGAAAACTCAAGGATGTGAGAGGGAACCGTTGGATGTGAATGAAAACTCATGGATGTGTTGTGGGGCTGCCTTGGGTGTTACCATTTTCCTTTGGATGCACTCAGGTGTTTTGGTTGGATGTGAGGAGATTTGGATGCCCTGCTGTGAAATCTTCGGGCAGCAGAAAATGCTGTGCTGGCTCAGAGCAGCCCTCTCACTAGAACCTGAAATTTAAAAAGCAGGGACCCAGGAGGAACTAAACCTGAGTGTAGGAGTTGCTGGTTCTTCTGCCTGTGCCCTCCTGTCTGAGGTGCTGTGGCTGTGCTCTCCCTGAGGCATTGCTTGCTTGCACATCAGCTGTTCACACAGCCTTCTAAACTAGAATAAAGCAGTGCTTTTACTTAATTGTGCCTCGTGGTATTTTTTTTTAATTATATGAGTTCATCCTTCTTACATTTCCCTCTATCTCCTCTGAGAAGCTCAATTTATATGCATATTATGGGCCATTATCAAAGTAGTACTGGGGATTGAGGGAATTTAAATGCCTAGCTTATAACTTTCTGCAGTTCTGCACACTTGTTTGTGCTGTAATATGTTGTTTTTATGTACTTGGAATGGAAGCCTTGCTTAGCTCCTTTGAGAGTATAAACTGTAAGTGAGGTGGTTGTTATTGTATGGCTTCACAACTTCTGCAGCAGAAATGAGGAGAGGATTGTCTAATATTTGTACCTGTAGGCTGGTGCCAAGGGGAACAGTGTTCTTCTCTGCAGTCTGACTTAAATATTAATGTTGCTTAAATGTTTTTAGAAAAGCAATTTGATGTGTGTTCCACTCTGAGTGTAACCATGGCCTGTGGCCAAATGTCAAGAAACTGAGAAGTTATAACTGCAGTTGAAACGTGTAGGAGTTGCTGCTGTAATGCCTGAAGAAGCCGGGCTTAATTTGTAGCAAGCTGAGCATTGAAGTTTGAGTGGACATTTCTGAAGAGATTAATTTGTTTCTTTACAAAATGAGGAGTGTTCCCCACAGGGAAGAAGTTAAGGAGTTGAAGGAACCTGTTTTGAGGCAGCTGCATAGTCACAGCACACAGTCATGGCAAAGTGGGAAGGCCTTGGTTTATAATTATAATTATTGCTGGTTTATTCAGTATTTTGTTGGGACTAGCAGGAAAAAACCCCACTTACTTCTTGCAGAAATAATGAAATGTTCTGAGATGAGAATAATGAGATGAAGTTCAGCCTTTGAAAAATTAGCCTCAGCTCTGCCTTCTTGTTCTCTCCCTCCAGCCCAACATGTCACTCTAAATAATTGGCTTTCTGTAAAATTGCTGTAAAAAGCAATTTTCACATGCTAGAGGTTCAGAACAGTCCAAGCCCAGCAGTGGGTAATTAGGGCAGCTGGATGTACATGATAGATGATTTGGGATGGTGACTGTCTTCAGCATGCTGGCTTGGAAACTCAAAAATTGTTACAATACCTTTAAAATTGCTCCTTAATCAAGCCCTGATATTAGCCTTGAACAGAGCAGAGAACTTCACCTCCAGCTTCAAACTTCCTTCTGCTTGAGTAGAATTGCTCAGGTAGAGCAATGCTGACTGTTACAGGATCTTTAATTGCTTTTCTGTGTTGAATAATTGAGCCTGGGTGTCCAGGGAGTTCAGTTACCACGAGCAGCAGAGATGCAGAGGGTCTGGTTACTCCAGGCTGGCCTGAAATCCAGCATGGGTTTCCTTTGGAAGCACAGAGAGGCTCCTTATCTGCAAGCTGAGAAAGGATTGGTAAAATGCTGTCAGCTGAACATATTCCATCTTCTCATCCAGCTGGCTGCAGGCCAGGAGCACAAGTGGCAGTGCATAATTAATTGCTGCTCCTCTGGGTTTCTCCAAGTCTGAGAATTTCCAGAGGAGAAGGGGGTGAAGTTAGCTGGGTTTTATCAACTTCCATGTGTTTTCCCTCAGAGGTACCTGGGAAGCTGAAGCTGTGGGAGGAGGGCAGTGGTTGCTGTACAGCCTTTTCTCACTAAAGTTCTGTGTCTCTTTCTTTCCATGTGTTGATTTCTTGGAGCAGTTATTACAGTAAGTATTGCTTTTACTGATATTCTGTGGAATAATATCTGAAATGAAGTGTTGTGGGTAGAAGAAGCTCTTTAACCTGAGCTAAAGGCACTTTGGCTTTTATCATTGCCAGATCCCACAGATTAACTGTACCAAGTGTGGTGTATCCATGGACAGAGATCTGTCTGTGCTCAGCAAAGCTCAGCTTTACAAATGGGAGCAAGCCCTTGCCTGGGTAAACTGAGTCAAAGCCAGACAGCTCCTGCCATGCTGTCCCCTTGATTAATCTCTTCTCAATTTGATGTTTCCTTTCTACATGCTGAGCGTTTCAGTGCCTTGTGCTTTTGTTTGTGCTCCCCTGAGGGAGGATAGAGTTACCTTTGGGAGTCCTGTGCTACTCAGTGATAGTGAGAAATGGAAAGTTTTTTGCTTACTTGGCAGAACTATGCTTCTTGTCCCTTCCCTTTCAGTGTCAAGAGCTCTCAGCACATACGTTTAATATGGTTATTAATTTGAAGAGTTGTATCAAAATATGTACTCAGTGCTAAAACAATAATCTTTGTAGAAAGACAGTTTCTGCCTAGCTAACTTATGTTACCCCCTCTAAACTCTAAATAGAGTGGCAGATATTGTCCTTTAAAGAAAAAGCTGTTTATAAACTACAAATGTTTCATTGAAACAATAGAACTTATGGGGGTTTTTTTTGTGAACAGCTTGTGGTTTATTTAATCATAAGTAATTAATGATCAATCAGTTTTGCTGAAAGCAATGATCTGGTTACAAATAATTCTAAAATTCCCTAAGTCAGACCCCAGTCAAATGGAGAGTCCACTCTTTGAATTATTCAGTTCTTTGAGTTGACTATCCTAATCTAGTCCTAATTATCTGTGCAATAAGAAGACGAATTATATATCCTAGAATAACAAGGAGCTTTATTTTGATGACAGAATGAGTATATGAAGGATGACTTCCTGATCAAAATTGAAACCTGGCATAAATCAGATCTTGGAACACAAGAGAATGTAAGTACTTGTGTCGTGCTTTACTCATCTCTTGAATGTCACAGTGCTCCTTTCTGTGCTGGGTTAGAGAATGCTGTGTGGAGCTGTCTATTCACAGTGTTCCTGCATTTCAAATACTTGTCTCACTACCAAGGCAGACTCTCTTCTCTTGGCTTCTCACATAAGTGGAATAAAATTGACCCCCAAGCACTTGTTCTATGTGAGCACCTTTGCTTCTTTAGAAACTCTCCTGTTGTGTGTTCACCTCTCTGTAGGTGGGAAGGGCAGCACTGGGTGTCTGCATTTCCATCTGCCTTTTTATTTCCTTAGACTGGGAGCGTTCTGTCACTGCAGCAGCTCCTTGAGTGCTGTTGTTTCCCTGCAGGTCCATAAACTGGAGCCAGAGGTATGGAAGAGTGTAGAAGCCATTTATATAGACATTGCTGATCGGAGCCAAGTACTGCCCAAGGTATGGTAGGTGGGTAACAGCTTCCTGGGGGGCAAGCTGGTGCTAAAAGAGGGGATCATGGACAAAATGTGCTTCCAGGGATGGTCACAGGCAGCAGGACGAGTGAGAGGATGGACAGAGGAGGAAAGGAGTTCTTTAAAACTGCTCATGAAAGCCAGAGATAGGCACAGGAGGAAAGGCATTCCTTAAAACTGCTCATGCAAGCCAGAGGAAAAGCTCTTTTAAAAACTGTCAGCACTGCCTGTAAAATGTGTTGCCTGTGCATGTAACAGTGTATTTCTACAGCAGTGCAGCTGACTGAAGTGCTTGAATAGCAGGAAGTGGCACTCCCCTTTCCATAAAGGATCTCTCCTGAACTTCCCTCTTTTGATACTGACCCATGGCTTCACGAGTGTGTCTGGAAATGATGGAGCCAGCACTTGGTTCTAAGAATCACTCCAGTTACTGTGAGAAACAAAGGGGTGTTGCTTTACTGGGAAGAAAAATCAACTGTATAAAAATGGAATGTTGGTTGAGTTTCCTGACTTTCAGACAGTATTTGATACCATTTTCATGGTAGTACTGTGAGTCTGACTGTACTTTCCTTCTAGAGAGCAGCGTGTGAGCATCACACTGATACAGTGCTGTGAAAAATCCTAGATAGCACAGCTGCCTTCTGTAACAGGAACAGGAAACATCCTACAGACATTCTGATAGCCTTACAAAGGTCATAGCAGTTTGTTACCACTTCTTCATAGGTCTAGGACACAGCACAGGGAAGAGAAATATTTCCTTGAAGAGTTCTGACCTAATGGTAAGGTCTGAACACTGTAGCTCTTGAGAAAGCAGAGGTTAGTCTTGGCCCAGGAAAAGAAATCCTTTGTGTGAGAGACCCGCTGGATAACTTGTGTTTAATCTGTCCAATAGGATTACAAGGCAGAAGAAGATCCAGCAAGGTTTAAATCTGTCAAGACTGGCCGTGGACCTCTGGGTCCCAACTGGAAGGTTTGTAGTGATGAGTTCAGGAACTGTATTGGGACAGATATTGGGGTTTGGAACCAAAGGTACATCTGGAATCCCTTCTGCAGAAAGAAATGCAGAGCTCAGCACTGAATCTGTTCTGATTTTAAAAGAAATGAAAGAGCTTGGTACAAAGAGAATGAGTTCCAGGAAATCTCCAGAGCTGTCTGGTGCTCAGCCCAAGGGTTCACCCAAGAGAATTCAAATATGAGATAGCTGAGTAATGGCCAGCAGTATCTAACCTTTCACTGAAATTCTGGGAATCTGAAGACATTACAAGTGCAGAAATAATACCATTCTTTAAAAGGGATCCTGAGTGGGATTTGGGGAACTCAGACTGGTGTGCAGGTCTGATTTCTAGCAGGCAAACTTGGCAGAAACTGAGATTTATATGATTCACTTGGGAAGGGTGGTTATGGCTTCTGTAAATAGGGAGTAGGAAGCCTTAAGGAGTTTTTTTTATAATATGGAAGCTTTATGATCATGTATTGTGTATAACGATCTAGTCAGATGATCTAATCTAATTCCAAAATGTTTTAGATAGAGACTTTATCAAGAGACTTTTGAGGAAGCAAAGTAGCGGTGGTAGAACAGTGAAGATACAGAAAGACAATTTTAATGGAAGAAAAAGTGGACAACAGAGCAGAGGAAGGAATAGTCTGTTCTCAGAATGGAGGGAAAGCCACCTGTGAAGGAAACCAGGGTCTAGTTTCATCATGCCTTGAAAAAGGGTGAGCAAAGGAGTGACAAAACTTGTCAATAAAATATAAGAAAGGTGTAAGGATGCAAAAGGATTGTGGGGAGTTGGGGAAAGACTTCGTAGTCAGGACTGAAGGAGCTGCTTCCCTGGAGACACTTGGCTAGAGGCTTAATGTGAATATCTTTGTGTCTCTGCAGAAGGAGCTGGGGAAGCAGTCAGATTGTCCATACATGTGTGCTTACAAGCTGGTAACAGTCAAGTTCAAGTGGTGGGGTCTGCAAAATAAAGTGGAGAACTTTATACAGAAGGTAAGTTGTGCGATGGGGAGATGGGAATGAGACACGGTTTCATCAGCCCCCTGCTGTCCAGGCAATGCCTCTGCCTGACATTCTGCAGTCAGTTCAAGCTGCCTTCAATTTGCTGCTATTGCAAGGGCAGGGCTGGCTGATTGTTCTGTGAATTGGCTATTGAATGTTTTCACTCTGATGTGGGAAGGTAAATTGGCTGGTTTGTGCTGTTTAGTAGATCAGGATTGCAGTCACTTGGTTGCTGGTTTGTGAGTGATGAGATGATGCATTTATACTGGAATTACATTGTGCAAGGGCAAAACATTTTTGTGGGGAGATGGCTCCAGCTGTTTGAGCCTGCTCAGCTGAGATCTTTCTCACAAGTCTTGGAGCTTCAGTTACATTTTCCTCTCCTAGTCTGCTGCTTGGAAAACCTGCATTAAAAATAAGCAGATGGTGGGAACCTTTATTAACTTAAAGCATAAATGGTGTGTTGAAAAGAGCTGTTTTGTGGCAGAGTCTATAACCCATGAGCTGCAGCAGGATGCTACACCTGGGAATGCTTGTGTATGGTTTTCCAGGCAGTGCTGTTCACAAACCTCCTGTGCCTTCAGATCACAGAGACTGAGACAGTGGTTAATGTTGATAAACCACAGAGCTGCTGCTGCAAAAGCAATTCTCTGGTGATGCAATCTAAACACAGCTCCAAGGGGGAATCACCATGGTGCTGCAGGATTTCAGATACCTCAATAAAAGCCCTGAATAAACAGTGTCTTCAGTCCCTTTCTGAGTATCTACAAGTTTGCATCCAAGTATTCAAGCTGCTTTTGATGAGATATGAAACCATAATGGTAAAATTGAAGTGTCCTTTTTTAGGGAGGTCTTTCCAAGAGGCATTGTATATCCCTGTCTAATATAATGATTTTGTCTAGCTTATCTCTTATAAAAAGGAAATAAATTACTCCAGACCTGGAGTAGCTTGTGAACATTAGTCACCTCTGCTGAAGGGGTTTCAGCTGTGAAAAACAAGTTCAGGCATTTTTTTAGGTCGCTACAAAAGGAAAAAAAAACAAGATAGGTGCATGTCAGCCCTTCACACTTCATAACTTCCAGTTTTTAGCAAGTTAAGGATTTATAAAATAGCTGTTTCTCCTTTTTTTTCTGTACTTCCAGGGCAACTTTCATGCTCTAAGTAAACCCAACTTTATTCAGTCAGAGCAATACTGTCAAATCAAAGGAAAATTCACCACTTCTTTCAGTGCAGTGTGCAGACTGCTGTCTAGGTTTGGGGGGAAAAAAAGGTATTTCTCTGGGGATTGAAGGCTCTAGATTAGATATTCTGATAAAAGAATAAAAATTATCTATCTCCAGTTTCCAATTGTGGCAGCTAGATGGAAAGGTGGGCGAGGGAGCTGATTCTTCAGTGTACACATCTCTGCAAATTGTTACAATGCTGTGGGCTCCGTGGTAATTGCCCTGTGACTAAGCTGGTTTGTGTTATGTTCCTCCTTTTACAGCAAGAAAAGCGACTCTTCACAAACTTCCACCGGCAGCTCTTCTGCTGGCTCGATAAGTGGGTTGATCTGACTATGGAGGACATCCGTAGGATGGAGGAGGAGACCAAGAGACAGCTGGATGAGGTCAGTGGCAAAGCAGGGCAGCTGCTGCACTGTCAGGGCACGGTGTGAATTGTGCTATTTAGGTCATGCTGTGTGTGCTTTGAATGATTGGCCATGAGTCCATGGTGCTGGCATCTCCTCCTAATCGTTATGGAATTCTCCTTCTGTTTGTTGTTGAGCCAGTAAATGTATTGAACCACAGGTAATGAAGGGCTGAGTGGCAATGATTCATTTACTGCCTCAGGATCTTGTTTGCTTTTACTCAAAGCTGAATGGTCGATTTTGTCCTCATTAGTTGCCAGAAACCTGTTGAGTAAAAGGTTTTTTAGCTCTAAGTAGTGAGGGTATGTAACAGGATTCTTACTCTGAGAAGCACAAGTTAGGTAATAAAGAGAACCTTGTTGCATGGTTTGTGTCCTGCCCTGCACCCTTCTCTCCCTTCATGCTTCAGGATATTTCATTATAATTGCATGTACACTCTTGCCCTTTGGATAATGGTTCCAAATCTGCCAACCCACAGCTTAACCAGAGATGATACCTGTGCATTTCACAATCACTGATTTGAGGTGCTGAGATAATTGATGTCTTACACCTAGGAGGTGTTCCATACTGATAAATTTTGAGATAACACACCTGAGCATCAGTACTTGAACACTTGTTTCCTTTTTCAGATGAGAGAAAAAGATCCAGTGAAAGGAATGTCGGCTGCAGATGACTAATACGACTCCTTCCTCATGCACTGTAGGTATCAAGAGGTTTGACTCTGTATTGCTCTGTTTGGTTTAAAACCCCCAACATTTGTGTGAGAAATGATCCTGTTCATAGCTGCTGACAGGCAAATCTGTGCTATTGATTGTTTTTATAGTGAACTCCTTTCACTGACAAGTTTGATGAGCAAGGTTTACTGCCTCGTTTCAGAACTATTCTAAAGAAAAGTCTGAGTGAAAAGTGTAAGAAAAATGTGTTAGAATATTCTGTGGATTTTACTGCTATTCTTATTTCTGTAGTGCATGTGTTACTTTCCATGACTTGCAGAGAAACTTTTGTCAGTTCTCAAAAAAACTAAGTTAGACATGCAAATGCTTAGAATACAGTTGGAAATTGAGCATTCCAAGCATATTTGTGAGGAATTAATTTTTTTCCATTGCTTATTAGGAATATTTACTAAGGAGCCAAGGCTTTGCAGGAGAAGCAGCAAGGACAGTTTTAAAGCTTTTGACTTGTTTCCTTTCTATTCTGTTAAATATGTCATCAGTTTGGGGGCTGGTTTTACCAGATTTTTCTTAGACACCTCAAAAATGTGGTATGGTATTAGAGAAGTAAGGCAAGGAAAAAGAAGGGACTGTTCATTTATGTTGGAAAGAACATGCTAATTAGGGCAGTAAAATGCCATCCTAGTTATCCTTGGAAGGAACAGGGTGTGGCAGAGCCACATCCTCCTGGACTGACTATTGACCTCTGCCCTCTGTTATCTGCTGGTTGCTTGGTTTAAGTGGGGGACACGAGGTGAGGAAGTGTCTAAAGGGCTGTTTTGACACAAATAATTTAACTTTTGAATGCAGCTTCAACCACTTGATTTTCTTGTGTCCCATTTCCTCTGGATCAGCGCTGCAGTGTAACCCTGCATTGTCTGCCTGGCGACAGCCTGACTCACATCTGCTCTCTCAAGGTTGTCTGCCACTTCCCTTGGCACTCTGCTCTTCCAGAGTCGTCCTGAAACGTTTCCCTTTGTTGTCTCTCTGTTTCAGTTTGCAAGACAGTCGTCAGGAAGGCCCAGGGAATCCACACCCTTGACTGACGGACCATCTCTGGATCAAGCCTTTCTCTGTCACACCGGCAGGCGATTTTAAACCTCCCATAGCTAATTCTAGATGCCCCTTAATATTGTGAGCAAATAGACAGTCTGGTACTAAGCACTCCAATGTTAGCACGTGCTTCCCAAGGAGTTTCCTCCTGGGACCCGTGTGACTTAGAGATCGCTGTATTTATGACTCCTCCCTCCTCTTTTTTTCATTGTGTTCAGACCAATTTCCACGTGGCCCTGTTTGATTTCCAAGTGACATTTTTAGCTCAAATAGTCTTGTGATGTGGTGACTTAGAAATTTTTTTTGTTTTGTTTTGTTTTTGGGGTTTTTTTTGTTTTTTTTCCAAGTGGGATAAACTGCCACCTTTGTTTCTGCCCAGCCCTTCACTGTTCTTTGAATGTCTGTTTGGAGAGGGAACTTGTCCATATTTAAAAGTGTAAAACTCTTCCAGGAAATGTTCTGCTCTCACCCTTGCTCCTGGAGGGAGATATTTAATGGCAGGTAACCCGAGTACAAAATGAGGAGCAGCCAGAGAGTTCTTGGTTTGTGAAGAGTTGTGATTTGTGGCTTCTGCAGGGCATGACTTTGTTCTGTCTTTACAAACATGAATTAAAGACTGCCCAGAAGCTGCAGTCAGGCCCTGTACTGGGATCTTCAGCACTTACCTGTTGAGTTTCCATTTTAGGGATCTCTCTGGCCCATGTAGCTCTGTTGTCCTCCAGCTGAGTGTGTCAGTCTTACAAAATCTTTCTTGGCATACGTTGCAACTTCCTGGTTCTTTTATTTATTATAAAGACTTCCCATAACTTACAAAGCTGGAATGGTTTTGACTAATAATAATAATAATAATGTGATTCTCCCTGGACAAATTGGGATGTTGCAAAGGCTGGTGTGCAAGAAAGGTCTTGGCATCTGGGTACATCCCCATGCCTGGAGTGATGGTTCTGCTCAGCAATAATATTCTTCCCATTGCAAGACTGACTAAAGTATCTCCTTTTGTGCTGTAAAGCAACTTAGAAAGACCTGCAGTTTTCTAGGATATCTGTTGGTTATTATAAATCATAGAGGATACTGTTAATGTAAAGAGCTCTTGTTATTTAATGAACTCACATATTTACTGTAACTATCCTTATGTTGGTATCAGCTTTAGACAATCAACTCAGCAGAACAGAATCAAGGAAATGCTGCTTTCTTCAATACATATGAGAAAAAAAAATCCTACTTCTTTGCTTATCCCGAAGGCCCAATGTTTGATTTTTTTTTCCCTCCCCTAGTAGTAATAACTTTATTTTCCACTTCTGTGTTTGGCAGCACTAACATGAAATCTTGTATGCCAAACAGTCGTGGGTGTATCACCACTTTTGAGGAGTCTTTTTAGCATTCTGTACTACACTGACTCCTCCAGCCCTTCCCACTCCTGCAAGCAGGAGATCCTGAAATGATCCCATGCCCTGCTGAACAAGGCTGTGCTGGGATCAGAGCTGTTTTCAGTGTGAGAGAAGATGAGAATGCTCTGCAGGGAGAGGATGGCATTTGGTTTCTGGGAAGGGGGCAGTTTATCCCTTTGTTTTTAGTTTATTTTGCCTTACTCATGTCTAAGTGCAATAAGCTCTGAATTGTACCAGTGACTCTGGCAGGCTCTTCTCAGTGACCTCAGACGGTTCTGTGGGGTTGGGGTGGGGTTTGAGGGGTTTTAGCAATCTCACCAGGCAGAAGTAAAAACAAGTTTATTGTAAAATAGGTAAAGAAACTAAATTTTAATCTTTGAGGCTATTTGGGACCAGGATGTCTCATGACACGTTGTATAGCTGTTCCAGAAGTATTCTAGGAGTGTAGGCCCCAGTTAGTTTTTCAGTTTGAAGTATTTTTAACAGAGAATTTATGCACTGACTTCTGTTCGTGTTCGTTGGCTACGTTTTGAGGGATTCTTACACTTGAGGGCGACCTGAGAATTCACACAGCACACTTGTTCTTTCAATTTATGTTATCCAAGAGGCTTTCCATCTGATGACACTAATCGCCGTGGAAGCAGATTGTAACATTCCACCATTGCAATCCTTTTCTGATCCTCTGATTTCAGAGTAAGAGCTTTTACACAAAGCTTTCCTGATTAGTGGAAAAACTTGGAGGGAGGGAGTGGGGGGAACTGCAGGAACTTCAGCCTCAATACTCCCCCTCTGCTCCCTGCCCTTTGTTTTCTGTCCTTCCAATTGGATCCTAAGTGAAAGCATCCCTCAGCCTTTGGATGGAATCTTGTAAAGCCCCTTCAGTCTCGACGCTTGGTTCCTGCTAGTGAGCATAGCAAAGATCACGCAGCGTTCCCGTGCCGTATCTTCCATCAGCTTCGGGAGACCCCCGGACCTGCCGGGGCTCAGGCGGGATGCTCCATCCAGAGGGGCGGGATGCTCCGGGATCCCCACTCCCACCCACACCGCCTGGGTTGGGGGCTCCGGGGCAGCCCCCCGCTATCCCGCAGCCCTCTGGGTTCCTTTCCTCCCGCTGGGCCCCGCCGCGTCCCCGCGGGTTCTCCCTGCTCTTTCCTTTGGCGACACACACTTTGTAGAATGGGTTAGATTATCTCGTCGTTTCTTTCAATGTGAGTTTGTGCCTTTTTTGTCTCCTAAATCTTCCAATACAGGCATATTGGAAAAGAAATCTAATAAAATACTAGACAGAGCCTGTCGCTTCAGCCTCCTTTGTTTCGGTTTGTTTTTTGTTTGTTTTTTTTTTTTTGGGGGTGTGTTTCTCGGTGCCGTGCTGGGGGTGCTGTGAGTCCTCCCGGCCGCCAGGGGGCGCTGTGGCGTGGGGGTGCCGTGTCCGTCCCCGTCACGCGCGCGATGGGCGCGGAGCGCTGAGGGCGGCGCGGAGGCCGCGGCCGGGCCGGGCCGAGCTGAGCCGAGTGAGGGCAGCGCGGGGAGCTCCGCCGGGCCCTTCCGCGCCCCTCGGGCAGCGCTTCCCTGCGGGAACCCCGGGCATGGAGACCGCGGGCCTTCCCAACAAAGACTTGAAGTGAGTGGGGGGCGCGAGGCGGGGGTCTGAGGGCGGCTCCGGAAAGTGGCCCCGAGCGGTTATGTAAATCGGCCAGAATTAGCGAAACTTGTCCGTGTGTGCTCATTAGAGGGGGTTACACTAATTGGCGGCGTTGCGTAGTCATATGAAATAGAGGAGAAAAGCTGATTTTCTGGTTTGGAGGGGTTCAGGGAGGCTTATGGGGCATTTCTGGGACTTCCCAGAGCTCTGTTAATGTGTAATGAGGCCACGAGCATCCGCACTTTTTAATGGACCGGCTATCTCCAACCTGTCACTTTCTGTGAGGAAGAAGAAGCTTGAGTAAATATTGAACTTCTGCTTTTACGGTGTTTTTACAAGTGTCTTCATTCTCTGTGTCCTGTGTGGGCTCGATTCCCTACAGAAACCCGCTTAGATGGGATTTGGGTAACAGCCTGTGACGGGAAAATTTAAAAAAACCAAACCAACAAGCTGTCAAGAGCTCAAATATCTCAAAAATCCTCTGATGGCTTTATTATAAACACTGTGACCCTGAGAAATTTTCCGCTATTGAGTCATTTGAGAATTAGCAGCGGCGATACTAAATAATGACTTGAGTAGGTTGCTTGCATTTAGGACAGTGTTTGTTTCCACCACTGAAACCTGTGTTTTTATCACTACTGTGGTCACTGGGCACCTTGAGGAATTGAATTTCTGTCAGTAATGACTGATGATTTCAACGTTATTTCAGTTTTGTTTAGTCAAGTAATTGTCTTACAAAATTAGTAACTGGGGAGAGTTCCCAAGTGATACATCTCCCGTGGCACAGTTAGATCTGCAGCATATCTACATTTTTTTCCCCTAGAAATTTGTTTTGGAGTAACTTTTGGGTGACTTCAGCGTAGTCTTACCAAGATACACTTAGTGAGGGAAATTATGGATCGTTTTAATCTGTTGTCCAATATAGTTTTCCAGCTTTTCTGCATGTATGTATGTCACCTTGAACAGGCAGTTCAACATAAAAACACAGCCTTAATAATGGGTGGGATTCACTAATTATCAGTGTTTATAATGATATTACAGAACCCTAAGATGGGTGGAAATACAATAATTTATTATTTTTTAAGCCTGTCACGTAACAAAACTGACATTGAAGTGAAGCTCTGGTACTGAAGTTAGCATTTTGCAAAGTAACAGCAGATAAGTGCTGTGATGTGAATGTTGAGAGGAACAGTGGTTCTGGTTGGTTCTGATCAGAACTTTGAATGTTTGGGGGCTGGAGATTACATTTCTCCTTGCCTACAGACGGGCACATGATCCATTCAAATCAGCAGTAAATTCTTTTAAACCTTGAGCTCGTCGAATTAACCACGTTAAATCTATTATGAAAAAAACAATTCCCTGTGTGTGGCAGGACGTGATTGCAGCTTTTGTAACAACCAGTGAGAACACCACACAGTTTGTTTTTTTTTTTCCAGCATTGCTGCACCTGCATTTTTGTGTTGGAAGCAATGCTGAATTCCACAGGGTCTGCAAGACCCTTATCAAACTCTTAATTTTAATGGGCCAGCCCTTCAGGGCATAACTTTAACTCGGAGCAGATGGCATCTGTGAGCAGCGAGGATGCCTTTCAGCATTTCCAGCATTCGGAGGGGCTCTCTCTGAACGATTTGGAGAGCCTGGGCAGCCTGCGCAGCCGCTCCGCCAGCATCGGCAGCACCGGCTCCAGCGGCCGCGTGCAGCTCCGCCACAGGGTGGCCCAGCTCATGGCCTGCGTGGAGGACATCAGCTCGGATGATGAGATCCATGAGGAAGTGTCCCGCACTCTGGATGAAGCTTTCCTCATCTGGGGCAAAAAGATGAAGGATAAGTGGCAAGAGTTCAGGTTTTTGCTCCATCCGCTTGGTTGTTTTCGGGGCTGGCGAATAGATTTGGGATTGATGGAAAGTGAAATTAGAATGTTTTTAGGGTTGGTTGCCTGTCCACATTTCAGTTTTAGCATTGGTTTTGTGTGGTTTCTGTTTGTTTTCAGACTACACTTAGTTACCTGGAACGTGGGCACAGCTTCTCCCCCTCCTGATGTCACGAGTTTACTTCAGCTCAACTCGCTGGGCCCGAGCACGGATATGTATGTTATAGGGTGAGTGATATGAAAGAACTTGCTCTGTGAGTTCATTGCAAAACTCCTGCGTCTCTGCATGGTCTGTTTTGATGTGAATCACTGCCTGGGAGATGGTTTATCACTATTGCTCCCAGAGGGTGAAGACTAACTTAGTCTAACTAACAGAGGACTAACTTAGAACAGAGGTGATTTATAGCAGTTAGCTGCTGCTGTGTGGTGACAGAATGCAAAATATCTTTTTTCGAAACACACAATAAGTTTAGGTTGCTCTTTTAATTATTAGCATGTTCATTTTGCTATTGAAACTTCGGAACGTTTTAAGGGAATTAGTGCAAGTTTGTTAGGCACAATCTGCCCCTGTGTTCTCCAAACCATGTTGAAATTCTGAGGTCCTGACAGGTTATTTGTTGTAACACATCTGGAGTCTGGCATTGTTTTAAACTCTATCTTCAGGTGTATATAGCCTCCTTTAATTTTGTTTCCTCAGTGTCAGATGTGTTAGATCTGTGTGTGGGTTAAACTGCTTGAATGAGAAACTGAACAAGAAATTTCTGGGGTCCGTGTTCTGCAAAGTTCTATGAATTCTGTCCAAACCAACTGGTGCAATGTGAGTAATTGTGATGTATTCAGCTTACAGGAGGTGAATTCAAGAATCCCAAATTTTCTCTCTGACTTGGCATTTGATGATCCATGGAGCATTTTTTTCATGACTGTCTTGTCTCCCTTGGGATATATGAAGGTAATTATTTACCTGTCTCTTAAGTGTCACTGCACTAAAGGAAAATATCTTAATTTTTTTTCCTCAGATACCCATTAAAGATAAATTGATGTCACTTCCATAGGTACATAGGTGTGATTCTTCATCTCACCTATGTTTCCTGGTTTTATATGATGTGAACTCATTCTGAACAGCATAGTTCCTGTGGCCACAATATCTTTATCTCTCTCTTATTTGTAGAGAAGGTTTTTGCTCTGTGCAGTATTGAGGAACTGTATTGTGGTGCTTCTGATGTAAATATCTGCACTGTAAATATCCCAAGCAATGGCAGTGATTTTTGTTAAGACTGGTAAGGCTCCTATATCTTGGGATTTTTTATCCAATTTGTTTGCAGGTGAAAATAAATTGCACGTGTTTAAAACAGGATTTTAGTGGGTGAATGTATTTAAGTGAGGACTTAATTTTTATTTGAAGACCTATAACATTATATGGGAATTTAAAGGATAAGATTTTGGGGTAGTCTCAGAGGCATAAGATCAGCTAAAGTACAGGCTATTTAAATAATGCCAACAATAAATGTAGGAAGATATCCTGAATTTCTCTAGTAAAGAGAAATGAAAAGCCTTTTGTAGTGATTTTCTAAACCAAGCACTATTTTAGGCTGATTTTGCTGAGTTGATTGTATTATCTGCATGCTAATCAGACTCAGTAGTTGTGCTGTTCTTTTAATTGCAATTAAACAAAACAAAGGACCCATTGGGAATTACAAAAAGGAAAAACGCACATTGTTCACTCTGGCCTAAGTCACTGCTGATAAAAATTCAAAATCTGGCCGTGGGCTGACATGCAGGCCCTGTATACACAGAGTTAAAAGAATTCCTGCTGGTATGCCTGGCTGATTTTGAATTCTAATTTCTAACTGAGGCACTTTGGAGCACACTAATGAATGGCTGCTGCCACCTAATGGCTTTCAGCAGGACTTGATTAGCTCTAATAATAAGGGGGAGCTGTCAGGCCGGGTCAAAATCAAAGCAGGCAGCAAGGAAAGGTTATCCCAGGACTCAGGCAGGAATTTGGCTGAGCAGGAGAGGAGCACTTACCCCTTGGCTGACCTGTGATGAGGTTGGGTGTGGAGGGAGAGGTGTCATCCTTGGGACATTCTGTCCCCTCAGTGACAGGATCTGTTTTCAGACTGTTCAATTGGTCACAGTCAATTCTTTCACCATGCACAGGATCGTGTTCCCTGCTTTGCTTGGTTTGGCTCTGAGGACTGGTGGGACTGCTGCTGGTTCCAGCAGGGGAGGGGTCAGTGCCTTTTGCTGTTCAGGACCTGTGGATGATCTTGAGAAATGTCTGGGGACTGGCCACAGCAGAGTGAAATAAAGCAAACAACTAACAAAGGGACTAGAAGAGCTTGGTACCTCATGAATGTAATTATGGAAAGGAGAATGCTGACTACTAAAATATTTATGCATCATTAGTAATTGCAGTCCATTGTTTCAGTATTCTGTCTGGTATTTTGTTGGGTTCAAGGACAATGAAAACATTAAAATATATTCTGAAGTCATTTAATTGTATAGCTATGGAGGTCGAGAAAGGAGGAATTCTGTTTTAAATTTTGGGCTGAATTCTTGTGCTTCTCCAGCAGCTGTATAGTCAATTTTATTCTAATGTAGTCTGTTTCTAAATTAATCCAGCATGAAACTGAACTGCAGTTAATGTATTTATTTCAATGTCTGTATTTTAAATGGAATCATTATCATTAAAACAAACACAATGAATTTTGTGTTTCGTGCCAGGAACATAAATGTTCAATGAAGGACATCTTTATTATGCTATTTCCACACACACAAACAAAAAAAAAAAAACCCCAAACCACAAAACTCCTGTGTCTTATGTGCTCTCTAAATGTTTGCTAAATCAGTTTTTACAGGCACTGCAGGCAGGAGTTTCTGCTGTTTGTACAAGCTCATTGTTTCTGCAGATGCCTGGAATTGACTGCTGTGCATTTGAGGCATTTAAAGGCATTTAGCATATTTAATGATCTGCTCAAGGGTGCTTCAGTATGAATAACTGGCTGCTGTTAGAGGACTTGTAGGTGGGAGTTATAAAGGTTTTAGGTGAAAAACAAAGGACTTGGTCCTTTATAAACAGGATCCTTAAAGACACGGAAACAAGAAGCTGGTGAGGCAAAAGAAAAGTCTTTAAAGAGGTTTGGGCAGGTGCATGGTTTGAGGTTGACTTCAGATTGAAATATAGTGTTAGAACTGAGTTAATTAGGTGAGGAATTGATCAGATGTGTTTCTAAGGAATATGTATTTCACAGCAGTGAGTCTGCATTAACTGTGTCACAGTACTGAGGCCAGGCTTGGCGAGGGAATTGTATGACTTTGCTGTGGCCTTCACCTCAGAGCTCCTGTGAAGCAAACCCAAGGAGCTCCTGGAAATGACCACTTGTTCTTTTCTGCCTCCTGCAGCTCTCCTCAGTTCGCATGCAGGGGTTGCTGCTTCTGATCTTTGTGAAGCATGTGCACCTTCCCTTCATCCGGGACATCCACACTGACTACACCCGCACAGGCCTCTACGGCTACTGGGTAAGGACTGCCTCAGCTGTGCTCACTGCTCTCATGCTGCTGTGTGCTGGGACAGAGGAGATGTGCTTTAATTAAAAACTAATAACCTCACAAGCAGAAAAACTCTGCTTTCATTTATTTCAACCTCGTGTGCAGCACAGGCCGTAATTTCGGATTTCACTTGATTTGCTGATACGCAGCAAGTTGTATAGGAAGAAATTGTACTGATTTAAATCTTAATTGCAAGATTTAAATAGTCAGACGTGCTGTTAGCTACATTTGCAGGCGCTGAGGGCAGATTCAGGGAATTTTGTTCACCTTCCATGTCAGGGGAACAAAGGAGGAGTCGGTGTCCGCATGACCCTCTTCGGGCACACGCTCTGTTTCATGAACTGCCACTTGCCAGCCCACATGGAGAACACAGAGCAGCGACTGGATGACTTTGAGAAAATTCTGGAAATGCAGTTTGAAGGAGAGGGTGTTCCAAGTCCCTTGGATCATGAGTGAGTTGTTCACACATTTCTGTTATTTTTATCTATTATAGCTCAAACTCCTGCACCAAAGAGATGGATTTTTCATCCATCATTTTTATTTTAAATGTCCGTTCAGCCTTGACCCTGAGCCCTGGGAGGAAAAGACAACCTGAGAGACAGATGTTTGTTTACTTTCAGTCTCTGATTATATTCATTTGTTAACATACAGACTGTACATGTCATACAGGAAAGCTCTAGAAGCTAAAGCCTGTTTATACCAAAAATTCTTTAGGTTTCTCTTACATGTTCAGAGATGTAAGACTCAGGAGAAGTTAATATTGAGGCAGTAATAAGCAAGCAGCAAGAATGCAAGGGACTTGATTTACTGTTTCAATTACTTCCATTTTTTCTTTTTGGTTAGCAGTAGGTTGTCCCTGTGTAAACTTATGTATAACTGCTTAATGTTTGTGTTTAAGCTGTTTGCATTAAATAATAAAAGTGATTAGAGCACCTAATTAGTGTAATGGCTAATATTCTGTCAAATTCTTCCCTTGAGTTCATAGATTCATACAAGTCTTCTTTGTTTGATGCATTTTGGTTTGGTTTTAAGGGTTCTCTTCTGGTTTGGAGATCTGAACTTCCGGATAGCAGATTATGGGATACACTTTGTCAGAGAATCCATCAATAACAAGCGTTTCAGTCTGCTCTGGGAAAAGGACCAGGTAGGCTGGCTCAGGTTCTTTAGGGGTTTGGTTTTGGTTTTAAAGCACACAGACACAACGTAGTAATTCAATTACACCTTGAGCTTCTCATTTCTGTTCAAAAAACACAAATTCAGAGCAGTCATAAGTGGTTATAAGCCCCAGTTAATTGCAAACTTTTCTGCTTTTGTGCAGTTTCTGACTCATTTACAGTGCTCATGTTTGAACTTCATGTCTTGTCAGTTGTTCCTCCCCTTTCTCTGTCCTCTTCCATTTCTTTTTAAGAGAACCTTATTCTGGATTTTGAGTCAAATTGCCTCTAAACTTTTAGATGGATCATGTCAAGAGTTCTGGCTATAACAAAAAGGCCCTTCTGAATTTACCTTTCCAGTGTTTACTGATTGCAATGTTGAATTATTGGAAGATGATTTCCCAATCATCCTTTAAGCTCTGATTTTTTAAAGATAATCTTTAAAAGTTACTTTTTATTTCTGCAGTTAAATATGGCAAAAAAGAAGGAAGCATTTCTGAGAGAATTCAAGGAGGGTCCTCTGCAGTTCAAGCCCACCTACAAGTTTGACCTTGACTCGGAGGTCTATGACACAAGGTAAAAGATAAAATGAATTTAGACATGAGTATGAGAGTGAATGTGGTGCTTGGTTCAATATCACTTTAGTAATCAGCAAACCTGAATTTCCTGAGTGTGCTGGGGCTGTTGAGCTGTTCTGCTAGGCTTGGATTGATAAATCTGAATAAATAAATATTTTGAGGTGAAGAAGCTGGGGTCTGCTGATTGTATGAGAGAGGTAATGAAACAGCCCAGCTGCCTTTTTGCAGACCAGATTAACAAAAGAAATGAGCACTTGTTTAAGCTGCTTTTGTTTTGTTCTTTCCCATTAAAAGTGCTCATTGGTTGTCAAAAAGGAGCAAAATAATAATTGTCTGTCATTTTACCTCCCTTCTCTGTTTAAGCATTTCATTTGATATGCTGGTATTTGAAAATTACTCTGTATTTGTCTTTATTGGTTATTTTAAGTTGGATTATCTTAATTTTCCTAATTTTTTCTGTGATATTAAAGTCTGTTTGTTTAGTATTAGTCTTATGTTTCCACAGAAGGATAAGTTCCTGTCCAAACAGGGTTTTGTACTGATCTTTTTCTTTACTTCCAGAGAACAGAAGTCCCTGTTTTGGTTTAAGTAAGAAGAGAACTTTCTGAATTTTGTAGTGTTTCTGATATTCCAGAATCAAAACAAGGCTCCATCTGAGCTTTTGCTTTGGTTTTTGTGAAATATTTGAAAATCAGATGACAGCTGATTTTCTTCAGGGATTTTCTTAACCTGTCTGAAAGCTCCAGTGTTATCTACTCTGCTGTTGCACTTAATATTGGAAGTTTATTCATGTCAACCCAAAACCATTTTGCTTCCTAACTGAATATAAAGAGATGCAATGAAACCAGCAGTAAATCCATCTAACAAAAAAAAAAAAAGTAAAATAATCCAAACCTGGACATTTTACAAACAATTCATAGCCTGTCTGCATTGGCTGATTTAGAGAACAGAAAGGGTGGCTGCACATTCTGTGTGCATCCTGCTGCTGTTTAAGCTCCCAGCAGACTTTGCTCAGATGGAGGTGACCTGCACACCTCGAGGCAAGCACCCTGCAAAAATTGCTTTTGCTGAAGCCCACAGGATTTTGTTTTTGATACTCCTTCATTGTGCATTCTGAGGGTGGGTTTCCCATCTAATACCCCATTTTCTCTAAAGTGAGTGCTTTAAATTGTTCTTCTGGTATTTTCCTGCACAGCAGAGCAGACATCTGACATCTCCTAAAGATTTCTGTCTGTTTATACAATGACTGCACTAAGTGGGGTGAGGGCCCTTGATCACTTCAAATCTTTCCACCTTTTAAAGGTAGGAAGGAGTAAAACAAAAGGATGTTGAGTACTGAACTAAATGGCCTTGATTTTGATATTTAAAGTTATTAAACTGACAGTTTTCCTTACACATCCTGCTTATAACTTTCATAATCCAATCCAGTCCATTCTAATTCCTCTTCCATAGGGTATGATCTTTTCTCCACTTCAGTTTGAAGTGATCCACCCATCCAGAGAGTTGCTGTTAAGCCTTCCTCCCACTACAGAGAGAACCGCAGAGGGCTCGTGTCTTGTGGTGTAATTGATAATGGTATAAAAGGATTCTCTGCATTGTGCTAACAGTTTGATGTGTAGCAACAGTTGCAGGCACAACTTTCTTGATCATGGAATTTTGAAAGCCTGTTAAGAGACAGCAGTAGTTTGCAAACCTGAAATGCAGGCTGGTACAATTTAGAGGAACTTCTAAAGAAAGCATTGCTGTGGCACCTGTGATTACCATAAGCTACTCAAGTTTGTCCTGTTTTTTGTTGTTAAAAGAAACTTGCTCTCAAACGTTTTGAATATTTTCAAATGTTATTCAGACTCTTCCTACATGTTCCTTATGTTTATGGCCTCATTTCTCAGAATATCTGTAAGTTTGGAGCCTGGGGAAGTTGCTGTAATATCTCAGTGTTCGTGCATGTTTTTACAGGGTTTTAGGAGAAAGTATCATTTCCTGTATGAAGCCAACTAACCCACTGAAACATCCTTCTCCCCTTCATTTTACTCCTCTTTCAGAAAGCCATGAAACTGATCTGTGCTGAGTGGAGTTCAAATTAAGGAGATGTTGGTTGTAAAATACATAACACAGAGCTGTAAAATGAAGCTTGGATATGATTGCCTCCTTTTATTAATATGGATCTCACAATCTTTGAACTCTTGAGTAAATTTTGCACAGCATTCTTAGCTTTTGGTAACTTGTTTCTCTGCTCATATCACTTTTTATTTTACATTTTTGCAGTGAGAAGAAAAGAAAGCCAGCATGGACTGATAGAATTCTATGGAAAGTGAAAAATCCCAGTGAGGTTGCATCAAAAGAAGGCGAATTCCCTGAGGAGGAGAGCCCCATTGCTGTTACTCTGAAAGACTATGTCAGTCACATGAGCTATGGCATCAGTGATCACAAACCTGTCACAGGAACTTTCAAGATTGAGGTGGTGCCCCAGTCATAATGTTAAGAAATAGTTTGTTTTACTCAGTGTTGCCTTACAGCAGCTGACTGCCTAAACCATAATCTCTGTTTCATTCTGGTCATAGTGAAGGCAGCAAATTGCTTTCAGGTTATTTGCAGTCAGTTAAAGACTGCCCACAGATGGTAATTGTGGCAGAGAATAACTTGAAAAGAATAACTGTAAGAATAACATGCTTGACTGAGTTTAAATTCTGTTTTTTTGTGTAGATGAAGCCTCTTGTCTCAGATCCCTTGGTCGTGCTGAATGCTGAGGGTGAGTGGAGTGCAGATCACGATGTCCTCATCCGCTACTCTGCAGTGCCTGAATTCCCCAGCAGTGCTTGGGACTGGATTGGGCTCTTCCAGGTAATGCTGCCTCATCAGGGCTCTTCAGCAGAGCTGGGGAATGTGGCTGCAGGAGGTCCTTGAGAGTTTCAGAGCACTGATTCTTGCTAGTGCAGAACTCTGGCAAGCAGCTGTGTCCTTGATTAGTTTCTGTGTGCTGATAGTTCAGCTCAACAGCGTGAGAACTCTTCCTCACCCTTTAAATTCTCTGCTAAAACAATCTGGGTGTTTATTGGAGTAAAATGTTGCAGAAGCTGTGGAAAGGAGTTTATACAGCACTAAGAAAGAACAAGAAGTCCATGGACAGGCGAGAACAGACCAGTCCCACTCTATCAGAAACAAAAGATATGTGCAGGCTCCAAAATGTTTTGATCCTAAGTGTCTTAATTATTTCAGTGAAACAGTAAACATCTCTCACAACTTTGTTTTACATGTATTGTGGTTTTTGTTTCCATCAGGAAGCTGATTTTTGTATCTTTCTGTGCAGGTGGCTTTCAGGCATGCGAAGGATTATGTTACTTATGCTTGGGTGGAAGATGATGAAGTTTCTTCCAGCAGAGACAGCAAACAAGTAAGTCCATTGTATTTCTTTCTAATGTAGTTTCCTGTACAGTAACACTGGAGGTTTGTTCCATATACCCTTCCCCTCAAGGATTCTGTATCCTCCTCCCAGTTGGAGCTAATTGGGAACAATTATTGTTCAAAATCCCTCTTCCTAATTCTTCTATTGAATGTTTTGGTCCCTCTTTTAAAAACTGCTGTCTGCTGCAAACCTTTCTAGTAAGTGATTTAAACCAAACAAATAAAGCTTCTTTTGATGCAAATGATAAATATCTGAACAAATAGAAATTGGGAACGGTGGCTCTTTGGGACAGGAGCAAACCAAGCTTGTGGATTGCTTTGCTGTTGCCACCAGGAGGCAGCTCCATTCCCTCTCTGCTCTGTGCCTTTGTCCCTTCCCTTCCAACCACTCTGGGTCTCTCCTCCCTCGTCACTGAACCAAGCCAGCTTGCTGACACGGTAAAGGATATTCCTTCTCCCTGATTTAATTTTCAGACGGTTTCCTGAGTTATTTCTGTCCCCATCCGTTTTAGCTTACGTTTTAAAACATTTTTTATAAATAGCAGATACTGATTTTGGTGCTGTCCCGAATGGCTTTTTTGTGAATTTCTTTTTCTGTGGAAGTTGATCATTGCCTGTTCTTATTCTTGCCAGGTTTACATGAGTGCTTCAGAAATACCTAGGATGGGAGGAGAATTTTTGCTTTGTTATTACAGCAATAACTTGCAGTCAATAGTTGGCATCAGTGAACCTTTCCAGGTAATACATTAGGAAGCACTGATTAATGTTGATGAGATTTTATTATTTCTTTTGTTTTAAGATGCATCTGAACACAGCTGTTAATCCTTGGGAAGGTGGCAGCAGAAGGAATTTTTAAAAGGATATGTCCTGATTAAAAAGAATTTGCTGATGTGCTGAAAGACTCTGAGTAACTCTTACAGGATCACACAGCAGTGAAACAAGACAGGTTTCTCTCCCTCACCGTTCACTTCTGGAAATTCAGCTCCCTGATAGGTCCCCAGTTTCAGTAAAGATGGCAAATCAAGTGCTGCCAAAATTCTGGCAGATTGTAAGTGAGCTCTTTGTGCTCCAATCTGTGATTTGCACCCAAGTGTTTCCTGTAAATTGTCACTTGAATTTGGGAAGGATGGGACAGCTGGACTCAGGTTATTTGATTAACAGGCTTTGTTTAATTTCTGCAAGAATGAATTAATCTGCCCAAACAAGATGAACTGACCAAGCATTGCTGCTTCTACACAAGCACTGCTTTTTTCCAGAATAATTTTGTTTGTGCGTAATTTTCCATGCTGTCATGGCCGTGCTCATGTGCTGGGGAATCAGTGAAATAGGAATTCTGCATTTTTGATGGTGAGGATGAAGGGATTGTGGAAGACTCTGAAACTCAGTGCCTTAGGGTATAAAATAATGAAAGTTCCTGGGCTGACTGGTATCTCATTCCTGTTTTATACTATTATATCTTTTTTTAGGTATTCTATTCCTGTTTTCTCTGTATGGGTGAGGAACATGGCAGATGGAGTATTTGTGTTTTCTCTGGGCTCAGTATTTATCAGAATTCTGCAGGATTGTTGCCTTTCTTGCATGAAGAAACATTTAATATTTTGATATCACTGCAGTGAATTTTTACTAGATTTTTTTAACCTTCTCAATTTTTAGCAAGCATGGCAGACTTCTTTATATAATATTATGGATAATACAGAGCAAACCAGTGCTTTTGAATTATTAATTTGGTTTTTATCCTGTTTTTCTCCTAGATTCAGCCTAGCCAAGCACCAATAGACAAGGATCTGCCAGAGGAAGGGAGCAGTTGGCAGCAGAAACGTGGCAATCCAGAATCAAGTGGTGATTCTGAAAAAAGAAAGGGCACATAATGCTCCTGGTTCAGCAGTCAGATGATTCTTTATGTCTTAGTGATTGTAAGCTTTTGCTCTTAGAAGATGGAGTGAGACAGGTAGGATTGTTCAGAAACTTTGGAAGCTTCTAGAAGATAATTTATTGTTGAAATGGATATTTTTATTCTGGGGAGAGTAACTCTCTTGCACTGGATGAGAACTGTAAAATAGCACTTAAGGAATGCTGTGTGTTTTAAGGTGATAGACATTTCTAAAGCAATGACTTAACCTAAGAAGTTGCAATGTTTAATAGATTTTTAGGCTTGTTCCTTTTTTTGTAGAGGGTATTTTATTTAAGATGCAATATTTACTATACTATAACCACTTAATAATTGATTTCCAAATTTTGAGTTTAAATGAAGTTATTTAAAAATTATTTATTAGATACAGCTAGTTAGCTTGTTTTGAAATTTTATTTGACTTTCAAATGTAAGCTAATTACCTTTTGGGAAACACCAGTGACAACAGGTCACATGAAAAACAAAATCTTTGGAGTGTGTAAAGTCTCCTTTGGTAGATCCTTCTCTTCATGCCTTACTCAGAACTCTTTGTAGGATTTCCATTTCTGATTCTTCCAAATTGAAATACATTTATCAAAATGCACTGTTCCTGATTTTTAAAAAATTCTTCTTTTATAAAACAATTAAGCAATTTGCTTATTGCCTTTCTCCCCCTCATTAAAAAATGTAAAATAAACTCATTTTTATACCAGTCCCTGGCTTGGAATGAGCCAGGATCCCACAACTTCTGAGGGAAATTGCAGAGAAATGCTGAAGCATAGATGAGCAGCCCATGGTTGATGACTTGGCATCATCTTTGAAAATTGTAAATCTCTTCAATTTGTAGCAATTAGTCTGCAAACGTTCTGTTTTTCTAGAGGTGCTCAGACCTTTCTGTATCCTGTGCACTTGAGGGTGGAGATGGAATAAGAAATTTCCTGTACCTTTGGGAACCTGAAAGGTAGTTAGCTTCTGAAAGGGTCTTGTTTCTTGGTGAGGAAATAGAGAAAGGATAGGAAAGGGCACCAACATTCCACAGAATCTCAGGCTGCAGAGCTGGGACAGAGCACTTGGAGTCTCCCATGCTCTGTATGCACAGCTCCCTCCCAGGTCAGAGCAGAGTTACTCACTCCTCACTGGCACAGGGGTAGAAAAGAGCAGATTTGCATCAAGTGGAAGAGCAAGGGGTGTTGGGATGCTGGAATTCTTCAGAACTTCAGAGTGGATTCCTTTTTGCTCTTTTTCTCAAAGCCTTATTTTTTTCAGCATTGTTTTGAGTTAGAAAGTTAACAGCTTGATAGGATATTTGTTTTGCTTTTATCATTCACTGTATAAAATCTTTTGAGGTGCAGGTGTCTTTGTGACATAGGTTTCTGGTTAGCTAGTTGCAGTGGTGTTTAGGAACACTTGGCCTCTGTAGGTTTTAGTTGTGTCTCAGCTTGATGCTTGGTGTTGGGAACTGTTCCCAGTTGGGAGTAGTGAGGGCAGGTTCAGAGGACACTGTGTTCATTGCATGGATTAACACTGCCTTGAGGTTTACAGTTTGTACATTCCTGTTACACTTTGGAACCACATTAGAAACAGTTTTCGCATTTATGCTGGTCCCCCAAGGATTTGTTTTGCACTGAATCTTTCAGATATGTGACTTCTCATGGCACTTAGGGCATCAGACAAATCCCTGCTTTGAATTGCAGTACCTTGTGCAGTTCCTGACTATGCTCTGTCTCTGATTTCACTCCTATAACTCTGACCATTCTCCATGCAAGGAGATTCAGTGGAGAGCCCAAAGAGCAGTGGGCTTTGAATTCCAGACCACAGCTGGCAATTTACTGTGGACCAAGATCCAGTTTCTTCTGAGCAGGGTGCCATGCAGCCTCTTGGCAGGGGTGAGACTCGAGATCCTTTGTGTTTGTGGGAGCTGAGAAGCCTCTCTCACTGGACACAGAAGCTGCATTTTGTAAACTGATCCTTTGAACCACGGCACTTCCCGGAAAATGCCCCCAGCAGCTGGGATTGGAACTGCTTGTGTGTGAGGAGGATGCTGCACACAACTCTGCACTTCTTTCTTCAGTATTATGCACACAGAGGCACTTTTGTTTACTACTGTTACCTATGGTAGCTTTTCAAACTATTCCATGATCTGTAATGATGCAATTTCTGATGAAATTTATCTTTTCTTAAAACACCTTTAATTGGATGTTATAATCACTGGAAATGTTTTTATACTCATGTGTTTTTCTTTTCATGTACCTCTAAAATAAATCCTGGCAGTGAAGTGTTGTGCATGGCCTCTGTTAATTTGAGAAGGAACAGACTGGTTTGGGTGGGGAGGATTAATTTGTAACCTTTCTCCAGGGAGCTTGGTTTGGTCATGTTTAATGCACAGATAAAATATTTCAGAAGGAAATCAGTAACAACATATGGCAGGACTTGGGCTGCAAAAGAAGGGCAAGGACAAAGCTGTTTTTCCTTTGGATAAAGCAGATTCATCTTATTTTTTTCCTATTTCAATGAATCCAGTATTAAATGCTCTTGTGGTTTTGTATTTTCTGTCCCTCTTCCCCACTGAGGAGGTTTTGACATTTGCCGTGTAAAAATGGACCACTTGACATTGTTTCTTAGTTTTTGAGAACAGGTTCTTCTACTTTCACTTTTTCACAGTGATTTTTTAATGCTGTGATTTGAGGTGTCTCTTTTGCCTTTATGCAAGATCTGCTAAGTTATTATTTGTATTTTAAATTTAGTGTATTTTCATATAAATTTGCACTCAATTTCTGTCTGAGGATAACTTTTCATTACTCTCTGCTGTTGGAGAATTAATTTTCAACTGGGAACTATATATCCCAAGGAATGCTGCCCAGTCTAGCCTCATTGAACTCCCATATATTTCTGATTGCTGGCTAACCTCAGGATGTGCAGTGTATCATTGCACACAGATAGTACAGCTCTGTGTAAACAGGAAATATTTCTAGAGATGTCTTGCGTGTTTGTGAGACCCTAAAAATACCTTCTGATAAAAACCATTGTTTCTACTACCACTGCTTCCTTCTCTGCTCTTGGACACTGAGTGACACTCAGATGAACTTGTCTGAATTAATATACTGCAGTGGAAAAAAAAAAGCTGGAAATTAGGTTTTCCTTGAGAGAGGAAATGATACCTTTTTTGAGAGCTCTGTGTTGCTAACAGGAAGTTTCCTGTGGCCCTTTCTGGCCCTGGATGTTTGAACATGATTGACATGAAGCAATTTCTGTTTAATCCACAGTTACTCTGCAAAATGATCTGCTCAAGAACTGCCCTGAACTTGTTAATTGCTTCAGTTTGAGGAACATCATGGATCTGTGTGATGATTTGTACATCCCACCTCCCTCTGTTGCAGAGAAACTGTCACCTTCCACTTACAGGGCCTCATCAATTAAAAAGAGCAGATAAATCTGTGTGGGAACAGTTGAACACAGGTTGGGAGAATTACTCAAGGTAAACAGTGAAGTGTGAGATCTGGGGATGCAAACTGGCCAGAGAAAAGGCAGAGGTGCAGGAAAAAATCAGAAAATATTAATATAGGCACCACAAAAGGATGAAAAATAAAATAGCAAACATTTTAACCTGCTAGCTATGCTTTGAAACGGGCAGTTCTCAAGTACAGACATCAGCTCTGGTAGGGAATGTTTCAGCATCATTTGTCCAATTCCAATTTCACTGTAACTGTGTGGTTTTGAGCTCTGGCTCCAAATAGAGACCACATTATGCTCCTCTGTGCCCTTTTAAATTTTGTTCTTTCTTTTGATTTTTTTTTCCAGATTCTTTATGCTGTCTTTACCTTTTTTTCTATCTTACCACTCACCTGTAGCCCATTTTCTTGTAGCCCATTTTCAGAAGGTTTTTGTGCACACAATTCTGGTATCTTCATCACAGGAGCTGTTCCACTAACACAGCTTTGGTGTTCTGCCCTTTGTGGTTTCTCTCCATAGAAAGGGGAGAGAAAGGAGGCTGGGTATTGCTCCTTGTTACTGAGATATCGTGGGTTTGTTTGGGGAAGTGACAGTGTGGGGTTTTTAAATGTGATAAAATCTAATTTTTTATAGTAGAACTCCATATTGGGAAGTGCTCAAGGAAACAAATTGTTGGACTGGAACAATCTGGTGTATAAGAGCTAGGGAAGCATAATAATTATTCCAGATCTGGAACACAGAACAGTCACAGGCCCTTTTTTGCAGTTGCTGAACAGAATTGTGCTACCTATATCTGCTCTGGAGTGGCCAGTGCTTGTTAATCTTATTAATTAGTCTTGTTAATGCTTTCTTGGCAAGCATTAACTGCAGTAGGTTTGTAGGAGAGTTGAAAATTCAAATTTGGTTCTTCCAAGAAGATAGAAGAAATTATCTCTTCAGCAAATCTTAAAATGCCTGAAATTTAGACTGATTTTTTTCCCTCCCAGTCACAGGCAGAATATCTGATATTTTTTTGGGAGGGTGATAAATCTGACCATTCCATTAATGCATGGCATGATCATTGCAAAGCTCTGCAATTGCACTGAAGCCAGCATTCACCAGATTATTTTTCTGCTATTTGTAGGAATTTTCATGCTGTAACATGCCAATTAATTTCCTTTGCCGTGATTAGTTAGCTACTCAAGGACTCAATTAATAATGATTCCGTTCTGCAGCAGTTTGCAGAACTTCCTGTAGTTACCATGGGAGCAATCAGGGTTTTCTATTGCTTGCTCTTGGAGGCAAAGATGAAGGATTTTTTTTTCTGCACAAAATCTCTTGGTAGGTTTTTGAAGTCCACCATGGGATTGTTTCGTGCCAACACCTCTGAAACAGCATCCGCAGCGACCTGACTTTGCTGAGCCCGGTGGGACAGAAATGGAACAGCAACAAAGTTGGAGGCAATAAACACAAACATAAATTTAGGCTTCTTGGAACTGTCGTGGCACGTTGCAATGAGTGGAAACCAGTCTTGAACTTCATTGTTTCAGCTCCCACCTAGCACTTGGTATAAATACAGAGGTTCATCTTTTCCTCTCATACAGGGCTCCGAACCAAAGACAGCTCTCAGTGCTGCACACTGAAATCAGGACTATCCATAAAGAATAGAGGGATTTACTGACTCTCCTGGAGCAAATGGAACTGCAGGTTGAACGTGTTCCTACAGGAGAAATCATCCGTGTGGTGGGGTGCAAGGCAGAGCGCAGGACTGTAAGCCTGGCTTTAATTGTTCTCTAGGTGGTTACCTTAGAGCTGAACTGAGCAACTCCACAGTGAGGGAGTTTGCAGGGCTGCTGGGTCATTGGAGCTGTGCTGTGAACAGTTTTGCCTCTCTGGGATGGAATTAGTAGCAGTGAAATGAGTGGGACTTTAGAAAATCGTTAAACTTTATTTCCAGAAATACTGCAGTGAACACAAGTTGGTGTGTTTGGCCTGGCTGTAGAAATTCTGTAAGAATTCTGAGAGCACTTTCAGACTGCAGAGGAAGGGAAAGAGCTTTCAAACAGTCTTTTTGTTCCTCTTGTGTTGATTGTGCTGTCATGGGGTTCACCTCCTGAATATTACAGGAAGGTTCACATAGGGAAAATTGAGTGGTACAGGCACATATTAACAAACTTAGAAATATCTCAAGGAACTGACTATTCTATTAACTTGGGACTTTATTGACTTGTGTTCAGGGTTTATATGTGAGCAAATGGAAATTCATGAGCTGATTTTTGTGGTTTGACACACAGTTGAGAAAGATGGTACTTTTCTAAGAATAATTTCAGTTTTCTTGGCATGGTGTTCTGTGTGTTTTGCTTCAGAATATTTTCTATCTGCATTGGCATAATTTTTAATTAAAGGAGTCTAAAGAAAATAAACGGAAAAATTTAAAATGTTTGAAAGTACCTAAATGCAACTGAGAATTTATCCCTCTGTGTCATAGCTATTTAAAATCTGTTTAACAGATCTTCATCTCTGGCAGAGCCATCTTGTACTGAGGTGCACATCTGTGCACGTTGCTGCTGTTTCCTAGCATTGTCTTTCTAGTGACTAATCTGAAACACAATCTGAAAATGAGCTGAGACATTTACTGTGTGGTTACACAGTTGTCAGGTAGAGTCTCATTTTACTTCAGAAAAAGACTGAGAGCTCCCTCTGCCTTGTTGGGAGAGGAGACAGCGGCAATTCCGATCGGTTTTGGTTTGCAAGAGTGTTACAGACTTATTTGTAGTGATAGTAGGGGACACTGGCAGGTCTGAATTATTGTTCCCAGGGGGAAATGATCCTTAAAACCTTCACATGGGCTGGGCTGCTGGGGAAGACATCAAAGAGAGAAAAGGTATAGGTTCAACTTTCTAAAAAGTTTTAAATATTCAATGAACTTGCTGCTTTGAGAAGTATGTGTCGAGCAGTGTTGGTGCTGGGAATGGTCAGAGAGGGGTGATTTTAGAGAAACTTCATGTCTTTAAACTGAGCTTTACTGCTTCAGCTCAGAGTGGTTCAGGCTGTTGGCAGTTCAATATGCAGAATTTCCTGTGCATCCTGACGACACTGCCTCGGGTATTTCACACCTGTGTGGGATGAACCAACCTGCTGCTCACAGCGGATGAGCTCGCTTCAATCACTCCACCAGAGCGAGCTTCACCCTGCAACATTTGCACTCCTGATGACTCCCACAGCCAGGAGGGGCCGGTAGGATTTACCAGCAGGGTCCCGGCGCAGGTGAGGGCGTGAGGCGCGGGGTCCCGGTGCGGGTCCCAGCGTAGGTGAGGGGGGGTGAGGCGCGGGGTCCCGGTGCAGGTCCCAGCGGGACCCCAGGACCCCGCAGGACCCAGCCGGTGCCGGTGCCGGCGCAGGTGAGGGCGGAGCGGCGGCCTCAGCCCGCATGCCCGGCGCTCGGACATGCTCACTAGCGGCGCGGCGCGGGCTCCCGCGGGCAGTCGGCGCCGAGCCGCTCGCGGAGCCGCCGCAGGGCCCCGAGCCGCCCGTCCCGGGGCACCGAGCGCAGGTGAGCGAGGCCGGAGGGGGAGCGAGGGAATGAGGGAGAGCGTGAGCGGTCGGTGTGCGCGGCCGCCTCCTGCCCGGCCGGCAGCACCGGCGCTCGGGCACATGGCTGCGGGGTACGCGGGGGCAGCGCCCCGGGCGGCCGCGGCTCGGCCGTTCTCCCGCAGCCGCCCAGCTTGCCGGAAACTCGGAGCATTCCCCACGGAAGGAAGAGATGAGCGGGGTAAAGCAGGCGGCGTGGCCCGGAGCAGTTGCTCGGTGCCGGTGCTGCGCTCCGGTAACGCTTCCGTGCGCGCATCCCGCACCCGCTGCGGGGCCGGCTGCGAGCCTGGGTGTGGCGGGGCTGCTCCCGGCTCGGACGGGGCCGTGGCACCGCTTGGCTTGGCTTGCCCTTGTCAAGACAGGCTTCCTGTACATCCCGAACTGGCGTTACAGCTCCGAGCGCTGCTGGGTGTGATCGCCCTGCTGTGCACAGCACCGGCTGCACGGTGGAGGAATTCTTCCTTCTCCACCTGTGCCTCGAAGCACTTCGTGGAGAAAGCTCGGTGTGTTTAGCCCTTTCTCACAGGTGGAGAAACTCCTTAACTTCTCCACTTTACACCACTGAGTCCCTATCTGTAGTGCTGCTTTCCATGCCAGTTCTACTATACCTGGAGTTAATTGCTTTAAGTGACAGTGACTCACGGGAGGAATCTGACTCTGCCTGAATGAGCAGCTCATTCTAGTAACTTGAATTTTCCAAGTAAGAGGGCTTGAGCTGCATTCTTGTCGTTGGGAGGATTACAGAGGAGAAGTGATTCTGAGATACAATACAGAGATTATTCTGGTATTTAATCTCTCTCTAACAGTTGCTTGGGGCGGAAGGCTCCTCCAGAACTACTTGTGGATGGCAGCTGCTTAGATTTTAAAAGTGACAAATGAGAAAATTTGCTTGGTTGGTGGGACACTGAAAACACTGAAAAAAAACACTGAAAACAGAACCACATCTTAGAGTACTTGGGAAGAAAGGCATTTTTCTTTCATCCCCTCTCGGAGCAATAGACAATTGCCAGTTGTCAGCACCTTTTCAAAAGTTATAGAAACTGCCTTAGGCTCATAGAACTGATGAGTTCTTAATTTTCACAGTAGCCCTGATATGGAAACCACTGTCATAACACTTCAGGGGTTTCAGTTTTGATAATGTGTTTTAGGGAGGGGCTGTGTAAATATGAATTTTGTGTTCTGCCTGGCAGGGACCAATGGAGTGCTACACTGAACACATGTTGTCCTCATTTATCATGGTATAAAGGATAGATTTATTTTTAAAGTGAAAAAAAAGGTGTGAATCATAACACGCTAAGGAGTGAGAGATCCCCTGTGAGTCAGGATCCACAGTGTGTAATTTCAGTTCTCTTTGTCTTTAATTAATAGTGAAGAAACTTGTGATTTACAGTACATTGTCAGGATTTATAATAACTGTAAGAGAACTTACATAGATCCTGACAAAATGAGTCAAGCCATTTTCATTTTTTTATTTGATCTAAGCCCACTGGAGGAAGGCCAGTAAAAAACTGGGGCTAAGAATGCTTTATAACATTAAATACAGTGTTTCTTTCTATGAATAAGCTCAAACTCTATGGATGCCTTTATGCAAAGCTCAGCTAGTGTTAGTCTTGTTCAGATATTTGGGGTTTTTCTGTTTTAGTGTCATGTTGCTTATTACTGCATTGAGAACCGTGTGCTTTCTAGGAACTGGACAAATTCCTCTACCCTTGTTCAAGGGAACAGTCTGCTCCAAATGCAGGAAAAACAAACTGAAGCAGCTGCCACAGTCCCAGGGCAGTTTATAAAATCCAGCTCCCACTGCCCCTTCCCTTGGCTCTTACCTGGCACCTGTGAATGGTTCCAGCATGGAAAATATTGATGAGCACTTTGCCTCCCAGTTCAAAGGACTGATGAGTGAGCAGTGATCTCAGATAACCAGTGGTGTCTTCTGGAGGACAAATGTGTGTTTGGGAAAAGCTGAAATGTTCCAGGTGCTGCAGAAAAGCAGGTGGAGGGAACTCAGGAGTGTTGCAGGTGCTGCAGGTGGAGGGAACTCAAAGCACAGCGGATTTTCCCAGGGCTGGTCTGTCCCACAGCGTTTTGTAAGAGATGTGAGTGTAACTCAACACTTACCCTTTCACACAGGTTAAAGAACCATTTATAAAGGCTGATTTGTGTGCTGCTAAAGTTTTACCGTGGGGAAAACCATCTGTGGTGTGCTTTGGGTTACCTCTATCTGTGGCAGTCAAAGGTGGTTAACTTGGAGAACTGATCCAGATCAGAAGTTTGCAGGCCAAACAAACAGGTGATTTGTGAGGAGCAGCTTCCCAGCCACATCTGCACAGAGGCAGGGAAGGCTGGGATCAGCCCTTTGTGCTGGCATGAAGTGATTGCAGTCATGGCATGTGTGTGTCTCCTGTCAGGGCTTTTCCTGTGTTAAATGCTGCTTTACTGCTGTGGAACCAGCTCCTGAGTGATGTGGTTGGCTCTGCCTAGGATTGCTATCCCTGGCTTCTCCAGAAACCATCCATCCAACCTGCTGTCAGCTCTAGTGGGTGAGGTTTGCATGCCTTGTGTTCCTCTGAGATTGTAGCACAGTTCTTTTTCTGCCCGGAGGGAGCCACTTGTGCTGTGCCTTTCTGTGCCTGGATTCAGGGACATCTCTGCTGGAAAACACCCTGCTCTGTGTTTTGTGCCCTCCTCTGCATATTTCTTGTTGATGGATCAGTGGGGTGGGTGGCCAGCTCTTCCCAGAAAGCATTAATAAAGAAATAAATAAATAAATGCAAGCAGGCAGCATTAGTCCATGTGAAAGGCTAACAAAGCTTGTTATGGCATAAGGTTTGGAGTGGACAAATCTCAAGTAATTTGTTGCAACTGAGTCATGTTCTGTGGGGGTGGAAGTGTTCCTTACAGCCCTGCCCTGCTTTATTTAAATATTTAAACATTTAAATACAGCAAGGAGCTGCAGGGCCAGTACCTTTTCTGTTGCTATATATCTCCAGTGTAGTCTGTTCTATATTAAATTCCTGTACTGCAAGGCAGTAAAGGTTAGTATTTAGAACCCCTGTGGCATTCATGCATGCCTGGATAGCTCTCCCTGGCAGATTTTTTTTCTTCAGGAAAGCATTTGGGCAAGGTGCCAGTGTCCAGCTTTCCTGGGACACTCTCAAACCTTTAACCAGTGTGGTGACCTTGGGCCAGCCTGGCCACCACCCTTCCTGTGATTCAGTTCAGCAGCTGATAATAAACGGAAATTTTTGGCAGTGCCTTTGGAGTGCTGCAGTGTTTGCCTTCTGGGCAGTGAGGTGCCAGGGCTGGGAGGAACAGCAGGCTGCAGGCACTGAAAGCTTTGTCACTTTGAACGGGCAGTGTCATTGTTGGCGGTGACGAATGTCATGTCAAAATGTGGTGTGATGTTTGCCAGGAAGTGGAGAGTCCATGAATGACTAAAAAGTGCTCTGTGACACAGCTATGATGGCACTCAGCCTGCAGGCTGGGCTCTGTAAGTTAGAGCTGTGCCTTCAGATGTATTTTGGTAATTTCTTTGGAAGGCGTTTTTCCTAGTAAAATTTCACAGTTTGCCACGAAGATGATGAAAGGTCTGGAGGGGAAGTCCTATAAAGAGCTGATGAGGTCACTTGGTTTGTTCAGCCTGGAGAAGAAGAGACTGAGGTCAGATCCCACTGGGGGCTGCAGCTTCCTCCTGAGGGGCAGCACCAACCTCTGCACCGTGACAGAAGGGAGCAGCAGGCGCTGTGCCAGGGATTTTAGGAAAAGGTTCTTCCCCAGAGGGTGCTGGGCACTGAACAGGCTCTCCAGGGAATGGGCACAGCCCCCAGGCTGCCAGAGCTCCAGTAGAATTTGGACAACACTCCCAGGGATGCCCAGGGTGGGATTTTTGGGGTGTCTGTGCAGAGTTTGGAATGGATGATCCTAGTGGGTCCCTTCCAGCTCAGGATATTCTGTGATATTCTCTATATTTCCTTTTAGTGTTCTGGTGTCTGAGCGGTTTTCCCCCTCAGAAAAGGTAACACAGAGATGAGCTCCTTACCTGGGCCAGGAAAACAGCCTTTGGAGGGGGTTGGAGGCTGCAGGGAAAGCTTGGTGCCTTAGCAGCTGAGTTTCATTAGGCAGAGTGATCCCAGTGCCTTCTGCCAGCTGACAATCACCAGGTGTATTTGGCCATTTTGCTAATGAAGAACAGGATTATGGAAGGAGCTGTAATTCAACTAGGCAGGAGTGTTTGTCAGAGGGTTTTATTGAGCTTGCAATTGCATTTTTCTTCCTTACCATATACTCAATATTTTATGGTTGTCTTTATGTCTGTGTTTATTGCCACCTGCTGCCTGGTCTAGATGGGATATTCCTATCCAGGAAAGAATCAGCTTTACTTCAGCATTATAATGACAAACTGAGAACAGAAAAATGGGTAAACTCAGCTTTCACACTGCACATATTGTTCATGGCTGAAGGGTCCAGTTAAGTCAATGTCCAATTATATAATGAAGAGATAGTGATCTGTTTAGCTTTTTAGAAAATTAAATTCCACTGAAACAATATAACTGGGACTATAGAAGTAGGAGGAAAACTATTTTCCATTCTGAAGCAGGCCTTTGTATAGAGTTGGGTTTTTTTAAACTCACTAACAGTAACTAATAACTTGTACATTATACAGCCCACACTGAGTCATTGTTTACTCAGGGAAATGACTTTCAACAGCCAGACTTGTTTGTGAGGTTTAATAACTAAAATATGCAGTTCTGTGCTTTACAAGGCTGCACACTATAACCAACATTTTGGATAAAACAAAACCTGGTGCATATTTGCATCACCAGCCAGCACTGCATTACAAATGGTGCTGCTGCAGCTCAGGTTTTTGATCTGCAGTAAAAGCTGGTGAGGTTTGGAGGGAGGGAAGATTATTGCACAAATTAGTGCTGGGCTGCTTTTATTGAACCTTCCAAATTAGAGACCAGGAAGCCTCGTTCTGTGTCCACACATCTCTTGTTTTTTGAAATAACAGGTTGTCTTCCACTCTTAGGACTTTTGGAGTCTGTTTGAACTTCTTGTGATTCTTGGGAGGGAAAGCCACACCTTTGCACCAGGAAGCCAGGAATTCTCTCTCTGACAGAATTGGAACTCAGACAGCAAAACAGATGTTTCTTTTGCTTGAGTGAGCACTGGAATTCAGTTGTGAGTTTTTCTGCCTCTTCCTGATTCATGATCTGCTGTTCTGTGTTAGCATGGGGTTTTCTCATAGGTATTAGAGGAAACTTCCCTCCCCACCCATTACACCTGTAAAGGTTTTAACAACAGCCAGAGTTTGTGACCCTGGTTGGTTTTGGGTTCTGAATAAACAACCAGCAGAGCACACATCACATTTCTCAAGTAGACCAAGTGCTTCATTTTAAACAGTGTAGTCAAAAAGTTTATTTTTTATTTTTCCCAAATCCCAAACTTTTTTTGGACACAGTTTTGTTGGAAAATAGAAAGGAAAGCTTTGCCTCCTGTGAAAATGAAGACGAGTACAAAATATGTGACTTGCAAAATCCTCATTTTATTTGTTCATGGATTTGTTTGCTCTTGTAAGTGGGGGAGGGAATCAAAAGCAAGTTCTGCAGAGAAGTACAGACTGTATTTTTGTGTGTGCCCAACCTCAGCACTCTGTGGGAACACAGATTATGTTTAATTTTGCTGATCTTCTGTCCAGAAATCTGGTGGATAGGACTTGGAAGCAGCAGTTTATGGAGCCATCAGCAAAACTTAAAGCATCAGCTTTTAGAAATTCTCATGTTTAATTTTTATAATTCCATTAAAACAACTATACAGTGCCGTGATAATCCCAGCAGGACTGGAATTACTGAGAGAGCCCCCAGGTTTCCTTGGATATAAACCCAAGTTGTTCTGACTGCAAGGTGTCAAGATGGACATGGGTTATTTCTGGTGAGCTGGGGTGTAGAAAAAATATGGCTGGACATATCAAGGTGAAAAGTGGTTGTTTGGAAAGGGAATTTACAAATTTATGACCTTCAGGGGGTTTGAATATTCTGTGCTGGCTGAAGGGATGGAATCTGAGAGAAAACCCAGAAGGAAAAGTGGGGGCTGAGAAAGGGCGGGAGACCAATAAGAAAAGCAGGAACTGAAAAAAGGAGTGGGAGGCCAAAGTGGTGTGGGAGGTCAGCAAGGAAAGTAGAGGCCAGAAAGTAGAGGCTGGCAAAGTTTGATGGAGATAAAGATGTGTGGGAGGCAGAAAAGATGGTGAGGTCAAAATAAGCCCATATCAGAGATCTGATCAATCTCATTTTGCTCTGTTGGCCTCCACATCCTCCTGAAGAAGAGGACTCACAGATTATTCAGTTGAAGAAAATTAAAGCTCAGCTTTATGGAATAACTTGGGGACAAATGCCCATTGCCTTGGCTCTTGTATCACTGCAGTTGGAGCTTGGTTTCAGCAATTAAAAATTTGGTTTCCAGCAGAAAGCAGCCCTGTAAATTGAGTCTTGGTTGTAAAAGTAGTGCAGATGAGCTGTAGTGCTGTCTGTCAGTTCAATACCTTAAAATATTGTCCTTTAAGATCACCAAAGAGCTGTCTCCTCAATCCTCAGAAGAAACATGACTGCTTTTGCAGGGATTTGAGAAAGCTAGGAGGAATCTGGGATAATTTATGCACATCGAAGAGGTATTTCCAAACCATGTGTGTTAAACTCCCTTGGAACTTTTAGGAAAAACAACATAATGAAGAAGCACAGTGTCTTTTCTCTTTGCCTGCTATAATTAAAGAACACAAGGCCTGATGGTTATGAGCCTTTTACATATTAGGGTAAAGCTTTCAGACGTTATTTGACTCAAATATAAACTAATCTGATTTGAGGTATTTGTGTCTTGATACGAGGAAGTAGCAGAAAGGAAAGAAGAGTAAAAAAACCCAAAAAAGATGAGTTGCACATCCTGTAGAGAAGCTGGCAGCCTGGCAGGTAGTGAGTGCTGTAGTCAGGACTTCCCTGCAGCTCTGGCAGCCTGGTCATGAGGGCTCCATGTGAAGAGGAAATGTTGCAAGAGATGTGGTGTTCTCTATGCAAAAAAAAAAAAAAATTGTGCAGGAGGCTGTTTGATCTCTCTGTCTCTCCTCAAACTGAAACCTGAGCGGTTGCCAAGCGTCTGCTCGGAAGTTTCCGGATCTAGGTGGGGACAGGGGAGTTCCAACTGTAACCTGAATGTGTTCAACTGGCAGCTGCTGGTGGCCAAAGCACTGGGAGGAAAATTCCACCAAGGGGCTCCGTGTAGGATGGGAATGTGAGCAATGTCCAGGCTCAAAGCCATGGAACTCACAAGCTGCGCTCCTGTGGCTGTTTATTTTTATTTTTATTTTTTTCTGGAGGATTCAGTGAAGTTGGCTGTTTGTCACTGAGTGCAGCTTTTGCTGGAATGCTGCTTGCCTGCCATCAGGATAGGGAGCACCTGTGAGAGGGTTGTGGTGTCACCTGAGAGGAAGGAAATCAGTGTTGCTGCAGGGTGAGTGTGCACATCTGGGAAGGAATCTTTGTACCAGCCAGTTATTGCCTTTCCAAGGAAAAATCAGCTTATGACGAAACTTTTTGGTTTGGAAAGGTGAATTCTGGTGTAAAGGTCTAAAAGCTGTCAGCTTGCTACCTGGCTGCCTGTTCTGAGCACTGAATTTCTCTGTGCTGAACTCTGGAAAGTGCTTTTCAGGCCACACTTCCACTGGTCTCAAATTATCTTAATTGCAAACCACTTATCTGAACTGATGAGTAGTTAACACAAATGTGACACGGTGCTCCTTAGAGCAGAAAATCAATCAGTGTTTAGTGTGGGCTGGATTGACATTTCTGGATTGATAGGGGATGGAGAGGTTCATTTGGGTCGATAAATGGCTCAGTGATGAGTGTGTGGAGCGAGCTGCTCCTCTCCTGTGTGCTGGCAACCAAAATCCACCAGCAGCAGCTCTCATTTCTAGGGCCAAAAAGTGTCAGGTATTGCAGTTTTTTGGGACAGGATCCCCACGTGTCAGGTGAGGTGATTGATGGTGCTGCTCCTGGAGCACTGCAGCTCACAGGCTGTACCTCTGGTGGCATTCCTGGCCTTGTCCCCAGGGTTGCACTGTCCTTGCATCACTTCTCCAGCATTTCAGTGCTCAAGGCATCAGGGTGTGCAGAGGGGAGGGGATGGACAAGCAGCCAGAAAGTCCTGGAGCTTCATCCATGAAATGCCCTTTCTTTTGTATCTAAGATAAGTTTATACTGATATCAGTTCTGTTTAGTATCATAGAATGGTCTGGGTTGTTCCACCTTTCACTAAACCAATTTAAATCAGTTTCATTGTAGTTCTCCACTCCTTGCCTTGTGCTTGCATCCATTTGACCCTTTTATTAACCCTTTGAAACTAAGCTGGGAGGGCAGTGATGAGGAAAACAACATTTTGTATTTGTTTAGCTCCCTGAACTGTCTGGTCAGAGCTGAATGGATCTTAGTCCCAGTCCAGAGGGGGAGAGGGCCAGGCACAGCTGGACAGAGGCTGTGTGACACTGACATCAGCTGACAGCAGCCTGGGACTGCCCTCTGCCCCTCAGAGGACACTCTCTGTGCCCTTTTCACCTGGGACAAGTGTCTGTAATGTAATGAGGTGTGGCTGTTCTACTCTTACACTGCTATGTTTTGATCCTTGAAGTCAGTGCTAGTGAGAAGTTTGTTTGCTAGAAGGTTCTGCAGTCACACTGGGGGACTTTTGTGCTCTGATGTGTGGGCTGATTGGCACTAAAACCTCGCAGCATGTGGATGTGGAGCTAGGCCAGCTGTTTGGAACATAAATGGTAATTAGTTGTTTTCTAAATGTTGGCTTTATCAAGGTTTACAAACAGAACTGGTGATCTCCACTCATGATGAGATTCCCAAGCTCCAGCAGCCCCAGCTCCTGAGCAGTGCAGGAGCCCCTGCCCATGGAGCCCTGCCCTGCTGTGCTCTTTAATGCCCTCACATCAGGGACAGAGAGGCACTGATAAATCCTTGCAGGCTGCACACGCTGGACACGGAGCCAGGAAAAGCTGTGTCTGTTCTGCCTGCTGCCAAAGCATCCTTGGAGTGGCTGGGATCCAAAATGGGCACAGGGGTCCAGTTGGGCACTGCTGTCTGCAATATTTTCCCCTCTTCCCCTTCCCGGAACATTGTTTTCCATGGATGGAGTTTGAGAGTCAGGATGGGAGATACCTTACCCAGGTGAGGATGCAGGGATTCCCTCTCTTCCCCCTTTTCACCAGGTGTAAAGATCCAAGGAACCTTTGAGCTGGGCCTAACAAGGCATTTGTGGTGGGTTGTAGGACAGGGTTTACTGTGTTGTGATGTCTGAGCATGATGTGAGTGACACAGAAAGGGTAAGGGAGGAGGAATTAATTCTGCTGCCAAAACCTTCCGTGCGAGGTTGCACCTGGCTCTGTGCCCACTCTGGGCAGGTTCCTGCAATTTGTTGCTGTCACCACCAGCAGTGGCACACCAGGAAACAAAATTTAAGAATGCCATCCTGCAACAGAGACCTCAAGAGGCTATTTCTAGATGGAATTGAAGCTCTTCAGTGCACTGTAGCCTCATTGTGAGGGTAGAAAACATCCAAAAGTGGTTTGCACTGGAATTCTTTATGCTGTAGTGGGCAGCTGGATTAAAATGTTTTGGAGCTTTGCCCCTTTTTGATGCACTGTGTGTGAAGAGGTTTCACAACCAGCTGTCAGCCAGCAGGTGAGCTGGAGTGGGTTGGCACTTGGAAAAGTGAATTTTGGAATAGCCCTGCAGCTACCTGCATGCAGCTACTGCTGGGACCCATCAGCTGTTGTGGAATTTGTCACCAGCTCTCCTAGACAAGTGTGTGCTGCCTCTCACACACAGCAGGAATTCCGAGAATGCGAAGGACTCAGATTCCAGTCCTGCGCTGCCCTGCCCCTCCTGCTCTGGGGGCTGTGGAAGCAGGGAGGGAGGCCAGGCTCGCAGTCCAGAGTGTGAGGAGGGGGATTTGTGAATGTGCAGCAGATACTGCCCATCCCTCAGTGCACTTTGCCACTCCCACCCCTGCTCTGTGGAAAGTGTGATTAAAGGCAGCTCCGCGCTGCCTGTCTGAGCCATACATCCAGGCACAAATGCCAGATTCTCTTCATTCCAGCCTGCTGACTTCAAGGAAGACTTGCTCTGACAAGCTGGAAATGAGGGCTGGCAGCTTCGTCTGCAGCTCAAAGGCTTTATCTCTCTTAGACACTCTTCCTAACATTTCCCACAAGCACTGCTCTGCTGGCAGGAGCTGTTGCACACACAGGATCCATCAGGCACTTATGAATAAAGCCTTACCTTGTGTAACTTTGCTCAGAGCAGGCAAGGAACACTTCACCAAGCACTTGGCACCTGGCCCGTGGCAGAGCTGGCTCTCCTTGTGCTTCAGCCTCATTATCTGCGGAGCAGCAGGAACAGTCAGCCCTTGATTCTCCTGTCCCCCTCCCAAGCCCTGCTGTTCTTTCCTCCCAAAACTCCACAGTCCAGCCTCCATCTCCCACTTGGACTGCTTCCATCAGCTCCCCATCATCTCCAGCTTCCATATTCTGGTGGTTCTGCAGCTCAGCCTCTCTCCTCTCGGAGCTCCAACTTCACTCCTGCCCCATGGAGCTGCTCCATGATGAGCTCTTGGACTTCCAGGGTTGTTCTGGCTCCAGCAGCAGCTGCTGTTTCACTGCTGTTTCTCCCAGCTCCATGAGGGATGCCAGCTGTGTCCACCTGTCAGGATTGTTTTGCATGTGCCTTTGAGGCAGCTGCTTCTGCTGCATTTGCAGCCTTGGACCTGGAATATTCATATTCCCTGGCCTGTCTCAATCAATTGATGAACTCCACTAAATGCTTTCCCAGGGTAAAGTCTATTTGAGATGTAATGATGGGTCTGGAGAACCTGTGCAAGATGGCCAAGCTCTTCTCTGGTTGCTGTTTCTGTTTCAAAATCAGTATTGGAGCAAGGGTACTTTTACAGTCACATCATTAACATGTGGAATGAGATAACCTTAAGCTTGACGCAGTAAGGTGTGCACCCTCATATAAAAAATTATCACAGATCAAATTTGAGTCATCATCGTGGTTGTGACATGATTTCTGCTTAAAAGGACATTTCTGATGTCATCACCATATTGCTTCAGAAGCAGCTTGCTGGTGTTGTTTCAGGTTGGGGAGGGTGTGTGCATGTCTACAGCTTCTAAAAACCATCAGACCAGTGTGAAAAGTCTGCCCAGTGCTCACAGAGTGCACAAGTGGCTGTTAGCAGACAAAACTTTTTTTTTTTGGTCTGATTCTTGAGGGAGAGCTATTATCACGGGTCTTTGATTTGTGGCCATATAGTGACATAGAACCAACCCTGCTGAGCAGAAAGGGGATCCCAATGCTCTCTGCTCCAAATGGGTCTGTGCTTCCTGGACATTGTGTGAAGAAGGACTTGTGAAACAAAAGCTCTAATTTCCCTCTGTGGAGCTTGATACAGAGCACACAGCTCTGGAGCAGCAGGATATGAGAATTGGAATTGTTGTTGCAGTGAGGATTTTGAACAAGAAGCAGGCATGAAGTACCCAAAGCATTTAACCTCTGTGTTTTATTCATCCTGGAGCAAGTGTAATTTAAAGTGGCACCTCTATAATTGATGAAGTATCTTTTTACCATTTGTTTAATTACCAGTTTCAGTGTCTAGAAAGCAGCAGATCAATAATTTACAGTGATGAACTTCTCTGTGTCTCTGCTTTTCTACTTCAGCCGTGCAAACAACAGCTCCTGAAACAAACCCTCAAATATTGATGCTTCCCTTTGGGTGATATAAAAGAGCTTAACCATTTTTCCTGCTGAGCTGAGGGCAGAGCACTGACCTTGGCAAGGCAGGGTTAATTTAGGGCTTGCCCTGCGTGTTTTATCAGCTCTCAGCTTTTTACTCCTGTCATTGTTGGAGTGATGAAGGCTGGGCTCCTGTTGTTGCTGTACCAGCAGATGCTGCTGCCCTGGCTTTAGAGGGTTGTTAAAATAGAAAATGTAGGCAATGAACCAAAGCTGCTGCCTGTGGTTTATATGGATTTCTTACATGATAACAATTTGTTTGATAACAAATGTTGACTTTCCTGTGTGAAATAGCTGTTCTGGAGGCTCTTAGATCCTTCTGTCAGGTTAGAGCTCAGATTCCCTCATGGTCCTTGATCTGTCCGGGGGAGCTACAGGATCTATACCTGTCAAATCAGAGGGAAAAAGGTGTTTCCTTCCCAGTGGGATGGGCCTTCAGACAGTTCCTGTTGGGCTCCTGGCTGCCTGGACTCACACTGCATCAGAAGAGAAGATCTGGAGACAGCCAGCTTCCATGAGTGCTCCAAATCCAGGCATTTCTAGCAGGATGATGAACTCTGCCTGCAGACTCCAGTCTCACACCTGTAGTTCTTCTCACAAATATCTTCTTTCTCCTGGACCTGCCTTTGAAACAACTTAGGGACTGCATCCTTAGAGTTGGTATGAAAAATAAAGAGGGAATGCATCCCTTTCCTGTCTCTGAGGAATACCAGTCCTCATCTCCTGGTGGAGAACAGGATGCTGTGGGACAGGTGGCATTTCTGTTAATGTCACAACTGCCAGTTCCTTTAGGATCTCTCTCAGCTGGAGCTCACAGCCCAGAAGAAGGTTTTGTTTACAAAGGAGGTGTAAAGGGTCATCAGGAAGATTCCTGGGCCTGTTGTGTCAGCCTCAGCAGGATTTGTGCAGTTTTGCAACCATCAAATGCAGGATTAGGAGTAAAGCAGAGAAAGAAAAAGGGTTTGGACCTAACCACAGCTGGGGAATGAATGTTTCCATTCTCTGCAGAGACCCTGTTTATCCAGATGTGCAGCATGCATTCCTGAGAACCACAAAGGGATGGACTCCTTCATTGTTCTTTGGTGCCTCTGTTTCTGATTAAACTGATGTCTCTGATAATGCAGAAAGTTTTGAAAACGCAGAGAGCAGGACTGTGTATTTCTCCTTAGGAGGGAGTGAAACTGCCTTGGAGATGAGCTATTCCTTACAATCCAAAGGGGGCTAAATTGCAGGCCAATAATCAGTATCATCACTACATAAATAATCTTGGTTTAAGGTAGTTTTGATCCAATAGGAACGTCAGTTTTTAAACTCTTGGAAAACAATATTCTGAATTGTTTGAGTGCAAGCTGAGGCAGGTGGATGTGGGATACCCTTCTGAAATAATGGCTGTATTTTCCAGGAGCACTGATGGCAACTCATCATTCCCTGTGGATGTTAAGTGATGCTAAATCTATTTTGAGACAGAAGAGACTCACCACAGGTTCCTTGGGACGCTGGCAGAGCAGCCTGAGGAGATGACCTCACACAATACCCTTCATCTGGTGGCTTTTCCCCTGGTTTTCAGCAGGAGCAGGGCAGGCAGGGGAAAGGGAAGCAGCTCAGACATCAGCTGCAATATCATCTGCTGAGCTCAGTGCCAGCCCCTGACACGCTGCCAGGGCCAGGCTCACTGCCTGCTCCTCTCCTGTCTGCCTTGCAAACTCTTCCTTTGAGCACAATCTGCAATTCCTGCAGCTCAGCCGCTGCTCTTATTTTGGGTTCGTGATCTAGTTGTTGAAAATCTTTCCTTAAACTTTTCTTAGGGGGCTTGTGGCATCACAATCAGTGTAAAGTGCTCTTTGTTCCCTTACAAAGAGGGGCTTGAAAGAAGTTCAGTCTTGTGTGTCACTAATAGTTTTATTAGAACTTATTTATAACTTTTCACTGCCCCAAAATAACTGCCTGCCTTAGGCTAACAAAGTCAGTTTGGAACAGAGACAAAGACAAAAAAAAGAAAAAAAAAAAAAAAAAGAAAAGTGGTGGAAGTACAAATCGTGCCTGTAAACTCTTCATTTATAAATCACGAAGTTAAAAATTGCTCCACTTGTTTGAATGTCCAAAGCATCCAATGTGCTCACAGAACTTAACTGGGGAATTTGGAGTTTGCTACAGAATCACTGGGTTTGCTTTAAAGGAGGGTCACACCCAGAAGGAAAATAAGAATTTGTCACTCCCAGGTATCACCCAACACTTGTATTGCTGACTTGGCTTTTTTTTTTTTTCCTTAAGGACCCTGTGGAAATGGCATTTCCATGGCAATTGGACATTGCAAAATGTACAGTTTTTTGTAGTATTGCAATTGTACCAATGCAAAATGTTGCTCATAGCAACATATCCCCATATTTTGGGTACGAATGATCCTGATGTCCTAGATCTCACACTGATATAAACATCTTTATCCTACTATAAACTGTCCTCACAAAGGGATTTTGCTGTTCCAGTAACAGTAGAGAGGAGTAGGGTTAGTTATGTGTTGGGGCATCACTCATGTGCAAACTATTTTATTTTTAAAAATCCAGATTTAAGCAGATATGTTCCATATGTGAGCCTCCCTCCTGTGCTTTTCAGGAAAATTTTAGTCATTTGACCTTTACCCTTCTGACTTGGGAAGCTTGAATATACTCATAAAATGTAGATATTACCTGTGCTCCAGTCTCCACATAACAGAAGAGTTCATGGCTTTGAAAACAAATAAGTAATTCCAGGATAGCTTTATTCAGGTTTTATGAAAAAGAAAAGCTCCATGCTACCTTAAAAGAAACAATTTCAATTGGTTCTTTTGGAGGGAGGTATTTCCTTTTTAAACTGTTTTTCACAGTGCCAGTGATCTGATTTTGGGTGTGGTTGGTTTTAATGTAAAGCTGCACTGGTGAGAGTTGTCAATTAGAAGAGGACAGGAGAGGTCAGTGAGGTTCAGTTGTTCCCTGTGAAGCAGTCTGATATAGTAGATAAATTTGGTATTTGGATTTCTGTGAAGTGGTGTGTGTTGGCACAGTTAAGAATGATGTCTTTCAGGTAGCCTTCCTTAGGTTTCAGATTTACTACTAAAGAAAAGAAAGCAACTTAAACTTTCTGTTTTAGTGCTGGCAGTTGTAAACAGACAGTTCCTGTATTTAGAGAAGAATTTTGCAATCACTAGGGGCACAGGGCAGGTCTGGGATCCTGTCAATACAACATTAATAGAGGTGGATGAACTCCCAGTCTCATACCTGTGATTCTTCTCACTTTTTAGAGCCAAGACAAATATCTTATTTCTCCTGGACTTGACTTTGAAACTGAGCAAACAACTTAGTGCCTGCATCCTTGGAGCTGGTATGAAAAATAAATACAACATGTTAGAGTCCAGCCTTACAGCTGAGGCTTTGTACTGACTGAAATCCACAGGGAGCTCCTTCCCAAAAATGTTCTTATCCAAATTTAACTTGCAGATACCACTGACCACAAGCCATACCAGCAGAGGCCATCTTGCTGGATTGCTTTATAATTGTTATGGAGCGAGTGTTACATGAGAAAAGAGGCCTCAGAGCATTTAAAATAAGCTTTTTTGTAGCTGTTTTTCTCTGAGTCATAACCACTTGCATTTCTGAAAAACCTGCTTGCTGCCTGCGCTCCTTTTCCCCCTTGCTGTGCAGTCAAGGATGTGAAGTATTTAACAGGACAAAAATTAAAGGTCAGTCTAAAAATCCTCAGAAATCAAGATGTCCCTAGAGATAAAGCCCAACATGGAACATCCTCTTGGCACAGAGCTCTGAGTGCACACCCTTTTCTGGCCAGGTGTTGTGGGGACAAGCAGCTGCTGAGAGCCTGCTGGCACTGGAGGAGTCCTTGGAACAGGGTAGGGAATTGGGAATAATTGGGAATCTCAGCCAGGTTTTCTCCTGATACTGTGATGTGGAGAGAGTTTTGCTGTCAAACCCTAATTTCTCATCAATGGCTCTCACAGGGGTGGCCTGGGCTAGGTTGTTTTTCTTTTTAGGGCTTTATTTTTAAGTTTTTTGTTTGTTTTTTTTTTAATTTGCTGTGGCAAACTCAGCCCTGCAGCTCAAGGAAGTCTCACCAGCTGACAGGAAAAAGTTGGCTGGGATTTGGCCTCACATTTCCCTGGAAGCTGTGTCACTCTGCAGAGAAGACACATAGGATGTGGCAGGGCAACAGATACAGAATTGTTTGTACATTTTGTCACAAACATCTTTTGCTGTCAGGGAGGCAAACAAAACCAAAACAACAAAACACCAAAACTCTGAGTGATAAATCTGTCAAGCAATTTATATTGTGCTGATTTCTGTGGCAGCTCTGGGGCTGTGTTTGCCCTGCACTGGCAGCTCTTGGCTTTATCCAGAAAAGATGGAAAGTTTCCCCTTGATGGGAATCACAGGGAAACCTTCCAGTTCTGTCACTTCACCCAGAGAGGTCTCTGTGAGTGTTGTTGTAGGAATTCCCACTTATAAGAAGGAGGAAAATCCATTCTTTAGTGGGGCTGCAGGTTTGGTGTGGGTCGGAGCTGCATCAGCAGCAGTGCCCTGCTCTGGTTAATTCCTGCAGTTTTGAATTTAAATGGTGCCCAATGGCTTTGCTGTTTAACAGGATGAGTAGGAGAAGTGTCCAGTTCATAAAATATTTGTGCTCCATGGATCTGCAGCCCAGCAAGGGCAGGAAGGGGAGCTCTCAGCCTCTGTATCAGCACTGCCCATGAGGTGCTTTAGGACACGATTGTGGCTTTTTCCTGCCCTTTCCCAATCAGAGACATGCTCAGCTTTGCTTTACAAGTGTTATTTTGTAGATTTAAAAGTCTGTTCTTTTTCCTGCCATGGAGAAGGGCATTGCAGAAGGGCAGAGCAGCTCTGATTTGTGCTAGTTTTGGCTGTAGGACAGGACCCTGCTCAGCACAAGAGTCCCAGGCTAAGCTCTGTCCCTCTGTCTGGATGTGCTGCCTTCCCTGGTGTGAGAGCAGCCTGGTGTGTCCCTCCTCAGGATTCCTGTCCATCCTTCTCCTCCACACTGCAAACAGTTTAGTGCTGATCTGGCCTTATATAGTCATTTCCTATTATTAGAAACGTTTCCTTGGGATCCTGCTCAGGGAGTAGCAGAGGGAAATCCTGTTTCCTTCATCCAGCTTGCAGGCAAAGCACCAGTGCTCACTCTTTCCTTATCTCTTGTGGATGGAACACAGAGTTTTTGTTGTGATCTGCTTTCCAGCCTTAAGCCCTTTCTAACACTGAGCCTCTTTTCAGAAATGCAGGAAAAGGAATGTGAAGGGATAGGAACTGTCAGTCAGCAGTGCGAGCTGTGAAGTTTTGTCTGCAGCCTGTACATTTTTCATCGTGTTTTCCTCACTCAGATTTAGTCCTTCCTTTGGAAAACCACTCTCTGTTCAGTGCTGGATGAAAAGTAATGTGCAAGAGTATTTCACCTGAGAGTGTCAGGGATGGGCAGACAGCCAGTGGCTGTGTTAAAAAAGAGGAACAGCTTTAAATTAAGGAAGGAGAAGTTTTTGTTCTGCGTGCGACAACGTGTTTGTAAAGGCGAGACTCGTCACTGGAAGCACGGAGATATGCACAGGCTTTGAACACTTAATTTTTCCTGTGAAAACATTTTTTCCCCTTAAAAGGAAGCTGTAGGTCCTGCCACTGGGAGTGACTGTTTGGAAAGTCAGTGGGGAGGAATGCACATCAGCTGGACTGAGTCAGGCTGTTTGTGTTCCCAGCTCGCTGCGAACCCCATCCCTGCACGGCGCTGCAGGGGATGGTGTCAGAGCAGGCACAGGGAATTAACTGCATTTCAGCCTGGTTATTGGAGTCAGTGCAGCAATTGCTGTTGAGATCTGAGTGTGTTTGTACAGTCAGGGAAACCTGACAGCGAGCGGGAGCAGCATGAGACTAACTGGCATCACATTAAGGGCATCTGGTAATTATAAAGTGGGACTTTGTTCTGATGGCCACTGCCAAAGCCAGCCAGCCATTTCTGTTTCACTGCTTCAGCAGAAAGCAACAACAAGGAAAATTTATCTTAATTTGTTAGATTAACCCAGTTTCTGTTTTCGCTCACGTCATACACCCAGAATGATTGTGTGTGTGCAGGAGCCATAACTAAGTACAAGCCTGTCATATGTGCTTTTTAATCCATCACCAGGGGCATCAAAACAGGGAACAGCACTGGCAGACACAGTGGAGGGATCCAAGGAGACGTGTGCATCTCCATTTTTTGTAATATTCTTTTTTTTTTTGGTATTTATTTGTGAAAGACTGAGCTTGGGAAGAAAAGAAGGTTGGTGTTCTCACTGACGAAGCTTTCTTGGAACAAACAAAACCAGTATTGACAGTTTTAGGCATTACAAAGCATAAATTAGAATCCAAAATAATGATCTAAATATTCTTTGTCTTATGGTTTTTGAACCCTTTTGGCCACACCTCACTATTTTTAAGATTTTGTCTGTAACCCTGCAAACACCTTCACACAGAATTGGGGAATTCAGTCAACTTGTGATGTCATGAAGTTTGCAGTAAAATGAAGGAGCTTTCACCATCTTGAGGCACCTTTTGAGTGAGTATAAGAGCTTTTGGTTTAACCTTTCTGGGTGTGCAATTTCCTAACTGAGCAGGAGTGTTGTATCTCCAGGGGCCAATGTCCTGTGTTCAAACCTCTGCTCCTGACTTGTTTGGAGCACTCATGAGAGGGGAAGAGGAGATGCTGTAATCCAAAAGCTGGATTAAAAGAGAGAATTCTTAGCAGAACTAATAGTACAGGGAGGAGGTTTTGCCTTTTTATCAAGCCTGTTGTAACATTTAGCATTGGCTCTTTGGCTGGGTGTAGATTTATCCTTATCCTGCAGTTCATCCTCTGTTGGATGTTTTTCCTAAGCAGTGGGACAAATGTCCCTCGGAACCTTCAGTTTCTGCTGTAGGGTGTTTTAGGAATGTGGGGCACTTTAATCAGTTTTAGATCAGGATGATCTGGACAGCAGGACACATGTGACAGGTTAAAGACATTTCTATTTTTTGATTAAGATGTTCCTCTGACCTGTGAGAGGAAGGGCTCTCAAATTCCTGGCCTGTTTAGGGTGGTTTCTTTCCCATGGTATTTTTGCCAAGTGCTTTCTAATTATGGAATGTATTTTATTCTGTAGTTTTTTTGCAAGGCAGAAATAACGAAAATTATAAAAATCCAGAAAGAATTCACTCACTGAGAGGTGAACTTGACACCTTTTGGAATAACACAGATGTGATCCAGGTTGATATTTGAGCACCATAAACCCAAGGCAGCATCTCACACCTCCAGGTTTGTGTTTTGCAGGGGAATCTGCACTGCACAGGGGAGCCCTGATGGTGTTTTCATGGGGCCAAACTTTATTTTTTCAGCAGAGCCACTGCTTGTGGGTGCAGCTTAGCAAGCAGGGCTGACAGGAAAGGTTTCCAGTCCCCTTGCTTTGAATGTGAAATTGTATGCAGGGAATCAGCTGCTTATCTGCACCGAGCAGAGCAATCCCAGTGCTCTAATCCAGGCTTTAAATGAGTCACTCCTAACTGGTGAGGCCTGGAAAACTTGATTCATCCCTTGGCCTGTAGTTGCCTGTTGGAGTGAGCCAGACCTTGCCAGCCATCCTCAGCAGAAATCACAGACAAGGGCTGGGCTCTGCTGCTGGAAAGGAAGAGTCTGCTTTTATCACCTTCAGAATCCAGAATCAACATCTTACAAAGTAAAATTATATCTGCTTTCCAACTTTTTTTTTCCTCCTAATTTAGGCTAGCCCACATGCAGGAGTGTTTCAGATGTTGGGTAGTAGTTTGGCTGCAGAAAAAGAGCATTTTGAGTAAAGGTCTTTCCAGTGAATAAATAAATCAAAGGGTTCTCCTGCATGAAAAACCAAGGGGAATGTGTGAAAAATGTACTTCTAAGTGTTGTATATTCTTCTCTTATGTGGCATTTTCAGTGGTGAGATGTGATCTGAGAAGTGTTAGGAGGTGTAAACTGAGGAAAAGGTGAGGTCTGCTAATACTTAGAATTGTAGCAGGATATGTTTGAAGACAATTAGATTGGTTTGAGGAGTGCTGGTGGAGCACTGACATTCTCCTGAAGAATTGGAGCTGCCAGGCCACAGCTTTAATGATGCTTGGAAAACTCCTGGCTCAGGGCTCACTGTTGTGTTTCAGTAATGTAGCCTCAGTTTGGGAAATGGAGTTTATGTCACCTCTGGTCTTACCTGTGCACAGGAGAGGGGCTTGGAGCAGTGTCCATTTCCTTCAGTGTCAAAAGCTGAAAAAGCCAAAGCTGAACCCTGCTCTGAGCCACATCCTGAAGCTGCTGCTGTTAAAAATTCACCAAGTGAGATAAGGAGTGACAGTCCTGCCAAACAGTTGTGCAAGAACCACAAATAATGTTCAAAATGGAGTCAGAGAGGAGCTGTGGCACTGCAGTGCTCCATCCCAAATCCTTGGCACGTTCTGTGACATCCACCCCAGTCAGGATCTCTGGGATTGTGCCTTGGGCAGAGTTAATTAGAGGGGAGTGCTGCACCCAACCACTGACAACATCTGCCTGTGTTTGCTTTTAAACAGCCTCCTCTCTGAGGGGCTGGAGCTTTTTAGCTTCTTCCTTCAAAACTTTGTACTTCAGAGCTTGGCTTTACCCTTCCTATAGCAGAATTTGTGAGGGATTCATTTTGATAAAGATGGGAGAAAACAAACCAAACAAAAAACGCTTTAAGCAGAGCTGAGTGCAGATAGTGCCAGTCATGAAACATCAGCAGCTGAGCTTGGGAATCATTCCATGACTCTGCATGTTCCATCATTAGAGAATCAGCTTGACAGATCACAGTAGGAATTGCCTGAAACACCTGAGGGGTGGCATCCTCTCTAACAGATTTATATCTTTATTTGCACTACCTGTAACTCCTTTTAAGATGGATGCACAGCTTAGTTCATTGAGGAAAAAAAATAATTAATAAAATCTTAGAATAATTTTAGATTGGAAAGAACTTGTGCAGATCTCTGGTCCAACCTCACTTCCAGGCAGGACCAATTTAGTTGCTCAGACATTGTGTGGTTGAGTTTTAAATATCTCCAAGGATGGAGTTTCACAACTTTCTGGGACCCCTGTTCCAGTATTTGACAGCACTCACTGGGAAAAAATTTCTCAATAACTCATTGGAATTTCCCTTCTTCCAGATTGTGCCATTATCTCTTGTTCTTTCACTTTCCCCTCATGCTAGGGAAGGCTGTGCAGTATTTTTGTCAGAATGCCCCTTCTCTCAGGCAGGTGGGTGGGAAACGAGGTGGGGTTTTCACACTCTGGGTGTAGCTGTGATCATAAATAATTCTGTGTGAGTCCAACACTCTGATGAGCTCAGGGACAGTAAAATGTGCAATTTCTGTTTGCAAGGGCTGGGGACTGAGGGCAGCAGTGTCTTCAGTGTGTGCTCTGGAAGGCTCTCTCTTGGTAGTGCAGGTGATTTTGTAATAAAACTCAGAACTTCCAGGTGAATTGGGTGTTTGGGTGCTGGATGGCTCCAGAGGAATCTGGAATAAAATAACTGCTGAGCCAGCTTGGACAGGGCTTGGTGGAATGGAAATAGGTGAAATTTAATGTTCTTTCCAACCCAAAACGTTCTGTGATTCTAAATCCTTGTGAAGGCAAACTTCATCCAGCCCTGGAGACTCTTTTTGACCCTCTTATTTTTCTGAGGAGGTGATTCCAGGTGTAGTGCCAGTCCCAGGGCTGGGACTGTGTGTTTGGGGGGGAGCCCTGTCCATGCTGCCATTCCAGGACAATAACTCAGTGTCCCAGAGCTCATCTGTTCCTGTCTGATGGCTGTGGTTTGTGTGCTGGGCTCTGCCCCAGCTTTTCCAGCACTGGGATTACTTTTCTTTCCGTTTTTCCTGTCACTGGGCAGCAGGAACTCCACAGGCAGAGTGCAGCTGATTTCCCTGGGACTGCCTCTCCTTGGGAGGAGAATTCTGCTTCTCCTTGGAAAACGCCCTCTCCAGATGCTCCAGTAGGAGCTGGTGGGAGGGAGGGAGTTCTGACTGCACTGAAAATGCCATGAAAAAAAAAAAAAAAAAAAAATAAGGCAACTGACAGAAGAGAGAAGTTGTCCTGAGATTGCTGCTTTTTGCAGCAGCGTAAGGAGGGCTGCAGGAGGCAGAGATGAAGTTCAGAGGCGGGGTAAGGTTCATTTAAATCCTTTCTTTAATTCCTTTCTTTAACTCCTGAAGGCTCTGCAGCTTTCACACGCGAGGCTGGTCTCAGAAGAGGAGAGGAGAAACATTTTCAGGGTTTCAGCAGGAAGGGAAAATGGTTTGAGAAGGATTCCTTCATGGGAAGGTTATATGAAAAGGGGTGAAGTTGGCTAAAAACCCAGGGAATTCCTGTTTGGAGGGAAAGCCAGGGTGGAAGCTGAGAAAGAGAGAAGAGAGGAGGAAAGCTGAGCTCTGATTTAGGAGGGGAAAAAGGGTGGAGCTTGCATTTGGATGTGAAGGGACCATCCTGGAGCTGGGCTTTGCTCCTGTCCTTCCCAGGGAAAAGAGATGAGGAGGAGAGGAGGAAAAAAATAATAGTGAAACAGAGAACATAGAGCTCCTTTTTCTGTGTGTAGCATGGGAATAGGACACTGAGTTAAGCTAGAAGTTGCCAAAAGAGATGCAAAGATTATTTTCATACAATGAATAATTGGGCACTGGAATTCACTGAGTCTGGAAGATGCTGAGGTCAAGAATGAGGGAATGTTTTAAAAAAAGTGTGTGAGCTTTTGCCTGGGTAAGAATGGTCAAGGCTTTAATTGGTAAAGTGACCAAATTTAGGAAGATAAGGATTGAAAAGTCAGATATGAGCAATTCTCTGTTAAAGAAGAGCTAGCATGGGGCTGGTGTATCCCATACCTGCTCAATCCAGATCCTTGCCTGTTTTCCCAAATATTCTGGTGCTGGCACTGAGAAAGTGATGAAGGGAAAGGGGCTGTGGAACAGCACAGGGTGTTTGTGCTGGGCACAGCTGGACAGGGTGACAGCACAGGAGGGGTCTGGGCTGTGCCCGGTGCTCTCCAGGGAGCTGAGGGTGTGGAAGTGCCCTTGGCACAGCCCAGGAATGCTCTGGAGTCCTCTTTGGAAAGTTTGAGTCTCTGAGACACAGAGGGGTGTGGGATGCAGTGGGACAGCAGCAGGGCATTCCCAGGGAATGGGGCACAGCTCATGTCTGAGCTTCTGCCACCCCTCCCCTGCTCAGCTGAGCTGGAAATCTGCAGCAAAGCTCACTGGAAGGGGCAGCAGGATGACATTTCATCTTTTTTTTAGTGCCTTTTAAAGCTCTGAAGCTGCTGTGGGATGCCCAGACCTGTGGGCACAGGTCTGCTCACAACATCTCTGAACCAGCAGCAGCTTGTGCCATCTGTTCAGGAGCAAAAATGTCAGCTCCCTAAATATAGAAATTCTGTGTATTTGCTTTTCCACCCCTGGTTTGCCTTGCTCATTTTTCTTAGTGCTCCTTTATATTTAGCCTGTTGATTGAAACATCATTACCCCTCTTAAGGGTAAACATTTTTCCTGTCCTTCAGATCAGTTCTTTCAACTGCTTTTTCCTTTTCACTGCTAATTGCTTATTTCCTTACTCTTCCCCCACAAAGTAAAATCTGGAGGGTATTATTATGTTATAAATATTCAACAAATAGTATTACCTACTTACTAATTCAGTGTATCCCTACCCAAAGTGTAGAAAACTTAAAAATAATTACTTTACAAGAATTAGTTAAGGATGTAACATTTCGATATCTTTCATATAATCTTTTTGAACAGTGTGTTCTGGAGTTCCATCCTTCCATCTGGTCAGGATGGGAAGTATCAGAGGAGCAAGTTCTGAGCTCCCTGACTCCAGACATTCCATTGCTGCTGATGTATTGGTCTAAAAGAAGCAGGAATAAAAAGTAATTATAAGAAATGGTCCTTGAGTGGCAGCTGCAAGTTCAAGTTGTTCCCTTTAATTCTGCTGGTCTGGGTCACCAGAGTTGTTACCTGGTTTGATCCCAGTCCACCTGACAGCTCTGATCTTCCCAAGGTGTCTTTTGGGAAATCACTTAATTGGCCTCACATAATTAAAAGCGAAATATACAACATTTCCTTTTGTTATTTAATTCTTTTAACTAAACAAACCAAATACATGTCTTATTAATTATTATCTCAGCTCAGGTGGCTTCAGAAGGAGCACACAAATCCACGAGGGTTCTTGCAGGGGATTTTTGAGCTGCCTCTCAGGGAACCTTGGTGTCCAGAATGAGCAGCTGATTTTTGGTGTGGCAGGAGGGAGGAGGATCCTGGGTGGCTGCACTTCAGTCTGTCAGGGATTTGCTGGCAGAATCCCTCATTCTGGTCACTTCCATCATCTCCAGGATTTCTTTCTCCATGCTCAAGAGGAGCTTTCCCATCCTGCACCTTGGGAATTGAGGCTGTGGATACAGCAGTTGATTTTTGTCTGCTCTGCTGTCTGGCCCACGTTGTGTCCAAGCCTTTTCCCAGGCTGTAGAATGAAATAGAAATCAAAGGAATTTTTTTTTTTCCTTTCCTGCAGCTTTGGCATGACAGTGAAGAATGTCCAGCTATCCACGAGATAAATGTTTCTTAGCTGCCACCCCCCCAACAAGAAGTTTGTTCTTGGTTCAGGCTTGCATTGTCTTCCAGAATCTAATCTGAATTTCCCTTCCCACTCACATTTGGTTCTGGCCTGTTCTTCCGTTCCCGGCTTTGTAACTATTCCTGGAGCCTGCAGATCAATCATCCTGCACTTGATACCAAGATAAAGGTGCCTGCCTCTTCCTGGGGCTGCTCCAGGGAGTCTCCTGCGTGGATAAAACCCAATCTGTAAAAATGCATTGCCAGGAGAAAATATTGCAAGATACATTTTAGGATGTTGAAACAGAAATTCTAGAAATTCTGTTCATGTTGTGACTTTCTGTTGTGGAATTTCCCTGCTCCATCCAAAACCATTCACTTTGAGAATTCCAGGTGTTTTCTCATGGAAAGGACTGGGAAGTTGGTGCTGCCTGTTCCCTCGGTGTGTCTGGGATGGAGTTTTAAACCATTTTAAACCAAGCCTGGGGATGAGTCCTTGCTCCATGCTGGGTTCCATGGCCAGGGTAACACCAGCCCCAAACCCCTGTGCCCTCCCATCTTCCAGCTCAAATTCCCCCAAAGTGCTCAGCCTGGCTGACTCAAACCCTTTGGATTTTGCTGCACAGAGCAAAAGGTCCTGTTTTTCATTTCTGAGGTGTATTAGTTCTCCGTGTCCTAAGCAGAGGAAAAACTTTATCATGCTTTGGCATTAAGCAGAGTTTAAAGGAAAAATATGTGTTTACACCTTCACAATCCCATGTCAGCGATTTCCCAGCTCAGTTTAGGAAACTCCTTGGTACAGTCTGGAGTGGTTTTATACTCCCAGGAGCTTGGAGGTATTTTCTGGTCTTGTTGACTCTTGTATGAACACAAAGAAAAGCTGGAACCCCAGCCAATGTAAACCTGGCTCTGCAGGCTGCATTCAGCAACCAATTTACACCAGTGGAAAGTCTTTCCCAAAATTGAATCCCAGGGCAGAAAAAGCCATGTGGAAGCAGTGTTGTGGTGGTGATTGCACTGGCCTGGTCCCCACCACTCCAGAGGGACTTTTCCCTTCCTGGCCTCGAGCCACTGTTGTGCTCCCAGCTCTGGAGAAGGCATTAAAAGCAGAGAGTGGGTTAAAAGTGTGGGAATGGATCCCTGGAAGCTGCACTGTGGGGTGGCAGAAGTCACTCTGGCGAGTGACCCTCAGGACAGGGGGTCAGCAGGGATGGAGGGGACACTGGCAGGGGACACTGGGCACTCCTGAGCCCACAGCATCACAGGGAGCTTGCTCAGGTTTGTGCCATTCTCTGTTTTAGGTGCCTCCATCCTGCAAAGGTCAGGATCCCCTGCCAGGTCCTTTCCATCCCTACAGAGATCCTATAAGGTGGATGTGGTGGAGATGTAAATAACTCAGTGTGCTCCCTTTCCTCCTTTCCCTGGCTCTGACACTCTCCCAGTCCCACAGGGGACTCAAAACCACCAGATTCTTTGTTCCTGGTTTTGTTTTGTTTGCACTGGTTTGGTTTGGAGGTGTTACCTGGTGCCAGGCAAAGCCTGCAGGAGGGATTTGGTGCTGAGCTTGAGGTTAAGCCTGACCTGGCTCTCAGGTGGAAGTTTCCCAAGCATTTGGAGCAGCAGGAGCTGGCCCTGCTGCTGAGTGCTGGCTCCTCCCTGAGCCTGCTCTGCTTCCCTGTCCTTGGCTGTCGTCACTGCACGTGGGACCAGTGTGGGAAAATGACCTGGATTAAAACAATCAAAGAATCTGAGTTCTAATCCCTGTCAGATTTCCAGCCTGCTTTATTCCCCAAGTCCTGGGCCAGTGCAAACCTTTGGTTTTATGTTCAGTAATGGCACAAGCCATTAGTCAAGTCAACCCCAGCAGAAAAGAAAAGAAAAATACCCAAAAAAATACCAAAAAAACCAATCTTTTCAAAATAATTTTCCAAAAATCTGCATCTACAATAAGACCATGACCACCAATATCAGCAGTTTACAGTTTAAATCAGTTTTAATAACTGAACAGTTCATCACATCCTTTAATCACGTGTCCTTTTCAGGTTTTTATGAAAAGTATTAAATATTTCCTATATATCCAATTTGTTCCTAAGGTAAAGGAGCATGACCTCCTTCTCAAAACAGCAGCATCATCATTATTAGACAAATCTTTTTTAGGGTGCAGCTGCAGAGATCCTTCCTCAGTGTCACAGCAGCACTATGCTCTCCTAGCAGCTTCCAAAAAATCTGATTTCCACAAGGAGGGCTCTGATGAGGCCCTCACTGCCTGTGTAATCCAAATTATCTGGAATATTCTCCCTGCCACAGGGCTTTCCAAGCTGATTCCTTCCCTGGAGCAGAGGATGTTGTAAATGTATATCAGAGGTGGATTGGCACAAAGAAATTCATCCCTGCTAAGGCAACAGGGGAATCAGTGTTGTCCATAGATAACCTGCTTTACTGGTTAATTAGCTCCACTGTACCACATTTAAACCCCACACTGCATTTTCTAGCATTCACTTACAGCCACCAGATCTGGTATCTGCCCGCTAACAGAAAATCACCCACAATTTGGTTATTTTAATTTATTCAGTGCCTCACTGTCACATTCATCATTCAGCAGGAACATATGGTCATCACTGTGATTATTTTTTTCTTAAGTAGTGTCTTCCCTCCCCACTTCCTTCCTTCTGCATAACTGTTCTGTTTCCATTTTGCAGAGAGGGTTTGTTTTCACCTCCTTTTCTGGCCCATCTGCTGATGTCAGTGGCAGTGAAGCAGTTAACACTGACATTTGGTGGCAGACTTGGACATATGCAATAAAGCAAAATGCTGGCATGGAGCGGTGCCTATTGCTCAGCTCTGGTTGTATTTGCACTGAACTTGGGCTTGGGAGGGTGAAAGGCTGAGTGAAGTTTATATTCTGGAGGCTCTGACTGCATCACATCCCCTGAGCACTTTAAATTATCTCCAAAAAGCCACTTTCAGTCGCCTTGCTTTGGCTTTTGTTTTGCTTCAGGCTCACTGCAGATCTGAGGTCGTTGTTTTGTTCTCACGGCGAGAGGCTGGAGTTGAATGAGGAGACAAAATGTGGAGGAAACCGAAAGTTCTTGGCCTTAAATGCCTGTCCCAGAGGAGGCAGCTGGAGTGGAATTTTGTGTGTTGGGAGGGGATGGACTGGCTCTTCCCCGGGCTGGATCCCACAGCTGGGATCACTTTGTGCTGCCTGCAAGCAGGGGCTGCTCCAAGAGCTGCTCCAGTGACGTTTGCTGTGAAATCTTCAGGATTCCATCAACTGGGATCAACTGGGCCAGGGTGCAAGTTTCTGCTCAGTCCTTGTTGAAGCAGCTGTGTTTGAGTGTTGTAGTTGTAAATTTACCCACTTGAAAAGGAGTTTTTTCCTTTGGTTTTGCCTTTGTTCTCATCACCTTACCAAAACTTGCTCTGATAGAAGGGTTCCAGTTTCCAGGCAGATTTATCTCTATTTTCCTTTCCTTATCTCCCCACCTTCCTTCTCCAAGGGTTGTCCCTTTTCTCCTCACCTTGGCAAAGGGGGTTCTGTTTTGCTGAAGCTGTGAAGGACTTGGCTTGGAAAATTTTGGCCGTTTTAGAACGATTACTTCATGACACTATCTGCAGAATTCCTCCCAGGCTGGGTCTTTCCAAGCTTAGAACTCAGGTCTTCCAGACCATGAGACTAATTGGAAAAAATAAAACAGGAAATCAAATGATGTTTCTTTGTGGTGTTTGAGCCATTAGAGCGAGTCTGCATTTGAGATTTCCAGAAGGAACTGATTTTCCTCTCTGAAAACTGCTGGGTTCAGGCAATCACTTCTGCCCTGGCTTACAGGGAGGAAGCCAATTAGAACTTGCAGAAATAGGCAAAACTGCATTTATTAATCATTTACCCAATCAAAAAAACATTTACCAAGAAATTGGTGAGTCAAACCAGCTGCAGACTGAGGGGGTTTGCACCTGTTTTGATCAAATTGATACTTCAGTGCCTCTTGTTTTTATTACTGTTCAGCAGAACTTCAGGTAAATGTTCTTCCTGACCAAGGCTGGGTTTGTTTTTCTCCCTGCACGTCCCCGTGGTTTGACCACTTCTACATCCCAGGAGGGTGCAGAAAGGAACTGTGTGAGTCAGTAAAAGTGATGTACATCATGTGCAGGGTCTGGCATTGCTGGTGCAGGAGCCTGCTTTAGGAACAGACCCCTCTGGTGTTTGTGCAACATCCCAAATATCACTCAGTGCTTCAGGGACGTGGGTTAGGAGAAGGGCGCTGCTGTGAGCACTTTGCAAGGTGAGGAAGGTTGAAGAAGACAAGGTAATGCACCCAGGAGTGAGGCAGAGGGTGTCACATGTTGTTCCTGTGGTGCCTCTCATCTCCTCCATCTCTGTGGCCTGAGCAGAGATTTCCCCAGCAGCAGGCACTGAGTCACCCCTGGGTGCAGATTTCCCCTCCCTGCTTCACAGTGAAGTCAGGAGTCAGCAGATGAGAGCTTTGCACAGATGGTTGTGTCTCACCCACTCAGGGTGAAAATGTCACCTTTAAAGGAGGGACAGGGGTCGGTGTCACCTCTAAAGTCAGAGGCGTGGGATGCAGAAATGCCCATTTCTCATTTCTTCTCAATTTTCTCAGGATTTTCCCATTGGGTGCCTTGCTGAAGCTTTTAAATTGGTCAGCATGTGAAGCTGCTTGCTTCTGAGATGAATCATCATTAGTCACAAAAGATTTCTTACCTCGAAGCAGCTTCCCCTTGTGAAACCGGAGAGAGGAGAGAACACATTGCAGTGTCCCTCCTAAGATGCCTGGGAAAGGAAATCCAAGTTTTGTTCTCTTTATCAAATGTTTGTTTCTTTGGTTGATTTGAAGTTATTGGAAATTCAGTAATTTTCCCCCAATGCTGATTTGTCTTCCCTCAAAGCAATTAGAGCAGACAACTGATGAAGTGTTGTAATCACTGCTTCCAGCAGCAGCAGCGGGATTATTTTACTATCCCATTTAATACCTATTTTAACATGGTTATCCAAGGGTGGCTGTGGTTCTTGTGGACTCTGGGAGCTGCCTGCAAACCCCCAGCCCTCCCCAGCTCCCTGTTTTTGGCTGCAGGGATTGGGAGCCAACGGGATCCGGCTGACCATGGAGAGCGCGCTGACCGCCCGGGACCGTGTGGGGGTGCAGGACTTTGTCCTGCTGGAAAACTTCACCAGCGAGGCTGCATTCATTGAGAACCTGAGGAAACGCTTCAAGGAGAACCTCATCTATGTGAGTAGCACAGGGACAGCCACCACAGTGTCCCTCAGTCACCTGGGGGCAAACTGCACGGGACAAACCTGGCTTTGCTCTGCTCCGGGCTTTGGGGTGCTGGTGGCACTCACAGCCCATGGGTGCTGTCCCCTGATGGGTGTGGGACTGACTGCCCTGCTCCTGTTGGGATCTGGCACTGACAGCACTGAAAATCCAGCTCCCACCACGTTCTTCCATCTCCTGAATCCACTCACTTCCACCAACGCCAGACTCTAACTCGATCCTAAATATCTATCAAAAATAACCCAGCACTGTGGCTTGTTGGAAACCCTGAAACCATTTGGGTTTTTTTTACCCAGCAAGGGTAACATGGCTGGCACAACTCCCACTCCCAGAGCTGAGTTTTTTTCCTCAGCACCCTTGGATGGTTTGGAATGCTCAGCAGCATCCCCTGCACACCAGGATGGTGTCCAGCTCCAGGGACACCTGAGCTCTGCCTCCAGACCTTCTGGAACCTTCCCTGCTTTCTGTTGTGTTTTCCAGACCTACATAGGCTCAGTGCTGGTGTCTGTGAATCCCTACAAGGAGCTGGAGATCTACACCAAGCAGAACATGGAGCGCTACCGCGGCGTCAGCTTCTACGAAGTCTCTCCTCACCTGTGAGTGCTGCCAGGGCAGCTTTTGTCACTCCCACCCAGCTAGAAAAAAGGCAAACAGGACATTTCCCTGTGCCAGCTGCAGCCCTGGCAGTGCTGGGGATGGAGAGGATCCTCTGGAGGGTGTGGTGTGAGGCTCTTTCTATTCCTGCTCCTCTCTCCAAAGAGGATGAGTTGTCTCTGCAAGAGCAGTATTTGGAAAGGGAGTTGGTTCCTTCCTGGCTGCAGGAACAGAGCTGCTTAGCCAGCCCTGGCAGGACAGGAGTTCATTGTTCCAGGGTTATTTGGGGTCTCTGTGTCCGGGGCTGAGTAGGGGAAAGAGTTTCTGATGTGTGGGGGTTTCTTTCCTACCTCTGCTGTTCCTGCCTGACCAATATTTATCTGGTATTTCCCTTGTTGCTAAGATACCATCAGCCTGTTGGAACAAGGAATGTATTTATTTACATGGTCTGGCTTGGTGAGCATTCCCAATTTCCCATTTAAACCTCAAACTATTTTTTTTAAAGTTATTTTTGAAAGCGTTTGAGTTTTTTTGTCTGTCTGAAAGAAAAAGAAAAGAGACCTGAGGCCACATGGCTACAAAATGGTTTTTATTCAAGACTGAGGGCCAAATTCTGAGCACCTCTTGGAAGGTTTTTTATGTTGTGTCGTGTTTTGTTGGGGTTTTTTTCTTTTTTTTAAAGAGATCTTGGAAGAGTAAATGATATTATTTATGAGCAAACTATTTGGGTTGTTTCTTATTGCTGGCACCATGCCCAGGAGAGTAAACAAACCAGAATGTGCTGAAGCACAGAGAGAGGGAAAAACACCAAAACTTGGGGAAGTCTGAGCACTTGAATTTGGGTTTGTTAGGACAAAAATGTGATTTTTTTCTTTTTAACTGTGTGAGCCCAGATGGGGCAGAATTAAACCTGCAGAACCCTGCTCAGTTCACTGTGCCCGTGGTCATGGAAGGGTTTCTGTGCCCTTAGGGGTGAATTTTGGGACTCCGTGGAAAATCCCTGGGAGTGTGGCTCTGGTTTTCAGTGTGCAGTGGGTCCAGGATGATGACAATGCTCATGGACAGCACAAAGCACTCAGCAGAGGGGCTTTAATTCCACTTAAATCACAGTGTAGCTGATTATTTCTTAGGTTTTCTTTCTCCTTTTAACAAGTCCCTTCAGAAGCTGTGAAATGTGCAGCTCATGTGTGACCCTTGGAGAGCTGTGATCCTGGGTACTGCTGCTCCCACTGGGAAAACAGAATTTTATTAACTGTATTTGCCGTTCCATTGCATTATTTGATTATTTTATTGCATTATTTGATTATATAAGCATTTAAAAATCCTCTGAGGAGCATCAAAATGCTCCATCTGCAGTCTGGTGCTCTGGGCTCCTTCAGGTGCTTTTTTTTTCCTCTTTCTCCTCTTTTAAAGTGACTCCAGAAAGCCAAAACACTTCAAGATCTCTCTTCCAGTCTCTGGTAGTTCAAGTGTAGGCCTGAGCACTGGGTTTTCTGGGAAGTGCATCACACTCAGAGGAGGGAATTTATCCCTGTGGCCTTGGAAGCCAGAATATTCCAGAGATCTGTCACATCCTGTCCTGCAAATGGCACCATAAACATCTTTATTTACAGTGGTTCTATCTGTGCCTGGAGCTCTGGGGGCCATAAACCACCCCACAAAGGCCCAGAGGGGCCAGAGGCACTTCTTCAAATCCAAATTAAACTTGCATTTATTCAGCTGTTCTCCAAAGGGCTCCAGAGGCAGGATGTGGATGGGAAGAGAGGGACATGATGTATTTTGTGGGGTGAGTTGTGTTGCCAAGGCAGCTCACTGGTGTTGCCTTAGCACCAGGTATTAATAGACTGGAGAAGTCCAGGGCTGTTATTTTGGTGTGATTACTTCTAATTAATAGCACAGCAGGAGAGCTAAATTTAAAAAAAAAAAGGAAAAAATGAAAATTAAAAAAGCCAAGCTGCTAAAGGATTGTCAGGTGTGTAAAGACAGGATATCTGCTTGCTGACCACATGTGAGAGATGAAAATGTTCTTAGGGGGGTTGTCTGCTGTGGGTTGTCCTTTTCCTCTCCCCCTGAGCAGTTGTCACCATTGTCACTCATCCCCTGCAGTGTGTGTGGCTCTGGGTGTGAGATCTGTCTGCTCTCAGCACAGAAATGAAAGAAAGAGGAGCAGAGGGGCAGGGCCAGGCTCTGTGCAGGCTGGGGAGGTGTTTGGGGTAGGATCCTTCATCTCTGGTGGCTTTTCCAGCTCTGGAGAGGCTCTGGAGCCACCCAGGCAGCAAAATTCTGTTGAGACCTGAATGTATCATCTCTTAGAAGATACGAGAGAAAAAATGCCAGTGGAGAGCAAGGTGTTTCCTGAGCGTAAATGATACCAGCATTGAGAGGTAATTTATATTTTAAAAAGCCAGCTGATCTGCACAATTCAGTCAGAAAAAAAAGGTCAGAGGAATAGTATTTGAAGATTTGTGTGGTGGTCCTGCAGAAGCTCTGGAGTGGCAGAGGTGTCAGGGCTGTGCTGTGCTGTCACACCCGTGCCCGGGGCTGTCCCTGGGGGTTGTCCCCAATGCCAGGTGTCCCCTGCAGCTATGCCATCGCTGACAATTCCTACCGCTCGCTGCGCACCGAGAGGAGGGACCAGTGCATCCTCATCTCTGGGGAGAGCGGCGCCGGCAAGACCGAGGCCACCAAGAGGATCCTGCAGTACTACGCTGTCACCTGCCCTGCCAGCCAGCAGGTCGAGACCGTCAAGGACCGCCTGCTGCAGTCCAACCCCGTGCTGGAGGTGATTCCCTGCAGCCCTGCTGGGGCTCAGCAGGAGTGATTCCATTCCCCAGGGTGCTGGGAGTGTTGTGGGCACAGCACCGGGGTCCTGCTCTGATTGCTGGTCCTTCCCAGCCCAGCAGGAGCAGCTGTGGTGTGCGTGGGATGTGGGGAAAGAGGGGGTTTGGGTTGGAAGAGCTCTGGGTCACTGCAGGGCTGTGCCATGGGGCACATCCCAGTGGGCAGCTCAGCGAGGCTGGGTTTGTTTTCTGGTGCTGTGGTGTCCTCTAGTGTCCAGCCCCAGCTGTGTGCCGTGCCCTGAGATATCCCTGTGCCCTGGATCCTGTGCCATGGATCCCATATCCCTGTATCCCATATCCCTTTATCCTTGTATTCTTGTGTTCTGTATCCCATATCCCTGTATCCTTTGCCCTGTATCCCATATCCCTGTATCCTGTGCCCTGTGCTGTGGATCCCATATCCCTGTATCCCATATCCCTTTATCTTTGTTGTCTTGTGTTGTGTATCCCTGTGTTCTGTATCCCATATCCCTGTATCCTATATCTTGTATCCCATATCCCTGTATCCTGTGCTCTGGGTCCTGTATCCCATAACCCATATCCCTGTATCCCATATCCCATATCTCTCTATCGTGTGCCCTGTATCCCTTTATCCTGTGCCCTGTGTCCCATATCTTGTATCCCATATCCCTGTATCCTGTGCCCTATATCCCATATCCGTATATCCTGTGTCCTATATCCCATATCCCTGTATCCTGTGCCCTGGATCCTTGTAGCCCATATCCCTGCATCCCTATATCCCTGTATCCTGTGCTCTGTATCCTTATATCCAGTGCCTTGGATCCCATATCCCTGGATCCTATATCCCATGTCCCTGCACTCTGTGCCTTGGATCCCATATCCCAGGATCCCATATCCCTGTATCCAGTGCCCTGGATCCCATATCTCTGTGCCCTGTGTCCTGGCTCCCAGGAAGGCTGAGCTCCCAGCAGCAGGAGAGCCCTGCAGCCCCTCTGGCAGGGAGCTGTGGTGCCAGAGGAGAAGGGAGAGGCTGTCAGACGTGACATATGCTGTCAGCAGTGGAGTGCCATTCAATCAGCCTGCAGGGGGGCTGGAATTGTTTTCCCAGGATCTTCCATCTGCCCTGCCTGCATGGCTGTGATCAGTGCTAGAATTCAGGGGGCAATCTGTTTCCTTTGGGGTTTCCAGGAAGGAAAATCCTAGGCTGTAAATAAGTAACTGGCAGCTTCACCCAAGTGTTTATAAATAACCTGACTTGGTACTCCTTTATTTCTCCCTGATTGTTTTCATTTCAGGCCTTTGGAAATGCAAAAACCCTTCGGAACGACAACTCCAGTCGGTTTGGGAAGTACATGGATGTGCAGTTTGATTACAGGGTAACGTGGAATCTGCTGTTTATTTCAGGGCTGGGCCCAGTTGTAGGAATTCTCTGTGTTCCTGTGTTGTGTGTATAGTGAGTGCTTTGCATTTCCTTGACGACAGCAGAAGCAGAGCCTGTGGTAGCAAAGTTTGGGTCCAGAGGGTTTTATGGCACTCACTCTCCTTTCATTCCTCCCTTACTTCTCTCTGTGAGGGGGCACTGAGATCAAACCCTTTTATTTCCAGGGTATTTTATTTCTAGTGCTCTGTGCCAATGGATACTCCCCAGGTAAATCCACATAAACCAGAGAGATCTGAAGAGAATCCCTGCTCAGTGTTTGTGTCCCCTCTGATGCCAGCTGCCCCACACCAGCAAGGTGGACACAGTGCAGGAGCTGAGGAGCTCAGCACTGCCATCCTCCAGCCCTTCAGGTCTCCTTTAGTCCCTCCACACCCAGTTTTGGTGAATTCCTGGAAGGAATTTTAACTCACTTAAATCACCCCGTGCTGGAGCTGACACACAGCTTGTGGCACACAATGACAGATCAATTTCTGTTGTTTTGTGGGCTTTTCCTTCAGATCTTGTCTTTGAACAGACTACCAAAAAGCAGAAACATTTCCCTCTGTGCTGATAGACTTTTTCCACGTGTCTGATTTGTTTTAGGGGGCTCCTGTTGGGGGCCACATCTTGAACTACCTCCTGGAGAAATCCCGAGTTGTGCACCAGAACCACGGCGAGAGGAACTTCCACATCTTCTACCAGCTGCTGGAAGGAGGGGAGGAGGATCTGCTCAGGAGGCTGGGCCTCGAGAAGAACCCACAGCAGTATCACTATTTAGTCAAGGTGAACATTAACTGTAATTCTGAAAGTATTCTGGGACAGGACCAGGATATCTCAAATTGGCTTTGTAATTTCCTTCCCTCGCTTCAGAAATAACTCTGAAACACAATGCATTAAGCAGGGATAATGTGTCTCTGATGATTAGTTACTTATTTGTATCAATCTGTCTCATTTTAGGGTCACTGTGCAAGGGTCAGTTCCATAAATGACAAAAATGAGTGGAAGATCATGAGGAGAGCCCTGTCTGTTATTGGCTTCAGTGACAGTGAGGTGGAGGTGAGGTTTAGCAGCACAGATTTTCCTACTTTTAAGGATTTTTTTTTTTCTGCTTAGATTCAGGATTTCTCATTGAAATCAGTGCATCAATTCAGAGTGAATGTATTCCCTACAAAAACCCTGAAAAAAGATACAAAATACCTCTTAAAAAGCGAATTAACACAAAAACCCTGATGTGTGTTCATTCCATCATCCTGATTTTTGCCTGTTGCTTCCATGCAGGATTTGCTGAGCGTTGTGGCCAGTGTCCTGCACCTGGGCAATGTCCAGTTTGCTGCTGATGAGCAGGGGAATGCTCAGGTCACTACAGAGAACCAGATTAAATACCTGGCCAGGGTGAGTGGCACCAGTGAGGGAGGTAACAGGGAAAGTGAACTGTGGAGGATTCTTTACTCTGAGCTTGATATCATCATATAATTTTAGACTATGATTTAGAAGTTCTCATCAATTTCACTTTTATTTGACCTAAATAAAATGCAAATATTACCATCAAACCCATTTAACTGACAACTTTTCTACTTCCCACCTCACCCACCACTGCCTTGAGATTTCCACCTTTGGGCAGTGAGCTGGGAATAGACTCTGGAAAATTTTTTTCTTTGCTTGGTCACTTCCTTGCAGCCAATTCATTTATCTCATATCCCTGGCAGAAAGGAGGGGAGGGAGGGGTTGATGCTGCAGAGCTGGTCAGTGTGAGTGGGGAGTGAGGGGTTGTTTCACTGGGCTGGCATTCCAGCTCCATGAATGAATTGAATCTCCTGCTTGCAGCTGCTGGCAGTGGATGGCTCTGTTCTTCGGGATGCACTGACCCACAAGAAGATCATAGCAAAGGGGGAGGAGGTGAGAACATCCCTGGGGTTTGGGGGACACAAGGGGTGAAGGGAATCAGCTCTGGCAGCAGCTCCCTCGTCCCCTCTCCCAGGAGGCTGTCACTGCAGGTCCCTCTGGAGGGGGACACTTCTCAGTGGCTGTGATGAAGCAGCAAAGGGGGATCCCTTGGTTTGGGGGGCTGCTGAGTGTCTTTTTTGTGCTCCCCTGCAGCTGGTGAGTCCCCTGAACCTGGAGCAGGCAGCCTATGCCAGGGATGCCCTGGCCAAGGCTGTGTACGGCCGCACCTTCTCCTGGCTGGTCAGCAAGGTCAACAAATCCCTGGCTTACAAGGCAAGTGAAGCCCCTGGCTCTTCATTTCCAGCCTGAGGGAAAAGCAAGTCCCAAATCTTTCAGCTTCTATGCTTTTAGGCATTTCTAAATTAATTTGTTTTCCAAGCTGTGCAGTGAATGCTGTGGTTAAATGATGGAGATCCAGGGATGGGTCATAGCTGTGAGTAAATACCTGCATTTGTTTGCTGCTCTGTTGCAGGAGGAGAAGTTTCCAGGCTGGAGAAGTACAACAGTTCTAGGATTGCTGGACATCTATGGGTTTGAGGTTTTCCAGCACAACAGGTTTGTTTTGATAAATTCTGAATTACATTATTCAGTTATGGTGTTTCCTCTCCCTTGTGCAACAAGATTTTATTTAATTTCTTAGTAAAAGAGGTGGCATTTAAATGTCAGGACATCAGGTGAAAAACTGACAATCAATCACAAGGCTGCTAACACTTCAGACATCCAGCTAATAATTAGCACTTACAGCTATTAATGGTCCTGATATTTTAAATAAACTGTGGATCCTGGGTGTATTCATGCCTTGCCTTGAGCTGTGCTCTTGTCCAGCTCTCCAGCCCAGGAGTGGCTGTTGTGGTGGTGATGGGCCAGGGGATGGGACTGGCACAGTCTGGAACCTCTCTGGCAGGTAGCACTGAACCAAAACTCTCAAATTTGCAGTGTTATTGGGCCTCCATGTTCCATCCTTCATGTCCATTTTTCCCTCCTTCTGGAACTCTTTGAGTTCCCCTAAATAATAAACTTGCTAAATGCATACAGTCAGTAAATAAACACATCAGAAAAATCTGTTTATCTAGATTTACTGTATCCCTGCACTGTTTGTACCTCCTCCTGTACAAGCAGTGATCATTTTTCTGATTTTTCTTTGCAGCTTTGAGCAGTTTTGTATCAATTACTGCAATGAGAAGTTGCAGCAGCTGTTCATAGAGCTCACCCTGAAGTCAGAGCAGGAGGAGTACGAGTCCGAGGGCATCGCGGTGAGAGCCCAGATCCCCTTCCCTCTCCTCCCAGAGATCCTGCCAGTCAGGGAATTAAAAACTTTCCCTTTTCCCTTCTTTTTGAAACACTGGTAACTGTGTGAGACAGCTGGAAGTGAGTAATGCCATCCCCAGCTTTCAGCCTGATTTTAATAAAGGCAGTGTTAGGAAAACAAATGTGATGAGTGAAAAAGCTTTGACAGAAAGATGAAGTCAGGTGCTCTCTGAAACGTTCTGAAATTTCTTCTCCAGTCTAGAGTTGTTTTCACCTAAGTGTGATTTCTTGTCTTTGCAGTGGGAGCCAGTTCAGTATTTCAATAACAAAATAATCTGTGATTTGGTGGAAGAGAAATTCAAAGGCATCATTTCTATTTTGGTGAGTTAAAGACATCTTTTTGAATGAAAAATTCTGGACAGTGTAGTGGAAAACAAGGTGGGGGAAACACGGGGAAAAATCAATTAATGTTGGAAGTGTTTGAGTAGGTGGGAAGAGCAGTAATACACTGAATAGTGACACCACAGAAAGTCACTGCATCACTCCATGGGCTCTGGGGAAAGCAGCTCCCAATCCAGGCAGGCTAGAAGGAGGGAAATGTTTTCACCTCAAGAATTCTTCATTTATTGAGCTCCCTGTGGAAAGGCCAAAGGGCCAAACTGGGGCAGAGTTTCAGCCAGCAATCCCTGGAATTTGTGTGTTTGTAGGATGAAGAGTGTCTGAGACCTGGGGATGCCACAGACATGACATTCTTGGAGAAACTGGAGGAGACTGTGAAGAACCACCCTCATTTTCTCACGTGAGTGTTCCCTCAGCCGAGGGATTCCAGGCTGTGAATAACATCCTCACCCTGCTGGGTCTCACAGAAAAGAGGATAAGTTTCTTTTGCAAAGAGATTTGATTGATATTTAAGATCATATAAAATAGGTTGTCAACACTAAGTGCCTGACTGAGCTTCAGAATCAATAGGGGCAACAAAACGCTTGTTATTGACTCACCTCTCACCTTGCAGATTATTCCCTTCAGTTTTGGTGTTCCAAATGTCTGTTTCTTCTGAATGTTCTGCTTTGATTCTGAGTGCTCAATTTAGGATGTTATGTGCACACAGAACCACTCTGCAAGGAGCACTGAAACTCTTTTTAACTAAACATAAATTAATTTAATGACACTTGTGTGACGTGCTGGTGGATAACTTCATTTACCTGGAAATCACCACGACCAGTTCCCATTCCTTGCTCACCTTTGCTGCAGGACTGAATGGCCTGGTGCTTTTTGGAGTGAATCCTGCAGGGTTTTGTTTCTCCTGAAGGTCTTTTGCTCCCTCCCAGGCACAAACTTGCTGACCAGAAGACACGCAAGTCGCTGGGGCGGGAGGAGTTCCGGCTCTCGCACTATGCGGGGGACGTCACCTACAGCGTGGCAGGTAACAGAAAAAACAAAAACCTGGGCCTCAAATACATCCCCACATCATTTCAACAACCAGGTTGATGTCAAATCTCAAATCCCTGCCTTGAAGGTCCAGTGGACCTGAGTGGTTTGTTTTGTTCGTTTTTCTTGCAGGTTTTCTAGATAAAAACAACGACCTTCTCTTCCGGAACCTGAAGGAGGTGAGTGTGCACAGAGGAGAGGGGAGAATGAGGAGTTGGGTTTAAAATGAGGGAAAGGATTCTTCTGTGTCCTCACAGGGCTGCACTCTGGAAAGACTGATTAGATCCCAGTGTTCATTTTGTTGTTTTAAATAGTTTTGTCCTCATATTTCTCTGGTAGCTCTCTGTACTTCATCTCTGAAAACATCTCTCTCTGCAGACCATGTGCAACTCAGAGAACCCCATCATAAACCAGTGCTTTGACAGGACAGAGCTGACAGACAAAAAGAGACCTGAAACGGTGAGAGCTCGAGAGCTCTGCAGGGGCTGTGGCTGTTCCCTCTCTGTAAAACATGAACTCTGTGACATGATCTGAATGCAAACCCCTCACACTGGATTCTGCTGCTTTGTAGCCAGCTCCAAGTCAGCCCTTCATGTGTAGTTTTGTTTTTTTTTTTCATCCTAGGCAGCAACTCAGTTCAAAAACAGCCTCTCCAAACTCATGGAAATCCTGATGTCCAAAGAGCCCTCCTACATTCGCTGCATGAAACCCAACGATGCCAAACAGGCTGGTACGGCCCTGGGGACAGGGGCAGAACACTGATGCCAGCCAGGGAGGCACAGACAGCAGCCACATGGGGCCCTGCATGATTCTGGGTTCATTTTGGGTCTCAGCTCATGCAGGGAGGAGGTGGCAGTGCCAGCAGTCACAGTGGGAGCACTGCTCTTGGGTAGAGGAGGGTCGTGGTTAAAGTCAAGAATTACTGACCTGTGTCAATTCATTATAATGACCTTATTCTCACTCACTTTTGGTTCCTCTATGCATAAACATCCCAAAAGGAAAACTTCATTTTGGAGCTAAATATGAATAATTAAAACAGGATGGGAGAGGGGAAGGCAGGAGACACAAAGTAGTGTGGGACTTGTTCTGTGAGGATTCCCTGGAGGTTAAAGATCAAGAGCTGAACAGTGCCCTTCTCCAGAGCAAGGGGAGCTGTGCACTGATGGTGTTTCTGCATTTCCCATGCCCAGATCGGTTTGATGAGGTCCTGATCCGACACCAGGTGAAATACCTGGGGCTGATGGAGAATCTGCGTGTGCGCCGGGCCGGCTTCGCCTACCGCAGGAAATACGAGGTGTTCCTGCAGAGGTGAGGCTGCTGGGGATTCCTCCCTCTGCTGCTCCCTCTCCTGAGCTTCCTCCCATCCATGCTGAGCCTGGGAGCTGTTTTGAACAGCACAGGGGCAGCTTTACACCTAGAGCGATGGGAAGATTTCTCTCTTCTCTTCTCTTCTCTTCTCTTCTCTTCTCTTCTCTTCTCTTCTCTTCTCTTTTCTCTTCTCTTCTCTTCTCTTCTCTTCTCTTCTCTTCTCTTCTCTTCTCTTCTCTTCTCTTCTCTTCTCTTCCCTTCCCTTCCCTTCCCTTCCCTTCCCTTCCCTTCCCTTCCCTTCCCTTCCCTTCCCTTCCCTTCCCTTCCCTTCCCTTCCCTTCCCTTCCCTTCCCTTCCCTTCCCTTCCCTTCCCTTCCCTCTCTCCTTGGATTGCACTTCTCTCCCTGATTTCCTCTCCTGCCACTGCCCAGGTACAAATCCCTGTGTCCAGAGACGTGGCCCACGTGGGATGGGCGGCCCCACGATGGGGTGGCTGTGCTGGTGAAGCATCTTGGCTACAAACCAGAAGAATACAAAATGGGACGGTCAGTTCTGTGTTCTCAAATTGAGGTTCTGAATCACTGCGTGTCCCTGTTGTCCTTTTGAAAGAAAAGAAAGCTTCTCTAGATAATGGGGGAGGGAAAGATAACAGAGACCAAAGGCCATGCCAAAAGCAAGTTGCTCCAGCATGTAAAATGTAATTCTGTATTTCTATTTCCAGAACAAAGATTTTTATCCGCTTTCCCAAGACCTTGTTTTCAACAGAAGATGCTCTGGAAGGGAGGAAGCAGAGTCTGGGTGAGGCACTCACACTTGCAGTGGATTTCTGTTGAAAAAGTTGAATCTTTTTCTACCAAAATGTGCTGGCTCACAGTTGCAAATTTCTGTGTTTCTTGCAATCCCAGCCACAAAAATGCAGGCGACGTGGAGAGGATTCTACCGCCGGAAGAAATTCCTGACCATGAAACACGCAGGTACGAGAGAAAGAGGGGGAGATGTTCCCCCAGCAATTCCCATCCTTTTACTGACATGTACCCTGTGTATCATGTCATTAAAAACTCCTATTCTGAAAGCTGGTTATTTCCAGAGTGGGTTTTCCTGAGCATTTTTGGTGCCAGTTTTGTGTGGAGTTAGTTTGGGGAGGAAGGAGCTCCCTTCATTCAAAATCTTTTTGTTATTTTTAGCCATCACCATCCAGTCCTGGTGGAGGGGAACCCTGGGACGCCGAAAAGCTGCCAAGAGGAAATGGGCAGTGGAGATAATCAGGAGGTGTGTAACAATAAGAGGCTAAAAATTAACTTCCTTGTCACTACAGAGGGTTTTTTTTTAAATAAATCAAAACTGTTAAATAAAGCCCAGGAAATAGAACCTTTACCCACCACTAATTTTGATTACTTTTGGAATTTTCTAACAATATTTTCCACGCCCCCAGGTTCATTAAAGGCTTCATTTACCGGAACCACCCGCGGTGCCCAGAGAACGAATATTTCCTGGATTACATCCGAGTCTCCTTCCTGATGAACCTCAAGAGGAACTTACCAAAAAATGTCTTGGACAAATCGTGGCCAACTCCTCCCTCGTCACTCTGTGAGGTGGGAATGAGCCCTGGCATGTGGGAGGGGAATCCAGGCCTAGAGGACTGCAGCTTCTTAGACCATTTTCTCCTGGGTTTCTCATCCATTTCTGAAATTCCATTTTTATCTTAACAAATTCAGCTCCCTCTATTGAATTGGTTTATCTGCTCAAAACAAAACATTGCAGAAAATCCCAGTTACCTTATCCAAAGAATGGTTTGGATTGAAGGTACAGCTGGGAGGAAGGAAGGGCACAGAGGAGGGATCCTGGTGTTTATTCCCCCTCCTCTGAAGTCCCAAGGCAAACCCTCAGAAAGAAAAGCAAAAAATCAACTACTTATTAGTTAATTCTTGGTCAGGAAACAGCATTTTAACCCAGCAGTGCATTCCTGCAGTTGCTGCTGCTCTGTTGGGTTTGTCAGTGATTCTGGGCTGTTGGATGTGTCCCTGTTGGGTTTGTCAGAGATTCTGTGGTGTTGGATTTTTTCCCTTTTGGGTTTTGTCCGTATTGGGTTTGTCCCTGTGGGTTTGTCAGTGGTTCTGGGTTGCTGGTTTGTATCCCTGTGGGTTTGTTTCTGGGTTGTTGGTTCTGTCCCTGTGAATTTGTCAGTGGTTCTGTGCTGTGGGTTGTGTCCCTGTGGGTTTGTCCCTGGTTCTGGGCTGCTGGGTTTTTGTCTTTGTGGGTTTGTCAGTGGTTCTGTGCTGTTGGTCGTGTTCCTGTGGGTTTGTCCCTGTTTCTGGGTTGGTTGTGTCCCTGTGGGTTTGTTTCTGTGCTGTTGATTGTGTCCCCATGGGTTTGTCCCTGGTTCTGGGGTGTTGGGTTTTGTCCCTGTTCCAGTGCTGTTGGTTGTGTTCCTGTGAGTTTGTTTCTGGGCTGCTGGTTGTGTCCCTGTGGGTTTGTCCCTGTTTCTGGGTTGTTGGTTCTGTCCCTGTGGGTTTGCCAGTGGTTCTGTGCTGTTGGTTGAGTCCCTGTGGGTTTGTTTCTGGGCTGTTGGTTGTGTCCGTGTGAGTTTGTCAGTGGTTCTGTCCTGTTAGTTGTGTCCCCGTGGGTTTGTCCCTGTTTCTGGGTTGTTGGGTTTGTTGATGGGTGGGTTTGTTTCTGGACTGTTGGGTTTGTTTCTGTGCTGTTGGTTGTGTCCCTGTGAGTTTGTCAGTGGTTCTGTGCTGTTGAGTTTGTCCCTGTTTCTGTGCTGTTGGTTGTGTCCCCGTGGGTTTGTCAGTGGTTCTGTGCTGTTGAGTTTGTCCCTGTTTCTGTGCTGTTGGTTGTGTCCCCGTGGCTGTGTCCCAGCTCTGACCATGCCCTGTCCCCTGGGCTCCCCGCAGGCGTCGCAGCTCCTGCGCAGGCTCTGCATGCAGAACATGGTCTGGACCTACTGCAAGAGGATCAGCCCCGAGTGGAAGCAGCAGGTACAGGGCAGCTCTGCAGGGTTTCCCTGGCATTGCCAAGCACACAACTCCCAGGGAATGGGGGAGAGGAGCAGCTGGAGGGGAGGGCCAGGCCCTGCCCAGGACTCAGGGCATTCAGGCTGTGAATTGCTGCTTTCTGGGGTGCCACAGGAACAGAGTCACTGGTTTGGGTTTAGGTTGGACACAAAACACTGAAAGCCTGGAATGTGCATAGAAGAGACCCCATTCTATACGTATTTCAATAGGTACTATTTAGACAGGCTGTGGAGCCAAGCCCCCACATAATTTCTCTATTGAAAGGCCCTGCTACTCTGCCCATGGAAGCTAAAAATATAAGAAGCTGCATTATTCTGCCTGTACCATGTAAAGTAGAGAGTGAGAATCCTGCAGACACAAACCCAGTCATTTTCCAAACAGAGGAGTTAAAGGAGCAGTCTCAGCTGCTCTGTTACAGCTAAAAAATAATAAAAATTATACTGAGATTTGATTCATCTCATGGAAAGGTAGGGAGAGGGAGTTTTTGTATTGAAAAAAAAGCTCAGTAAAGACACATAATAGGAGATGTTGGCTGTGACTGCCATGAAGGTTTTTCACTGCACAATCTCTCTCCTCCTGCAGTGCATGGACACCTGGAATGAAAGGCTGGGGCTGAGCCTGTGATTAAGGACAGGGGATTAACTGAGCTCAGCAGCTGCTTTCCCCCAGCAAACCAGACTCACTGATAAGGAGCCTCTTTTATCCCCGTTTTTTCCTGTAAATCCCAGGTGCCTTGTCCTGTGTCACAATGGGGATTTCCCACTTTCCCAGTCCCTGTTCTTTTCTGGGAGCCAGGGCTGAGGTCACTGACAGGGGCTGGAGCTCTGCCACCTCCAGGGACTGAAAGCTTAGGGTGACTCCTCATCCAAACAGGAACTAAATGATGACTGCTAATAAAAGTACAAAGGGAACATCTTTTCTAACAGAAATGTATCTTTTTAATGAGGAGAAATTTTATACTAAACAAGAGAACTTCTTTTGTCCTTGCAGTTGGAACAAAAAGTAATTGCCAGTGAGATTTTCAAGGGTAAAAAAGACAATTATCCTCAGAGTGTTCCCAGGCTCTTCATCAACACTCGATTGGGTGAGTGGGGGTTGCCAAGTTTAACAGGAGGAAGGACTGGGGGATTAATAAACTCTTTTCTTGCTGGAAATTCCTTTCTGACCCCCCACCTCTTTGGTTTTTGTATTAACAGGTAGAGAAGAAATAAATGCTAAAGTCCTTCAGGCATTAGAAAATGAAGCACTTAAGGTGAGAGATGTGTCCCAGTACTTTGTCAAGCTCCAGTTATTCAGCAGAGAGATTAGATTTCTGGAGAAAATACAGCAAGAATTTCACATTGTATTAAACTTGTAATACTTTTGAGGACAGTGTGGGAAGAGCTGGTGGATTAGGAAGTGGAGATGGGGGCAGTTCAATGATGTCAATTAAGAAGTGAATGGGTGACAGCTGGAGGGGAAGGGGGGAAACCCCCAGAGTGACACCAAACCAGGCAGTGCAGCCACCAGGGTGTGTCCAGAGCTGCTCTGGCACAGAGGATTTGCTGCAGTGCTGCTTTCCCAAGGCCTGGCAGTGCCCCAGGGGATCTGGCCCTGCTCACTCGTGTTTCAGTACGCAGTGCCCGTGGTCAAGTACGACAGGAAGGGCTACAAGGCCAGGGCACGGCAACTGCTGCTCACCCAGAGCTCGGCCATCGTGGTGGAGGAGTCCAAGATCAAGCAGCGCATCGACTACTCCAACCTGACAGGTGCGACTGGCACAGGGCTGGGCTCTCCCTGCTCCTCACTGCAACATGTCCCTACAAACTCCAGTCTGTCTTTGTCCTGGACGAGAAGGGGATGAGCTGATCCTGGCAAGGATTTTAGTATCTTGAAATCGTGTTTCTCTAAAATGGAGCTCCATAAAATGTCACTGAAATGACTCAATCCATCTCCCTCAACCTCCCCGAGTAATTTCCCAGTTGCAGGGCCTGGCCACAGGGGAGTTGCCCCATTCCTGCACAGCAGCTGCCTGGGCCACTGCCTGCTGCAGCTTTTGGCCCTCAGAATATCCAGCAGGGAATCTTAGGGAGGGGGAAACTGCCGAGCCTGCAGTGGGGCGATGCAGCCTTGGGCTGCAGCCTCTCTCAGCTGTGCTGTGTGCAACAGTTGCTGCATTCCTGGGACAGGCTCTGAGCCCTCCCCAGGTCGGGACAGTGCTGGTGACACTCCTGTCTCTCCCCCAGGCATCTCTGTCAGCAGCCTGAGTGACAATTTGTTTGTGCTGCACGTGCACTGTGAGGACAACAAGCAGAAGGTACCCTCCCTCCTCCAGCCCCCTCTGGAAAGGGTGAAAGGCACAGGGAGGAGGGGGTGACAAGGTGACAGGGATGGGACTTAGTGCCAGCTCTTTGCCTGGGGCTCAGCAGTGCGTGTTGGCCCCCTCTTTGCTGTCCCTGTCCCCCTGTCCCTTACACCAGAGCCATGACCCTAAAGCATGGACTCTCCTCCCAGGGAGATGTTGTCCTGCAGAGTGACCACGTGATTGAGACACTGACAAAAGCAGCCATTCTGGCCAACAAAATCAACAACGTCAACATCAACCAGGGCAGGTGAGTGACACCAGGGCCCTGCTTCTTCCTGCACCCCATCCAAATGTGCCAAACTCGAGCAGACTTGTGCAGCTCTGGTGACACCCAGCTCCTGGAGAGTCCCACACACTCACCAGGGCTGTTCTCATTCTTTGCTCTTCACAGCATAAAGTTCACAGTGGGACAAGGCAAAGAAGGGATCATTGACTTCATCTCGGGATCAGAACTGCTCATAGCCAAAGCCAAGAACGGGCATCTAACAGTGGTGAGTGTGGGCTGGGATCACTTTCCCTGGATGCAGGCCAGCAGTCTGGCATGGGACACAGGCCACGGGCAGTGAGTGCCCTGCTATCCCAGCCTTTCCCCCACTTGGAGCTGGGCACAGGGAAACTCACACTCTGCAAGGGACTGTCCTAGCACTCACTTTTTATTTCCATCCCTTAAGATTCATTTAAATACATTTAAAAACTCAAAATCTTCTCCTCAGCTTGTTTGTGGTGGTCAGATGTGCCCCACAGCTGATTTATGGAGTGTCAGACCCCGGTTCTTCAGAAATAAATCCAGACTGCACTGACTCCTCTTCCAGCAGAGCTCAGAGTTCCCATCAGGAGCAGAGGCTGCCCAGTCTCTGCATGTGCAGGAATTGAAACTTTTGCATTCTGAACACAGTTTCAGAGCTGTCCTCCTCCTGCAGGTTGCTCCTCGGTTGAATTCCCGATGATGACAAATTCCCTGCTCCAGGACCTTGCCCTCCATGGAATTGGCTGAACGTTGCTCCCAGCAACCCCTCCTTCCTCGCTTTGCTCTTTCTGTTATTACCAAAGACCTGCACTTTCAGAGCCACCACAAAATCCATCCTTGCTCTCTTGTCTTACTCTGCAAGTCCCAAACAAAGGCCTTCTCCTCTCCTCCTCACCTGCCTGAACGTGGGGTCCAGCACAGCATCCCTGCAACCACAGCTCGGGCCTTTGAGGGAGAGTTTAAGCCCTGATGGAAACGACCAAAATTTGTGCTTATCATCACCAAAAAAAAAAAGCACAATCAGAAAACAAGTAACTCTGCTGCTTTCTCAGCCAAATCACTGAAATGCCAAACTTCGTATTCAGAATGTTTTATGAAGAATTTTGCTCGGAGATGTTTTAATGCTTTGTGTTACAAATATAGTGAAGCCATATTGTGTAAATGAGTAAAATCTGTAAATACTTTATAGCCAAGGATGAGATGCACTACGAGAGATGGAGTTGATGTGGAAACTTCTATGTTTTGGATTGGGAATTTTGTTGTTTTTAGTTTATGGTTACAAGGTATAAACTGAAAAATCTGTCATGTAACTTCTCCACTGATCAGGAGCCAGAGACTGTTATCTTTTTTTGAAGTCAGCTGTCCCATTTCTTGCTATTTTTATACCGTAAGAATTTTTCATATCCACACAAAACACAATGTAATACAAACTGCAGAGGTTACCACTGCTCTGGGCTGGCCATGGGATGAACATGAGCTTCCCCCTCACCTTTCTTTCCCTGTCTGGGAGTCCCCACTGCCCCCTCCCCACACAGCTCCACAGGCTCAGAGCAGCACCTTCAGGAAAAATGGTTTTCCTCTTGTTATAGGTGTAACTGGAAGTCTGATTCCCACAGTATTTATACCAGTGCCTCAGTGCTGCCTGTCCAGGGAGGGCTGGGCACTGCTGCTGCCCCACAGGCACTGGCTGCAGCACAGGCTCCTCCTCAGCACCTTCCTTTAACCCAAACAGCTGCAGGGTGCAGGGCTCCATGGGGAATTCTGCTGCATCCATGGCACAGCTGCACAGCCCAGCCCGTGCATCCTGCTCTTCTTGCCTTAGAAATCCTTCCCCTCCCTGCTGCTGCAGCCACTGCTGCCTCTCAGCCTCTGCTCTGGCTCCTGCCACGATGCCATTGCCCAGCCCTGCTGTGGGCTGGAAGGTGGGATACACTGCAGGCATCCCCCAGCTGTGCTCAGTGTGCACAGAGCACGCTGCAGATGTTGGTGTATAACCTCTGCCAGACTACGCTCAATAAATTTGTACAAAAAACCAACCCCCTTGTCTTTGGTGCAGTTTCCTTACATGGCTCAGGGGAGGCTGAGCCCAGGCTGGTGTCCACTCCAAGGAGCAGAGCAGATAACCTGGGTCTCTTCTCTCCATCTGTGCACCTGCACTGGGTGAGAAGTGCTGGAACAGGAATTCATTTCCCAGGGGTGCAGACAGGAAAACACTAGAGGATAAAAGGGCTGCCCCCAGCAGCACAACTCACACTCAGACCAAATCTTCCTTAGCTCCTGTCTGAAGAACAAGGCTGTTCCTGCTGCTCTCTCCCCCTCCAATTGTTCCTAGTATAAGCAACAAAGCAAAGTTACTCTTCTAAAAGAAACTCGTAGTGATGGTTGGCATTTTTAATTTAGGTTTGTTTTATTTAAGTTTAATGTTAATTCCATGCTGTGTTTCAGTAAGAACAATACAGATTCTGTATCTGTGGCTCCAGTCAGATATCCAGTAGTACAAATTAGCTTCAAGTTACACATACTGAACAAAAGAGGTTGAGCGAGCGAAGGGAGATGGGGAGAGGGGAGGGAGAAAAGAAAAAATATTGAACACGCATGCAGGCTTATCAATGCCACCTTCAATGCTAACCTGCTTGGAGGGAAAGTAAAGAACAGGCAAGAATGAGCAGCCACGGATTGTTGAACTGTTACCAGCACCATGATTTTCAGCAACATTTCAGCAGTTTGGAAACTTTTTTGTTTTTATACAGTAAAACCACTACAATAAATGTCCCAAATGCAACCTCACAACTCCGAGCTAAACACCCAATTAAGTTGAAACATTGGTATAAAATTCAGTTTAAACAGTTATAAAAAAAAGAAAGATGCCACCACACGAGCACTGCCTGGCCAGGACCAATCTCTCCCTACACGGCCTTCAGGTGTCACATCCAGGTCTGATGGCAATGTCACCACAGCTGGCAGAGACAATACAGTAATGCTGAAAGAGCCTTTATGCAGTCCTGTTAGTGTCTTAAAGAACCTAAAAGCTGGCACCAGTAAAATCCACAGAAATTCACTCTTGCCTTTAAGAACTTTTAAACTGTGTAAAAAAAAATAAAAATAAAGAAACCCAACAGGGCAGGAACCTAAATTCTGAGACCCAATGTAAAAGTCAGATTTGGTGGTTCTCAGAGTGACACTGAGGGTTTTTGTGGGGAAGGGGGAGGGTGGTCAGAGATGGGTTCTCTTGTTGGCCTTTGTGTCTCACTGGTTTTCATCTTCCACATCCTGCAACGCTTCTTTATTCTGTTCTTCACCTGTGCAAGCGGGAAGAAGGAAGGAAAATGTTACCATTTAAAGGGAGAGCTGCAGAATGGCTTTACAAGCACCTAGAGATTAATAATTTCATGCAATACACACTCACTCTCCCACTCCACACTGCCAGCTCTGCAGTGAAGCGTTCCCATGGAGATTAAGCCCTGGAGTCACCTGCAGCCTCACACACAACTGCAGCCAGCCCATTAGAACAGTGAGGACAAACAAGCCCAGCCCTGAAAACTGACACCACACAGGTGAGCAGTCCTGGGCAGCCCAGGCAGAAACCACGGCAACAGCTGGGGATCAACATCCTTGCATCAGGAAATCCCCAAACCCTCATCTCTTATCTTCTTCTGCCCTAGCCCACTCAAGCCTCAACAACAAAGTACTTCAGGCAATTTTATCCAGTTACACCGATGGCAGGAATTACCACAGGTATGAAAAACACCTTACTGCGAGTCCAACCAACACAAAACCCTGGCCTTGGGGTTTTTTAATAAAATAAACCTCTCATGGAAATTCACGTCTGTTCAACCAGGCTGTGCCATGCAGTGGAACAGGCTCTGTCCATGGGACTCCTGCAGTTTGGTTCCATGAGCCCATGCAACATCTTCTGCAGGGCTTTGCCAAAATTCTGCTGCAACTGGCCAAGTTCCAGGTACCTCAGCTGTGCCATCACACATGCACAAGTCACTTAATTGATAAGGGATACTAAAAAATGCTTACAATTATCTGTAACCACATAAGATGGGACTCAAGGGTAATAAACAGAAACTAATTAAAAACTTAATTTGCAATAAAACCCAATCAAATGAGACTGATAACTTCTAATAGATAACCAGAATGTTTGCTCAGAGCATGTCCAGATTTGGGATTACCACCAGATACAACAGGAAGCAGATTTTGGAAGAGGAGGCCTAGGAACACAGGACATTCAACAACAATAAAGTTTACAGACAGAATTCTGTATCAGATCATTTAAGAAAGGAAAGCAGAGGCCCTAACCCAGATTAGATCTGAGCATGCTCTAAACCAACACACTTGAGCAAATATTCCTCTACCAGGCCACCATGAAGGACTCCCCATGCCCAAATACTCTTCTATCCATCCAGGTTTGCAGCTCAATTCCCAAACACGTGAGTTACTCTGGATCTTAGTCAAGCACATCATCCCTGGGCAGGGCCAGGTGCCACAGGAGTGGCAGCAGGGACACAAGCGTTTGTCAGCAGCAGGTGACAGAGGCAGGCACTGTTAGTGACAGGAAAACTGACACTGAAAACTCCAGTGAGCCACAAGAGACTTACAAAGTAGAGATTTTAGGAAATGAACAGTTGGATTTCCTTTAGGAATCTATACAGCAGGAAAGAAGGGGAGAACAGGAATCATATGGAGATGACATTACAAATAAACTCAACACTTGTCTGGCCCAGGGAAAGCTACAGGGACTGGGATGGGAAAGCAGCAGCTGGGCCATGCCTGCCTTTCCATCCCTACACCACTGAAATGGAGACAGGGAAAAGCTGAATGCCAAAGAAAAGCCCTGTCCAAGCCTCTCCCAGCCCTTGGCAACTGCTGCTTGTGTCACTATTGACTTTTGTTCAAAGCTCTGCTCCTCTGGGAATATGGAGCTCTGGAAGCATCAGCTGGAAATGCACTCACAGTGCATGAGGAAACTTCACTTTGCACCTGTGTCTAAACATTCTACATGAACACTTTCTTTTCCTGGATCTGAAGAATTTCACCACAATTTTAAGCAGTCCTACACGATTTTCAATTCTGTAATCATTATCTTTTCTGGCACCACTAACCGGGATAATCTCCATTACTTCAGGAATCAAAATGTCTATTTTCTATGCTGTGGAGCAAGAAATATGTATCTTTTTCCAGAGCCTAAAGAGTTTGGAAATAAACCTGTGTAACTCCTAGAATAGCCAAGATTCATGAGGGACATCAGCTATGGGCAAATCAGGAACTTTTGGAAAACATTGCTACTACCCCACATGGATCCAACCTTGTTACTCCACTAAAATGGCTTCCAGAGAGCACCAGCGTATTTGGCTCCAATAAAAAAAAAGTAAAGGTTGTGTCTAAATTGTGGGAATTTGAAGCACATTTCTCTTCCCCAATGCCCACCCACAGCAAGGAAGGCATTCAACATCTGCAGTGTTTACAGATCCATCCAGGGTCTGTCCTGCACCAGGAGATAATCCTTGAAAAAGGAGGTGCAAGAGCCTTAAACACTGGGATGTGGAGTAAACCAGGAGCCAAGACCCCACACATTTACACCATTCTCAGTCTCAGCAGCACAAAGAGCAGAGTGAGAAGTTGTGGAGTCACAACAGTTCAAAATAAGCCCAGGATCCTACATAAAAACAGGGAGCTGGGAAAAGGAGTTAAGATTCTGTATTTGCTTTGAAATGGACACACCACCTATAAAGCACCCCCAGGAATGCTGTGTGCCTACAAGGAACAGCTTACCAAAAACTTAAGACATGTATTTATGTGAAGTTCAGCAGTGTTGTTTCTAAGCTCTGGGCATTTGTAGGTAACCAAAATCATCTTAACAGGATTTATTCCTTCCCCACCAAGTTAGAAGTAAAGAAACTCAGGTCTTTTCATTTGTCTCTCCAAGAGAAAAACCCTAAAATGAGTAGATTTATACCAAGTATTGTATGGGAAAATTTAAGTATTGGAAGAAAACACTTCAAAAATTGGTACTATCCTTTGCTAGTGAACAGAAGCAATCCATGCCCCACCCTCTGGGACACATCTGGCATTTGCTCTGGCAGTGAGAACATGGAGTGACCTGGAACAAAGGGGAACTAAAGCATTTGCAGTGCTTCCTCCTGCACTGGAGGTTCACATCTGGGTGGAATGACAGCACAGAAGAGCATGACAAGCAGAGAGAAAGAAAAGATGAAATAAATGAAGCCATTGCTTTTACAGTAATCACAGCTGCCACGTGGGGAGGGAAAAACAATCAAGTGCTGCTAATTCCACACCTCCTTCCTTCACATGAGAGCTGAGAGGCTGCTCAAAAATTCCAGTGCCACCCCCATGACCTGAGCCAGCATTAAGGCAGCACAGGAGGGTCACTGGCAGGAGAGACACAAGTGAACCATCAAAGTCTCTCCATTTCCCTGCTCCCTGGGTCAGGATGAGATTTTCCAGCAGGAGTCACTTACCATCACCCTGCATGTCTGAAGTCCATAGTGTCAGGTTATCACGTAACAACTGCATGATAAGTGTAGAGTCCTTATAGCTTTCTTCACTCAGTGTATCCAGTTCTGCAATAGCATCATCGAAAGCTGCTTTTGCCAACCTGCAAAGACACAACAAAGATTTAACAAATGTTGCTGACACAATCCAGAAGCACAACTTAACACCAGTCACTTTGTGTGCTTTGAGAAACCTTTTACTCATGGTTTCATGAATCATTTCTACATCTTGATTAAGGGCTGCTAAAATTTAGTGTAACGTGCAGTGACAGAATACAAGTGGTATTTGCTTCAATCACTCTGTACATGCTCACAGGTCAGAGAAATCAGTGCCACCATCCCTCTGAGCTTGTGCAAGAGATGTGCAATCACCTCACACCTTGGGGCAGTTTACAGTTAACTGGCAAGCTGCTGAACTGCTATTAGCTGATCACTGGTTATCACTGTCCTGCTCCTCACGCACGGCTCTGCACTCCAAAGAAAATGGTGATGCTGAAAATCTTCCCAGTGGAATCACATCAACCAGAGCAAACATCAGCAGGAAGCAAGCAGGAAAAGCAGTTACCCAAGGAGCAAGACTTGTGGCTTGTCTGGCATTCCCACATTCCCACTGTGCCAGTCCCCACGTACCTGCAGGCACGATCAGGAGAATTAAGAATTTCATAGTAGAATACAGAGAAGTTGAGCGCAAGTCCTAAGCGGATGGGATGTGTTGGTGGGAGTTCTGTCATTGCAATATCACTAGCAGCTTTGTAAGCCACCAAGCTGTTCTCTGCAGCCTCCTTCCTGTCATTTCCTGTGGCAAACTCAGCCAGATACCTATGGTAGTCCCCCTTCCTGAGAACAGAAACAGGAGAAGTCAGTAATCCTTGTTTGCCCACCAGCCATTAAATCAAAAGCTGAAATTAAAGAGTGTTTGGATATTCACACACCAAACACTCTGCTGCTCAGTTCCTGTCTGCACAACACTGCACCAGGAGCTGGGAATTCTACACCAGAACTACAGGACACACCTTATTTTCTTCTCTTTACTCAGGCAAAATAAAAACAATCCAAACAGGGATTGTGATTTCTGCATCAGCAACTCAATTTAAATTGTTCTTTCTGACATCTAAGAGCTGCACAACAGTGTAAATTAAGTTCCCATTACAGCTATTTAACCCCTGTCTCTATTTCAGGTCTTTCCTCTCAAGAAGGTACTTACATTTTGTAATAGAAAACCTTGGACTCGCCAGTGTTAGCTGCTGGAATGAGGTGTTTGTCCAGTACATCCAGAATGTCACAACAGATTAACTTCAGTTCAGTCTCAACCTAGTAAAAAAAATAAAAATACAACAAAAAATTAGAAGAGGGAGTGAGGTGAGCACTAGAAGCTGTTTCAAAAGTACCCAAATATCAAACAGGTAACATTATGAAACTCCAAAGAGGGCTAGGACAGAAGAAAAATAAATAAAATTCAGCTGCTCCACAGGTGCATTAGGCAAAACAGTTCTGCACATTTAGCTGGCACACACTGGAGGCAGGGACTGATGGATGATGAAATGTGGGACTCAACAGTGGAATTGTAAATTCCTGGGAAGACAACTTGCTAGATCATTGCATTAAGTTTGTCCCAGGATGTAACTCCTTACTGCAAGGCTTGCACAACTCAATTCCTTCCATTTTTGATCCTGGAAGGCTGCCCTGAAAGTGGCAACAGCAAAGGGGACAATTTGAAGGTGATTAACACCAATCAGCTCAACTCCACTATATCCCAGAGTTAAATGGCACCCTCACAACAGTTTCTAGTGAGTCCTAGGAGGCAAAGCTCTAAAAATAGAGCCCTTAAGACAAAATCATAGAGTATCAGAACAGACTCAAAATGTGCCACACAAAGGTCAGATGCAAGATGAAAACAAGCTGCAGAAGCAGGTGAAAAAGACAAAGCACATCATCTCAGCAAAAAAGCAGAGACCATTAACACTGACAGTGAAATCTGTGGCCAAAAATACAGTACATAAAGCCTCACGTAAAAACAGATACTGCATTTGAATAGTCTGAACTGAAACCATGAATTTTCATTTTTAACAGCTCCAAACATACAGCAAGGTCAGGGTTTACCACAGAGTTTCACAGCTGCAAGCAGAGACACTGAGCACACCCAGCAAAGCTGAACCCTCCTCTGCCATCAGCTCTGCCCAAAGCACGCTGGCTCTGAGCTCCCAGCTCACTGCACTAGGAGTGGCTGGTTTCATGCACACAGTCACCCATCCACAGCTGCTTTTTCATGATTTCACAGGAACTTGTACAGCTACAGCTGAAGAGAACTCAGGCCCAAGTTATTTTTATATTAAGGAGAGATTTCCAGGAACTGCAGGTCTTGGATCACAGGAGCAGCCCCACTCAGTCCATCATCCCTTCCTATCCTCCCACCCAAGCATTTGCTTTCCTTCTTTCTTTAAGCAATTTCCTTGCCATGTAATCCTTTTATCACCACACAGCTCCCAAACTATCAGGGTTTGTGACCACAGATCCAAAATAAACTATAAACTGGCACATACACACATATACTGACTTGTGCAAAGTAACAGACTTGCAAAAGTGCCCTTAGAGAAATTAACTGACAGCGAATTTCATGTACAAATGTCAGAATGCACTGACATTCACAGGAAGAGTAAGATGCTTTAGTTAATTATGTGACAAATGCTTAAGAAAGGTGCTGAAACATGGTCACTTGAGAAGAATCTACTTGATATATTCTTGGGCTACAAGAGCTATAAAACCTTTGGCCAGCAGTCAGTTCCTGCAAACTTCTTTCCTCTTGATCCTCTTTTTCAATGACTTCTTTTGCAGAGAGATCTTCAGCAAAACTGCAAAGAATTAAATCAGTTTCTAATCCTCTTTAGTTAAATAACCACACATGTACAAACTTCCATTTCATCCCAGACAGACCTTTTCCAGCTTTGCTTAAAGGATCAGTCACAGTTACCAGAGATCAGCTGCTGTCCAGGGCAATGGAAATGTCCTGAGCAAGCTTAGTTTAAAACGATTTAATATAAATCAAGGTGATTAAGAGTAAAACAAACAAAAAAAACCCACAACAAAACTAAAAGCTCTTGTACAAAAGGGATCTGTTCCAGACAGAGTGGCTCAGTGAGCACTTTCTAAGAAGAGGAGGAGGAGGAGAGCCTGGCAGCTGCCCCAAAATCCAGCCCAAGCTGAAGTCAGAGAATTGGGAACTCCCATTCCACGTGCCCATCTCAGAAGGGCAAGGTCAGCACCTGTGCTCTGCTGTGGGAATGGATTTGGTGTGGCTGCAAGGGAGGGAACTGCAGTGTGCAGCCACTTCAGCCTCTCAAGGAGGCACAAGGCTCAGTGTGCTCTCAGCAGGGATGCAGCCAGATGAGAAATTCAGGGGCTTTTGTGTATTCAAATGGCCACAGGAGCCAGGAGAGCAGCCTGTCCACAAAGGGAGCACATAAGTGGCATTTTCCCTCTTGGCTATGATGCGCTGGCTCCATTCAGCTGGAGTGGTTTGGGAAGAGGCACTGGTGTCCTTCACCTCTCACTCCTGCCCAGACACAGCCAGCCCTCCTAACACCTCCATCCCTCCAGCTCTGCCCAAAGTCACGCTCCAAAAACTCCCAACATGAGCCATGAGCTGAATTACATAAATACTGACATACACCAAACCCAACAAAGAATTACCTTCACAGAAACTACTACAGAAAATTCCATTCCTACTGGAGCAGCACTCTACACAAGGTCACAGCTGCTTCTGGTGGTGGGTGAGAGATGCATCTTTAGAGATGCTGGTTTTGCAACTCCCCAGTGCTATGAACTTGGCCATGCTGGCCCCCACACATGGTTTGAGGGTTGGAGAAGGTGTGTTTGGTTGGGTTTTTTTTCTTTTTCAGAGCCTTTCAAGTCTGAGAGTTTTTTCCCCAATACTGAACTTACTCTGAAAAATGTCACAATAAGCAGAATTTGCTGACAAGGTAATCATAATGACCAGAATCCTGCTGGAAGCTGCTTCTGCTGAGCACAACACGGCAGGAGTGCCCTTGTTCAGCAGTGACAGTGAGCAGCAGCATCCAAACCTATGCCATGTCCCTCAGGCCATCCTGCCAAAGCCATCCACACACTCAGAGCAGATCCCAACCCACATTAAATCTCCCAGCAGCCACTAACAGGACTGGCTTTCAGCTACAGATGATGCTCAGGAATCTCTGCACAAGTCCCTGTGGGGCTGGGCAGACACAGCACCCTTCCCCCAGTATGGACCAGTGACAGTGCTCAGTGCACTGCTCCCTCTCAGGATTTCACAGCTGCCCTGCTGGCATGACACTGACTTCATGTGGCCTCTCCATCTCTCCAGACACCTCAAGCACTACAAACTTGTACTTCTTGTACCTCAGTCCATCCAGAATGGCACATGTCCTTTATAAAGAGATGCAGAATAAAGGCTATTTCTAGAGTCCTTCCAAAATCAGGAAAAAAGTCTTTTCATCATTAAAGATCTTTGGCAGAAGATGCTAACCACCCACAAAACCCTGTACAAAAGAACCTGGAAGCACACAATGTAAAACAAATTTAATGACTGGATAGCTGTTGTCTTGTTTTCTGTGTTCTGTTAGGAGACTGTAGACACCCACCAAGAAAAGGTTATTTGGGACTGTATGTAACTGGCAGAGTCTCATCCCATCAGCATGCCAGCATAAAATTAGAAACTCACAACTTTAACAATTCCATGGAGCAACAGAAACCCTGTGAGTCAACAGAAAGTAGTCCAGAGCCATTCCTGGGAGAAGATTTCCAAGCCAGCACCATTTCCATTGCTGGTATATGAATCAGTGCCAGGTGATATAACAGACTCCAGTTTCTCTGGAAGTGAACATGTGAGCCATGTGGAGGCACTTGTCCTCAAATAATGAAGTCTCTGCTGAAATGTGTGGGATTTAAATAGTATGGGAGCATGCCTGCAACCATCATTTAGGGCAGGGGAAAAACTCACTAAGAGCTGGAGGCTTCATTAGCCCTTACCAATGAAAGTCAGACTTGCTGCAAGTTCTCCATTTTAGGTAAAGCTGCACACACTAAGTCAGCATGAAGTTATGTTGGATCAATTTTTCCCTCTCTCTTCAGAGAGAGAAAACAGCAAGGCCCTGAAGGTTGCTCACACTCCAGTTTCACAGCTGGGATGACCATGACATCCCCAGGAACATGGAGTCACAAAAGGAGTCAAGAGGAGCACCAGAGAGCCTCCCCCAGGGACATTTCAAGTGTTCATGTTCTGAACTCTCTAGGACAGAGAACTGGAATCATAGGAAGAGTCACTGTATAATACAAAGCAACTTCTATGGGAAGTGGAAGCTGAACAGCCAAACACCTCCTCAGCCAAACACCTCCTCTGAAAGGGTTAATTAAAACCAAGAAGTTGCTTGGGGTCAGTGAGGCTGGAGGGGAAGGAATGAGACCCCCTGAGCAGCCTCACACCTGTAAGCAGGAAGTGCCAGTGCAGCTGAAATGCTTGGCAAGATGGATCCAGGAGGGAAGAGCCCTCCCTCTCTGCTGAGTGTTTACACAACACCACAGCTCTCCCCTTCAGCCAGAGTTTGGCTCTCCAGACAAGGAACAAGCTCCAGCCTCCCAAGGCTGTCACCCTACAGCAGCTCAGCACAGCACAGGCAATCTGGAACACCAGGCACTTATTGGCAGGGGACAAGAACCAAATGACATTTGCTGTAAAACCAGCTCCACCTTACCATTTGCCGATATTCCCGAATCATTTTTAATTTGTCTTCTCCACCTTTGTTTTCTTCTTTCTGTTCAATGCTGCTGATTATTCTCCAGGAAGCTCTCCTGGCTCCAATCACGTTTTTATATGCAACAGAAAGCAGGTTTCTTTCTTCCACTGTCAACTCCACATCCATTCCAGCCACTTTCTTCATTGATTCAACCATTTCTAGAAGGAAAAGGTCAGGCAATTATTCTCACACCTGAAGCATCTTTCAAATCATTCAGTACAAGCTGTACATTCATGAGACCTTTGGAAATTAGGCTCCCTGCTTTAATCCAGCCACTCCTCACTTTCACCCTGGAGTGCTCCAAACAAATCAATCATTACACATTACACAAAGAAAGTACCTGATGCTCATCTGGCATTTTACAAAGGTTCAAAGAAATTCTTTAAAGGTAGTTTAGGTTTTGGTTTTTTGGGATTTTTTTTGCTTTTTTGCAGCCAGACAAAAAGGATGTAGCAGCAAGAACATTCTCCCACAGTTATGAGCAGAATCCTACAGGAGCACTTTGGAGAAGGCAGAGAACAGTGAGAAAACATGAGCAAATGTGATCTGGCTCTTGGCACAGTCAGGATAAAACTGAGGAATTACAGATGCTCCACTGGTTTGTCAATTGGATCACAGTGTAATGTGGTGATTAACAAAAATATAAAATCCAGATTTGAATATATGTAGAGGTGTATGAGTACTGTTACTAGCAAAGTGAGTCAAAGCTGCAAGATGAACCTCCAAAAGAAAGATTTGGTGGAGTGGTAACAAAAAAGTCATCCTGAGTGTACCCAAAGCAACCATACACACCCATGCCAAGCAGTCATTTACACTGAAAAATAACACACAAAATACAAATTAATGTATATTTGTATTTTAATGGTGAAAAGCATTTCTAAGCCTGAGGTTAAAACAATCATTACCAAGAGCAGCTTTGCCACACTGCAGTGGAAGCAAAGACTGAACTGCTGAAGGAAGGTTACAACCCTTTCATTACCAAACCACTCTGGGATTGTCCAGGACACATTAGAACAACAGTGTTAAATACACAAATGAAGCTTACCTATCTTCCCCCCTTGGATGTCAAAATCCCAACCTAAACAGCTACTGCAGCAATGGAGGCTGCAGGCTCCCTGGCAGGAACTGTGTTATCAGTCTCCAACAGGTCTCCATACGTGGAGGACAAAATTTTATAGTGGCTCTATTTTTATCAGCAGATTTTGCTTCTCCAAATCACAGAAAGTTTAAAAAAAAAGCCACCAAGGGTTTGATAAAACTTGTTGAAAACACCACCCTGCAATTGCACAATGGTGAGCTGCTTTTGCTGAAGAATCTGAGAGCTGCCCTAGAACACTCCATGTTCACACAATTAATATTAACATAAACAAAATTAAGTTATTTAAGCAAGCTGAGTTCCAGGCAATATAATATAGCTACAATTTACTACTTACATAAAGCAAGTACTGTGACTTATATCCTGAAGGATGACCCTACCACGCCACTCATACAAAGAATCTACTTAAAAGCTGTGAATTTTTTAAGTTTTGAAAATTGAGCCATCTGATATTTTGAAGTTTATTAAAACAGTAGAGCTATACTCAAGGTAAGATGCCTGACAGTTCTTGTGGACAAAAATGACAATGAGGAATTGAGACTTGCAATCTCCATGACGTGGGCATCTTTGTCCAGCTCCAGTAAAAAATGCAGGTTTGTTTTTATTTGACTGCCTTCAGAGAAGCAACCCACAGGTTACAGAAGACTTTTTTTTTAAGTTTCTATTTTTGTGCTTTATCCACTGGGATTAAATACACAGCACTTCAGTCACACTCCTGGATGTATGCAATGCTTTTATAGAAAACCTGCCTCTTAATGAAGACAACAGGAATCTATTCACACTTATCTCACAGAACAATGGTCATGGAATCATTAGTCCTGAAGTGTGGAGGTTGAGGAACATGAACAGCAACAGCTTCCAAGATCTTCTGCCCTGTACTGGGAAATTGCAACAACTGGGCAAAAAGAGCATTTTTATCAACTGTTCTACAGGTTTCCTTCACCACCTTGTCCCTGGAAGCACACTTGTATAGTGTGATAATTTAAAATAAAGAACTATACACAAGGCTTGGTGTTCCCTGTAAACAAGCAGCTGTTTTCAGTGTAGATTCAACCACATCATCACCAACTTTTTCAATTGCTTGGCTTCTGCAGGATTTGATCTATCACCAGGGTGAAGATCTGCAAGCCCTTGAAACAGAGGTTTCAAACCTCTGTGCACTGGAGGATAAACCCAATTTAGCTGAGCAATAGCTGGTACCAGCCAAACCCAAACCCCTGCCCCAGAAGGAGCTCCTCTGTCAGTGTTTGAGCCCTGCTGCATCTCTTCAGTCTGCTCAGAGGAGCTCAGGAACCATTCCCCTGCAGAGCACAAGCACAGGAACCAGGGAGCCAAAGGAGAACAGGATCACAACTACTGCTATCAGCAAACAGCCCTGAGCACACCACATTTTTATGACTGAATTGTCAGTAAGTTAAATAGAGTCCCTGACAAATGACAGCCATTGGGAACAGGATGGTGGGGGATGGGGGAGCACCTCAGGTTCCTCCATTTGTTCTGAACACAAAACCTCACCTCAGCACCCCTCACACTGAGTACACAACCTCCCAACACCCTGACAACAGGAACTGAAAAGTCTGCTCTACAAAATCTTAATCCTGTCACTAGGTGACCACACAACCATAGATTAGAATCCCACCATAGACAATTGTCTCACCCAAAAAGAAAACATTTATCAGTCTTTGTCAGTCTACCCACAAAGCTGTTGGAGAAAAAGGTTTCTAGTTTAGTAAAGAGTCAGATTTTACTTACAAATACAAAATTCTGGACTGATGTTTCAACAAGATAAAATACTGCACACGTATCTTCCACGGTATAGTCATAGCCCAGCCCTGAAAACTGAAGCCTGATAAATCTTAAGAACACAGGCAGTACAAAAGCAAGGGGACAACATATCTGAATCTCCTCCAACAGAAAATAAAAATAAAGCCATCTATACCCGTCAATAGAACAAATATTTTTTTATTCTAACTGTAGCTTTACCTATCTGGAAGTTTCCACAAGGAGGTGGAAAGCTCAGTCAGAGACCATTCAGGACAAACACAAGTGTGAGATTACACTTCATTAAGAAGGATTATTGCAGTAATGACAACTCATTGCATACAAAATCCAGAGATGCTGGATTATGGAAAAAGCAGTGTTATGCAGATTCAGAGAGACACAGGCTGTATTTAAGTGGTTAAGTTCCAGCCTCTCAGCTGATTGTGGCTGTCACCTTATTATGCTACTGTCAGATCATGCCACTATCAGAGCAGGAAATCCCAAAAATCTAAACTGTAGAAGGAGAGGGGAATATTCTGGAGAATGACATGCTTGTCCTAGATTTAGATCCTTCCCCAAGCACCTGCTGTTGGTTAAGAAATACCACAACACACAGACACTGGTCAGGTTTGTGTATTCTTATGGAAAAGCTGGGACTCCAAACAACTGCCTAAGACACCACAGATCTGTAATGATGCCCAGGCCATTTCTTAGGTTCCCATATTCTGCTACTAGGATTAAAATGCTGGCTCCCCATTGCAAACCCTGCTGAGTCACCTCCGGGCACCTGGAGGAACACACAGGCACAGCCTGGAAAGCACAAAGGACTGGGACAGAGGTGGCCACCTACAAAAGGTCTGTGGAATAGCAAGGTGCATGGTTTGGGATTGGATTTAAAGTGGAAGACAAAGAATAAGCCTTACTCTAAGCTAAGAAGTCATGGGGAAGTGCTGAAAAACACACACTTGATAAGCATCCTCAGAGGCCAAGGCACAGAACAAAGGGCACAGCTGATAAGGCCACATAATGACTGCCTCTTGACCAGAGACAAACGAGAAGCTAGGTATTTGTTGCTTCTTAAACTCCAGAAAATCCAGGAAAAATGCAATATCCCTAGTTAGGGAAATAAGGAATGGGTGATGCACAGCAAATTTAGTGGGAAGACTGAAAACCTTCCCAATATAGGTTACAAAACAATAAACAGCACACCCTATCAAGGGAATAGCCAGTAGCTGGCAGTTCTATCAAAATCTGTGCTTGCAACAGAAATAATCTGGCCTAAACAAAGGTTGGTGCACTAAAGAAAACTTGTTAGGGGAAATCTACAGTGTTTGTAACTTCTAGTTCACTGCCTGAGTCTCACTAACCAGGATGCTCCAGGGTCTGACTTTAAACAATACACAGGATCTACTTCAACCTTACTGCTGGAGTAACTCCCCCTTGCCTCCACACACTTGCATGAACTGTAAGAAACTCAATGTTACCACAGGAAAAAACAAGAGCTAGAAAATCTCTTCGTGGTGTGCCTCCCTTGCAAAAGAGGAACTACCTAGGAGAGAAAGTTTCTTAAAATGAGAACAGAAAAAGAACTTGTTGAGTACAGGTGAGATGAAGATTATGTAACGGTCATCATACCCAAATCAAAATGAACCTTAAGAGAACCCAGAAAATAGAATTCTTATATATTATGGAATGAAGAGCAGAAGCAGTGTCTTAACTCGCCATTTAGCAGCAGCAGAACATCAGTAAACTGAAGTTGTGTTTCAAGTTTAATCTTCTCCACTGCCCTTATCTAAGGGCCAATAAAGTAAACCAAGATCTTCAAGCTTCTGAGTTTCTACCCAACCCAGTACCTACTTCAGCATTTCAGGAGCTAAAAGCTGCAAATGAGCATCCTGTGAGCTATGAGTAGGTAGAGGACACAGCAGAAAAAACAAATCTTTCTGTGTGTCCACCACAGATGATAGCACACTAGTAACAGTATTTAAAGACTCAGTACAAGTGTCAGTTTTGTACTTGTTCATCCTTGCAATGAACAAAAGATGATCAGGAACAAGTCACAAGAACTTGAAGTATCTGGCCCTAAGCTGTTGTGTGTAACCTCTCAGTTTAACAGCAGCAGCAAACATGAAGTGGTTTACACTGAAAAATCCCTGGGATGAGTGGGTTTATGCAGAAGCATTATATTGTAGAGCATGGCCTTCCATTATGCCTCACAAATCCACTGGAATGCTTTGAACAAGTGAAGCATGTGGACAAGGAAGACATAACTGGAGTAGTCTACCTGGATTTCCCAAAGGCATTTGACAAGGTCCCTCACCCAAGGCTCTTTAAGGAACTCAACTGCCATGGGATAGGAAGGGAAGTCCTCACATGGATAAACACTTGGCTGAAAGGCAGGAAGCAGGGTATGAATATGAGACTCAAGTGCTGAGAAGAGAGCAAGCCCACCAGGGCAATGACCAGGGATCTGGGCTGGGAAGCAGGCTAACACTTCTCAGAGAGCCACAGACACAGAAGCAAATAAGAAGCACTAATTTAGTAGCAGCCAACTCCTAGGGACAAACATGGGAAGAACTGAAGAAATAAGGGCCAGGGTATTTTCTTCAGTAAGAGATGAATGTAACTGTGCAGATTAATGCCCACACACTGCATTTCCCACAGCTACAGACCTGGCATCACTGGGCACCACCCTACTCACTACACTGGTGAGCTCCAAATTCAGCCAAAAGAAGGCCAGCTCCTCTTTCCATCCATCTGGAACTCCTCTAAGCACACTATGACACTGCCTGCATGAGGTTTCTCTGTTCCCTTAGGGAATCCTGTGTTTGGCAAGGAGGACTCCAGAGATGACTGAATCCATCCCCATTGATTCCCTCCTGCCAGCTCAACACCCCTCTGACCTCTCAACTGGCTCACTCTGGTCACCAGCTCACACAACTCCCCACAGGCAAAAAAATTAATCTTGCTTCTAATTTAGAGATCTGAACTGGCTCTAAGGGTCAGACTAGAATTCAAGCACAAATGAGAAGCATTCCACACTTACCACAATGCACATGCTTTACACAAATGAGCATAAAAGAACCTAACAGGTGGATTCCCAGTTAACACAACCAACAGGCAGAGGAAGAAAAAAATACCAATTAATATCCAACCTGCTTAAAAATTTTTTGGACAAAGCAGAGGGTTATATTGCTATTCCTTGGGTAAGGCTTGTAACAGCTGGTGCAGTCAAATCCTTCCAAAGCTGACAGCATGACTCTGCAATAAACAGCCCTGCACCTTTACACTCTTGGAGGAACACAGGTTAGGGCCAAGTTATCCAAGTAACAGTGGGATTTTCTGCATAACCAAGTGTATGGTCTACCAGAAGTCCTTCTTGCAACAAAAAGATTTTTAATTATTCCTATAATTTCTTCAAGCTGTGGACATTTACTTTTCTACATCAAGAGGATTTCCCCACTATTTCTAACAACATTTCAGTTTATAGGCAAACATCTCAAGCCTGAGTCTCATCACAAATCTCTCCCCTTGACCGAGGTCTGCAATCCTCTAACACTGGACACCAGTTCAGCTTCTGGTCTCCTTCACAGGACCTCACCATCCAGTTGTAGAATTCTGCCTGCTTTGTCTGCTCCTGGTACCTCAGGAATTCAAGAAGGCCATTACAGACAAAGGCCCTCTCTGACACAACTCCTCACAATCACAAGCCAATTTATGTCCCAGTATGTTCAACTCCCACTTAAAAATGTACAGTCTGACTCCTTCAGCACTGTCTTGCCTGTATTTTAACGCTTGGATTCCTACAGTTCTTAAGGATATGCTGAGATTTTTTTTCAGCCTTTTAGCTCAGAGAAAGCAGTCACACCCCACATCACTACACCAGCAAGACCTTTAACACACAGGGTAAGTGGTGACCATTCATGGGGAGAGGAACCCAAAAAACTGAAGTGTGCTTGACATCTTCTTGAAAGAGACCAATCCCCTGCAAATCAAAATTAATATGCAATTTGAATTCTAATTTGTGACTTATTGATTCCTCATTAGGCTCCAAGCTGAAGACCTGTTACTAGGAGACAGTTGTTCCTAAAAAGGGTTCAAATCTTGAACTGAACCCACTGCTGCACACGTGATAAAGACATTTCCCTGGCAGACAATTTCCAGAGACAAAGGGAGCCAGCTCTTAGCCTGCTGTGCTGGGAGGCACAGACCTGTGGTGGGAGAGCTCGTTGTTCTCAGGTAAGTGCCTTGACCTATTCTCTGGTTTGGAGGGGGAAAACCTCACCTATTTCACCTCACCCCAGCAATGTACCTCAAGACAAAGCAGCTGATGGAAGAATCTGCTCACAGTCTGCCTTGAGCCATAGTGTTCCTCACCTGAAACAAAGACGTTCCCAGTTTCCACAAAGAGGAATTGGTTTCAATATTCAGCAGCAGTCTACAGGAATTCTCTATATCCTCTAGATATAAAGAGCTCCACAGTATCACTTACTCCAATTGTTTTCCAAAAAAGGAGTCCATTTAGTTACATATTACTCCACCAACAAGGAACAGCAGTGAGTGAGATTTCTCACCAAGCTTCCTGTACTGCCAGTAAGCTTCCTGGCATTTTGAGATTTGCCATAACATGCCTAAGCAGATCTGGGAAGATAGTCAGACACCCAAATCTCTTAATATATCTCTGGAGATCAGGGTTTAAGTGCTACTTACACTGCAAAAGTACCTAGAAAGTTGTCCTCTTAATCTGGGCCACCATCCTGAGGACACTACAGACACAGGACTAGATTCCCAACTGCTCACAAATGCAGCTCCCAAGGCTTCAGAAATTCCCTAAGTGGGTCAGCTAAGTAACACCAAAGAAGCCACAGTTGGATGCCCACCATAAGTGCTGCTATAAATGCCACGAGCCATACATAAATAGCAACCCACCACTCTTCCAGTCTCCAGGAGAAAGATGGGACAGAAGTTTACACTTATCCTAATGTTAAACACAAAAAAATTGTCCAACTCATTATTAGAATTCCCAAGGGTCTTGTATTCCAGTGTATCTGTAGTCAGTACTTACCATCACCCCATTTTATATGGGCCAATTAGTAACTGTGGCTTTATAACTGTACACCTCAGATGAAACTGAAGAGCAAAATTAAAGAGTAGCTTACTCTTTTTCCTTATATTGCTTCTCAAATCACTTTGCTCACAGAATTATTCAGCAGTCTCTTGGCAGAACTGCATTATTTCACATAAACAAGAACAAATTATGCCAATCATTTTTAATTGTTTCAGCTAAACAAGAACACAGAATTAAATGATAAAACAGTATCTACAGTACATTTTCTTCCAGGCCATGGACACGAGAGAAGTGAAGATGCATTCAGAGCAGCTGGCAGAATGAGAGGGTGCACCTTAAATTACATTCGCCCAACTTGATTCCTAAAAACTCTGCAAGTCCAAAACCCACACTCTGATTTAAACAACGGAACTTCAGGTTCATTGCTCCCTCCATTCAGAAGCAATGCAGCACAAGTCTTCCACATTTTGCTCTGGGCTGCTTATGAACATTCATGGTACTGGGAGAACCAAAAGTCCACCCAGGGAAATGCTGCACCGAGGCAATAATCCTTCCCAATCAATTTTTATTAGTTGACAGGAAGTTTGCATTGCAGATCTGTGCCATGGGGTAGAGTCCTATTACCTTCTAACAAAGTGATTTACTGCTGACTTCAGAAAACCCCAGAAAGACAGTCATGCCTCAAGAACTCCCAAGGATGATGGTTCCTCCAGGATGTTGGGTTTCCACCCAAAGCAAAGCCAACACTTTCAGTGGCACTGACTCATCCATACCAGGTGAGGAACCCTTCCCTCCCTCATACTGTGGAATATGGATGTGTCCCTCAGCCCAAGGTAATTATTGTACCCAAATACCTGGTTTTTGGAGATATTTTCTTTCTCCAAGTCCTTCAGTTATTGTGGAGACTGCCTGATTGCTTTCCTTTAGTAGTACTATTAATTCTAAACTATTTTTCCATCAGATCTCTAATTGAATGGAGTCCCACTTAAGCCTTCTTTTTGTTTTAGTTTCCCTTTTCCTCCCCAAAATGTGCATTTTTCAGACGTTCTGCAATGGTGCCATCAGATTTTTTTAAGCACAACTCAGTAAAAATTTGTCATATCGTGAGAACTTGGTCATGGCATCTACGAAAATTTATGAACAGAAATTATTTGGAGTGTCTTCTTACCTCTCTAAATGAAGCGTTACTGCATTCACACATTCTACATACATGTATTTATTTCACTTCAAATGAGTAATCACAGCTCTCAAGGCAAAGTAACAGTCTCAGAAGAGTCGAGAAAATTAAAGGCCCTTTCTATTATATGCAGGGGAACCATATTTAAAAGGAACAGTTGCAAGACAGACATTTTTGGGGCAAGAGACACCACCCAGGGTTGCCAGTTCCTCCCCTCTACCACTTTCCCCAGATATTAAATCATCATGGATATTAAATGATCAGGGATAAAGCACAAACTCAAAGGAGAAAAAGGTTGAAAAGAAGACGCTGGGAAAGTAAAACTACCTGTAATAATTTCTACCACATAATGAAAGCGTATGCGTTTTCTTTGGGCAGTGAATCATGTACTCGCTCCCTGCAGGGTGAGAACTCGCTCTCTCTGGGTTTGCCACGGGCAGCAGGATCTCCAGCGGGGGTAGAGGCAGAGAAAGAAGCGCAGCCCCGTCCCCGGGGACCCCCCACGAACACGGCCGGCGAGGGGCCGAGGG